>JNEU01000826.1:0-369793 GCA_000697475.1 Lichtheimia corymbifera B2541
CCACCTCTTCCACTCTCAGCCTCTTCCCTCTCCCATTCTCAACTGTTGCCCCATTCAAGTACAACCACCGCCTGCGAACGATTGTCCTGCTTCAGCCCACCATGTCCATTCTGCAGTTGCCTTGATTCGAAAGCCTTCGAGTGAATGACAAGTTCATGGCGTGTGCACTCCACTACAACAACACTGGCATTCCTTGACACTGCACGTTCTCTTGTACACTCTTCTGCCACAGCCAATCGTAACAGCATTCATTCCAGCAGCTGCTATTAGCGAGGTCTTTACTTCATTGTTTCAAACAGCATTCTTTACTTGCAACAACTTGTGTTTCAGCCTTTTCACGTGAACAGCACATCGGCGTTGTATGGAAGCAGCTTTATTTACGTGTGGCAATTTGCTTTGATACATACGAATACAATGGATGGCATACCATATCAGCTACCAAGCTCACTGAAATACAGACAATCTACACCTGGATGAGCTGCGATGGAAGAAAATGACCAAGAAAGGATTGACCAGCAGTGGATGGGAAAGGAAGCATACCAGCAGCGATTACACGGCTCTTCCCAACCAACATATTGGCTATGGAGGGATACAATCAAGTGCTGTAATGAGAATCGTGGTGATTACTTGGGGCGTTGTCAGCAGGAACGATGGATCAATCACGTGGATACTGCTGAGGATGATGATGGATTAGGTGAAATGGATTATATCCTGGGAAAGGCGCTTTACGGCCATGGGTGCTATTGGAATACTCAAGTCAATGCATGCAGCAGCTATTTTACAATCGTGGATGAAGATGCTCATGGCGGCAGCAACCAAGGACTCAATAATACAATGTCACCCTCTTGTTATATACCATCCACCCATATACCTATTCAACTTGTCAGTGTCGTCCCTTTATCATATCTACCTGGAAAACACCCACACTATTATATGCTATCCTTTGACTTCCATAAACATTGGTTTCAACATACGAGTTAGAATATCGTACTAGCAATTCATACTTGCAAGATGTGGATTACGTGATTAGTTTTGGGATTGATGATGATCCAGTGGAGTGGATTGAAAGGGCAATAGAGATTGAACCATTTACATCATCGTATCCAGGTGCTTTTTTTATGTTATATTATTGCGTTCAATGGGAGCATAGGAGTAGGCTGTGGTTTATAATCTATATTAGCGTCACGTGTGTGCTCGATATAGGTGAGATAAAAAACCATCAGCGGATGGATAATAATACACTTTCTTTATGACATTCTAGTAAACAATGTGAGACCCATATCGCGTCTTTTTATTCAGAAGGAGGTGGATGGCATAAGATGCATTTGAGAGTCTTCAAATCTACGTCACGCAATTTCCGCTATATAGTTTTCTCTTCTTCCAAGTTCCTGCATTCCAATTCAAGACAACACGGTTTACTCTCGTCTCCGCGCTTTGTCCCCCATGCAAACACCCAAACATGACGACGATGACGACTCTGAATTCTCTTATAAAATCCTCGATAGCAGCAAACGGTTCCTCCAATCATCACGAAAACGACGACTATTGCTTGATGGGTCTTATCAACCAGTCCATTTATCAACCAGCATAGCATCTTACCACGACTTTAAAGACAACAACAACGACGACAATCTGCAGTACTCGATTGCATCCGGTTTCCTCTCGCCAAAATCACCCGATTCACGCGCTTCCCTTGAGCAGGACAAGTTCTCTGATATTCATGATACCCCTTACGACGATGAATCAAGCGTGTCCCAGTGGCAACTCACAGGTAATACAATATTGCCAATTTCCTAGTTTTAGATGAAAAGTTGATATAAGGATTGTATAGATGAACTACCTTCATTACCATCAGACAAGCTATACAAGGCCATTCCAACCAGTGTACCGAGTTATATCCGTGTGAATCAACTATTTATTTGGGCTGCTCAACTTGTCCGGATGCAACAGCGTGAAAATAGGATATCTGGTCAATCTAGTCAAAAAGCGGATAGGATCGGTATGCGTGCATGTCATCTTTGCTGTAGTCAAGGTCTCATTATGTATGTATCTAGCGTCTCGAGTACGAGATCGGTTGACTGAGCAATTGATTGGAGGAGAATGCCAACCATCATCATTCAGACATCAAGAGGTCAGTCATGGTTTACATCACGCGTATTGGAAATACAATGCTAATTGTCATGCTTTTAATAGGTTGATGATTCAAGCTTGAGCAAAAAGATGCCTCATCCTCGGAATGAAAAGAATCGAGAAACAATACGTGATCTTCAAGAGCATTTACGGATGTACGTACGTCTTAGAAATGATGATGGATGCAAAAGAGCTGACCCTTGTCATGAATAGGCTACTCAAAGAGAGAAGTGAATGGGAACAAGAATCCACAAAGGTGTTCAGTGATCACGCAGCCACACTTGACGAATGCAGCACACATGATGGAAAGGAGAAACTGACCAACGAGATATTGGATGAATTACCCGAGTTTCAAAGACAATTCCTCGACAAGTATTGCACTGAAAAGGAAAGCGACCAAGAGACATCGTCATTATCATCGTCACGGCCTGGATCAACAACTCAGGAGATCCCTCAAAGATTGCGAGACAATATACCACGAATGCGACAGACTCTATTTGTACTACAGCAGCTGCAAAAGAGGGCTACACGTTATTGCAATGACACGACGAGGGAATACGTGGCGAGAAGTGATACCAAGCCAATGTATATGCCAAAGGATGACGATCTCATGGTGCTGGATACCTCCAAACATGATGATGAGAAGAGGAAGGATGGCGATATCGAGATCCTAAGGCTACTTGGTTCAGTTTATTGTTCACTAGTTTAATATGACAATGTATATAAATATAAATCACCATTTCAAATGTCGCATGGAATGCTGGAACTCGGTTGACATGGAAGTGACAATGGGTCAGCGTCTTATTTCGTAGAACATGTGCACAGCAAAGGAGTGATGCCATTGTTGGATGATGGAAAGAGCCAGCTTGTCTACCTTATATCACAGATCCTGGTTGATCCATGTACATTCAATAACATCTCATTTAGTCATTTCATATTCTGCTTTGCAGGTAAATCTACCTATCTAATAAACCACTGCATGTCTATGAGCTCCATGAGCTATTCCAGATCCAAGACTTTTCGTTACGATGGAATATAGAGTAATGTATGTCATCTGAAGGTTATAAACAAGCGTAGAAATCAACCATGACAGTGCAAAAACAAGTTATCTATTATATTCTTGCTACCAGCGTGAATCATGTTGCTAAATTTTTTGAGGGAGGGGCATGTCATATGTACAGATAATGTCGGGGGATGAGATGATACATGGGGAAAAGGTTAAATGGAAGGGAGTGGTTTTGCATATTATAAAGTGGGTTCAGTGGTGGAAAGAGCAGCCATCAAATCCATCATGCCAGCTATAGAATAGAAAGGAGGGGTTGTTAACACCATCCCATGTCTCATTGCTCCCCTCTTCTCCATCATTTTACTTACATATACTTGATGATCCCAATTGATGCTGATAGTCTTCCGGTGAAGCACTAATGATCATTTCCGGATAATGAAGATGGGGAGCCTTGCTATGATCCACTGGTTGAAGTGTTGGCATTCCTTCAGCTAATTGTGACAACATTTCATCGGCCCATGCTTGATCGTGGTGTACTTTGTTTGGTTCATGTTGCTGTTGTTGTGATGACCAATAATTGTATTGATTGGCTGAGTCATTGGCCGCATCACCGATATCTGGTAATCCTTTAGCTCTACGCCATTTGTTGGTGCGGCTCAGATCGTAGTCAATAGTGAGATACCAAAACTCGCTGAAGAACTCTGGTGGCAATTCCCAATTTTGTGCAAGCGTTGGATCTTCACCATGCTGTACGGCACCATTCAATAGCAATGAAAAACACCTGTCATAATCCATCTGATCTCGGAAAATGATCATCCTGTCACGCATATGTGGAGCGGGTATCAAGTCAATCCGTGAGTCGTGAGGAATGGCTAATTGTAGCAGTGTTGGTTGTAAACGTGCAGCTGATTTAGGACATCCAGACATAACCATCCTTGACTGACATCGCAATTGTAGTCTCAATTTCTGGATAGCGCTAAGACTCCGGGGTTCTTCCAAAAGTGATTCTTGCGGTGCTGGGGATTGCTGGTGTTGTTGTTGTTGTTGCCATGGATTCGTATCTTTTGGTTGCTGTGGTTGGAACATCACTGGTTGTTGTTGCTGTTGTTGCTGTTGGAAACTTGTACCATCCTCATCTTCAGAGTCCTCATGTTTGATAATGATACTTTCACTGCTTGGTGGAGATGGCGATGGCGTTGCTGGTTCTTGAGTAGTATTCCTCTTATGTTCCTCATATTGCATATCCTCATCCCTTTGTGCCCCATCCATACTGTTGTTGCTCGTATATGCATTGTTGGCAAAGTGGGAAGCCATGGCAGGTTTGAGATTGACATTGTTGAGGGTGTAAGCGTTGACATATGACTCGATAGCATGCGGTGATGAGTGAGCCATCTCACTAAGAGCTTCCTCGGATAAATAAGGCGAATGAGAGGGAATAAGAATATGATGATGCATGCACACAAATTGTAATGTCAAGACAACGCCCTTGAGATACCAGTTCTCCACTCGAAAAGAATCAAGCATAGCTTGGGTCGTTTGAAGCTCTTTGGTTGCTGCATGATGCTTTTCACGAAGAGACTTGATGGTTGTTTCCAGGTCACGTAAATGTCGTTCTTTTCTTTCACGGAATGCACGTTGAGCAGCTCGGTTTTGAGCTTTCCGTAGTGCTGGTGATGCTGGATTTGGCTTACGACCCGGCTTTTTTCTAACCTTGACAGGTTGCTCCCCAACACGTCCACCTCCTCCCTCGTTACTTGCTTGCTGTGTACTTGTGCTATATTGCTGCTGTTGTTGCTGCTGCTGCTGAATGACATTGACATGCGTAGGCGAGATCTCTCCAAGGCAAATAGGTGGTTGCTCGCTTGGTTGCACAGAAAGTGGTGCTGTTGTTGATGATGAAGAAGGTGACCAGCCAGTAGTATTGCTGTCGTTTGGTTCGTACTCATCCATGATAGTATCCATCATCCTCAGTGACAAGAGTAAAAGAGAAAAGAAAAGAAGGCGGGAAGAAGTGGGTGAAAGAAGGAACGGGCCAACACAAGGGGAAAAAAGATATACGCCGACATGAAATGGATTTGTCAAGCTTTTTCACCTCTTATTGTCCCCCGCATTTCCCTTGTGTCCCAACATCGATTATGATACTAGCAAAAACACACATGACCCCAATAAACATGGGATTAGTTATATACTCTTTTTTTATGATGTTAAAGTGGGCATGATGAATGATTGCTGGTATTGGATTCTCTCACGATTATGCATTTGGTAAGCAAGATTTTCTGTTACTTCTCTCCACATAACACTGGTAACTGTGCTTCAAATATGTTCTCCCCCCTTGGACCCCGCACGGGGAGTAGCATCTCATTTTAAAGTTCAGTCGCCGATTATCTCTATTCTTCATTCGGATCATCATCCCGCTTAGGACAACCCATATTATCATCATCAGTACAGTACTACTCTTCATTGATGCAAGATGGATCCTTTCTCAAACAATGAGTATATAAGTATGGCTGAACATTCAATCACGTGGTTACAACGGTGATCTCATCACAATCACCCACCAGGAACAAGTTGTGCTACAATCCACTAACAAGGTGGAAGGCACCATCTGCAGCTGCTCAATGATAGAAAAGTTGGGAAAAGACGAGTTATTATTCTCGGACGACACGTGGTTATCAAGGTTGGGAATGATCGATACTTGTGCTAGGGCTGATATAGTTGAGTGGTGGAGTAGTGCACGTCTTTCACGTGTGCAATAAACATTTTACTTATGCGTCGACCGCTGATGTTTGTGTACAATCATATGAAAAATAGAGAGCCAACAAGAACTTCTTGCTCGGTAGTACATTCTTTGGCGTAAAGCACGATATTGGCCGCTCCGCTCTCTTTTGTCCCATTCGTTGGGTCATGCATCACCAAATAAAAACCGATGCACAATGATGGAATATGGAATGACATGGAGTGACCAGATTTAGACATAATCTCCTCCTCCACCCCGCATAGATGGTCGCTCATAGTATTCCTGACCCCCCCACCTCCACTCATCCATCCATCCATGCACATGCTGTAAGGGTTGTTGTATACACAGCACATTCTTTTTGCTGACAAGGGATGTTGGCATGGATTCGATGTTAGTTATATATAACAACGGGGGTTCTTTGTAAAGAAATGATTGGTCCGAAAGTCACAACAAACGAGTGGCCCTCTGATTGAACCGGCTTTTGCCTTTATACAGAAACAATGCAGCAGCGATTCTAGACTGCAAACTTTGATGATGACCATGCCAATGATATTATTGGGATGCTTTTCTAACTTAATAACAGCAACGGGCAGCTGTAGAAGCACATCCCACCCCCCATACTTATATAATTGCTTCTGTCATTGCACTTGTCTTTTCTCACTGCCTGTTACAATGAACAAAAGGTTTTTGGGGGATGGATGTTGATATTCCAAGGAGCAATTCAAGATCATTCAATTCCGAAAATGGATGGGCGATGAGGCGCAGGTATGTAGATGACACCCCGATCCCCGTTATAGATGATGATGTGGCACTCCCTATTTCATGCAGCTTAATGAAATAGACTCGAGAACAAACAACCATATCAGGAGCACAATCTGGTGTTCTGGATTGATCCTTTTTAATGTATCCGAAACCTGACAGTTACAACATAGAAACAAACACGGCAATGTGGTGGAATCATATACACAAGTAGCATAAGGCATAGAAGGAGCGATGATGTTGTGGGAAAGAGCAAACACAAAAGGGGGTTGGATGATGGGATGACGGATGTAAAAAATGATGGGTGTTCAAAACACAGGAGTGTGATATCGTAAGGGCTATACAAAATAAACCGGGCAAAAAAAATGATAATGGATGACGAACGACAAAAAGATTGAAATGACAAAACGGATGATGAAAAACACGCACGCATACATACAGCTAAATGGCATGATATAAATGATGGCGGTGTTGACGATGGTTAGCATAGCCACGGTGCAAACGATGATGCCGAGGAAGGAGAAGAAACAGGGCTGGTGCTATCACTGCTAATGCTACTGGTGGAGCTCAAGCTTTCGGTTTCTTCGAATGGTGGTGGTACAGATGTTGGTGTGGAAACGGTTGCTGGAGAAGGTGGTGTTGGAATAGGTGGCCACCAATTAACAAGAGCACGGACATCAACCTTGCGTTTGGCAGCCTTGACAAATAGCTCGGCAGGACGAACCTTGGTATGACGCAAATAATAGCTCTTGCATGTCTCACACCAATGGCCCGTGCCACAGAGATTGCGGTACCATTGATGCGTCTCATGCACACCGCAGTTGGCGCACCGCTTCGTAGGCGTGGTTGTACACAGGCTTACCACCGATCCAGATGATGAACGACGATCATGTTGATGAGAGTGATGGATAGAGTCATGTGCTGCTGCGGATGACTGGTTGGCGACAATTAAACGTAAAGGTCGAGGCTCGTCATGTTTGAGCTGATATCGATAGCATGCAACACATAGACGACGACGTGATGCTGGTTTGCTGTTGCAGTTGTGACACATGGGCTTGCGTTTTACAGGACGAGGTGCTTGCAAGAGATGAATGAGACGAGCATAATAGCTGTACCAGTCATTGGGTCGTGGTAGTGGGTGATCATCAATATTTAAGCCGACATTGTCAAACAAGAAACGAGCAAGTTGTACAGTCTGGTGAAGGCGCGCATGATCAAAGGTATGCAGGTTGAAGCGGAACAAAGTATTGAGCACACTATTGAGCCTGTAAATGTGGTCTTCCTTTGCCAATAGCGCATTCTCCAAGAAGCGAATATCAGTACGACCTGGGCTAGATCCATGCTTTGTATAGCGGAAAAGATGTAATAGCCACGTTGGAAAAAAAATAAAGTCTGGTGCCACCAGCCGACTTTTGCTATTTTCCACCCTAAAGAACACCGCCAACAATCGCATTTGGTTACATAGCTCAATCGATTCTATCGGTCGTGATGCTTTGCCGGTACCAATGTGGCACCTAAACGACCCATTCATGTGCCGTCCAATAACCTTGATATGAATAGGCGTCCTAGTAGAAGCTTTGTGGTCGCTCATTGAAGTGAATGGTTTTGTTGTCGGCCATATATAACCGTCCGTCAAGCTGTTGCGATCTGCATTTTGCTTGAACGTGTATTCAGCTTCATGCAACACCTGTTCCCAACGTAGCATCAATTCATCATCGGGAATGGGGCGTTTGTTGTCGATGAAGCTACCAGCTTCTGTGGTCGTGCTGTTAGGTGATGCCGATGCTTCTGACTGTTGCGCCGGTGGTTGTATGAGCAGTTGGCTGATATCCATATGCTTGATACGCGTTGTATATTGAAAGAAAAGACAATGATGAAAGAAAAGGTGGTTACAAAAATGGAAGTAAGACGGATGAAAAAAGAAGGAAAGAAAGAGAAACGTAAAATGCAAACTATTTATGCTTAGCAAGAGAGCAGGAGCCTACTAGGAAGCAACGACAACACCTGCTGGAAGAAAACTCAGGGGTGGGGGATAGAAAAAAGACACCCACCCAACCTTCTTTTTTTATTGTAGACTCTGGGAGGTTCTTTTTGCTTTTCAGTGGCAGATAGGGTCATCGGCTTTTCTTTGTCTCAAGGTAACGTTGACCTCAAGCAAACCTGTTCAAGTCATGACACCGTCATGGCAGGACCCTGAACAGCAAAGTACATATTCATCATGCGGTGACACCGATCTAGCAGCATTTACTTGATTTATTGTTAACTCTTACAAACATAAACACGTCAAGAGGTGGATTGTGGTTGTGGTGGCGGATGGCGTATTTTCTTTTTTTTTTTTTTTTCTTACAGGCACAAAAATAAAGGGGGGGATGTGTAAGCTCATGGTTTATAGGCTGATGAACCTTTCATTGTGCAGGCGTGGTTGGTACATGAGTGGATGAACAAGTGCCCCGGGATCTGCAGGCAAAGTAGCTCGTGCCAACCCATGAGATCACAATGCAAATGACGGTGATATTGTGCCGCAGATGATGAGAGTGCTACTCCCTATTGTAATTCATCGTTGTGTACGATCATGAATAATGGTTGTTATATCCTTCCCCCTTTCCTATCATGCAACTAAGAAGCTTGGATCGGCTTCTCGAGAATGTCTCGAGACTTACCAGCAGCTGTCCATTTCATTGTCCGGTTGCACAGCAGCAGCAGCAGCAGCATGGACCCTTTTTCTATGGAGCAGAACCTTATGTAATCCCTTCCATTGATGCTTCCCCATTATCTTCTACCATGTTGCTCACGTAGCAGCTGCGGATCATAGTTCAAAATATATAAGCGATTAGAAAAAAAAAGTTAAGCAGACAATGGATACAAGTTGAATATGTCATTCTCGCCCATTTCACCCCCCAATGTCGATGCATAGTGTAATATCCGATGCAATCCGATGCATTGCATCGGAGCTTTGACGAATGAAAAGCAATAATCACTGCGAGCCACACGAGTGTATTAGATTGAGTGAGAGCAGCCAAACAGTAAGCAGTGCTCATACCAAAAATTTCACCAACATGGTTATATTGCTGTACCCTGACCGACAGCAGCAGCACCAGCATTAGCACCCCTTTAAACCAGCGCCAACAAACGATAGGAATATCTATATCAGGCACGGACATCGAGAAATGGCATGTCCTCTTCTGTATATATGGGTGGGAATATGCGCACCATGTTTGGGGAAACTGTGGTGGTCATGTGGGTGTCTAGAGCATATAAACACTCAAAAAGCGCGGAAGTTGTCATGTGGGATGCTGGTAAAGAGAGACGTATTTTTCTCCACACCCGATGCTTTGTTTGTTGCTTTGCGTAAAATGGTACCATTAGCATCAAAGCCGATAGACACATATCCTTCCTCTTTTGCTTCTCCCCCAACCCGCCTTTCTTTCTTCTTATTTCTTTCTTTCCCTATGCTTGTCATATTGTCGTCATGGTAGCATGCAAACAAGACGTCTATTTTCCAAATGACCGGTGTGCAGGCGGATGCTCAATTACGCATCGCGTTCTCTTTCTCCTCCAAACAACCCCTTCCCCAATAAATACCTGTCTTAGTCACCACCCGAACAAACAACCCCCCAACAAGTAACCCCTTGTTTCAATGTTTGATGGGGATTGATCAAGATTACACCTCGTTTTTACTCGTATCCATTGTATTCATGATGTGCGTTACTGTTCTTGCTTGCCCGCCAAACGCTACGACGTACCAAAATAGTTCACATTCATACTTTGTGGATATGCATGATACATAGAACAAAGGCCATGTAGGCTTGTAGGGCCACACTTATATTGTCCTTGAAACATGCGCAGCTATAGCAGCACATGATCGATCTCACTCCTGCAGACATTTCATTGTGTACAAATGCATCGTCATTATTGTCATCATCTTCCCCTCTCCTCCTCTCCAACGCTCATACTACTAAGAGGTATCCATGGCAACGTTAACTAAGGAACATATATGATGGATACCCAATTTTTTCATTAGCGTGATCCACTATAGTAGCTTTATGCTGTGCTGTCTAATAACGTGTTGGTGGTATATGCAAGCTGATGCGTGAAAGACAACGCTTACATGTGAGTGGCTTTATTTTTTACACCGTTGATCATTAGCATGCACAATACGATCCTTTTCTTCTTCGCAGCGTAACGTTCTATTGGTAACGGCTCACATAGTGGGGGGAACGCCTATGCTAGGACCTCCAAGGTACGAAAAAAGACGCCCTGATTGTTTTATTCAGCGACTACCACTACCACTGTGGCCACTGACCCCTTCATTATAAAATGAAGCTTTAATCACAGGATGATTGATGCAACACTAGCCAAAGTGCACCTCTTGATAAAGAAGGGTTCTCGATATGAAAGCATAAAGTGGAATGCTCGACTCAATATACCTCTTGCTGACGACACATGTCGTGATCTACGTTAAATCTATATTTGTAAAAGTGAAACAGCCGATCCAAGTAGTGTATCATTATGGATCGTTGATTAATTTCGGATGCATATTGTTACTGGGTCTAAGCTCTCAACCCTGGGTAACAACGAGGCATTTGTAATAAAGCATACCGATAGGAGTAGTCAAATCAATATAAACAAGATTATACCAGCAAATTGTGTTTCAAAAACGACGGTCTCATTATGAGTATGATACAAGGGCAAAAGCAGTGCATGTATGTATGTGTGTACAAAAAGAGAGATATCTACTGCTAGTGGATGGGAGCGTGTGTGTGTGTGTGAGGACGAGAATGTTGTGTATATCGAGCGGGAAACGTCGGGAGAACAAAGGAATTAAAAGCAAGATTAAAAAAATTTTGATATGTGTGTATAGATTTAGGCCTTGGTACCATGAACCTTCTCAATCAATTGAGAAACAACGGAAGGATCGGCCAAAGTAGAAATATCACCAAGTTGATCTTGCTCACCGTTGACAATCTTGCGAAGAATACGACGCATGATCTTACCAGAGCGAGTCTTGGGATGATCGGAAATAATATAAACAGCCTTAGGTGTAGCGAAGGGGCCAATCACAGAGCGAACCTGAATCTTGAGCTCCTTATCAAGACCATCAGCAGCTTCGACATGGGGCTTCACAGAAACGAAAGCATGGATACATTGGCCGGTCAAATCATCATTACCACCAATGACAGCAGCTTCGGCGACAGCTTCATGGGCAACCATGGCAGACTCAATTTCGGCAGTAGAGAGACGATGACCAGAGACGTTGATGACATCTAAAATATATACATGTTAAATCTTTGTGGTCTAGATCTTGTAATAAAACTTACCATCAACACGACCACGAACCCAGATATAGCCATCCTTATCGCGCGATGCACCATCACCAGTGAAGTAGTAACCGGGATAAGGCTTGAGGTAAGTATCAAGGTAGCGAGAGTGGTTGTTGTATACAGTGCGTGCCATAGATGGCCAAGGTTGTGTGACAGCAAGAACACCAGTCTCATCAGCTTCGGTGATTTCCTTACCCGAAGTAGGGTCAAGGATGATAGGCTTGATACCAAAGAAAGGCAAAGTAGCTGATCCAGGCTTAGTGGGAGTGGCACCAGGAAGGGGAGATACAATGATGGAACCAGTTTCGGTTTGCCAGTAGGTATCAACAACAGCACAACGATTTTGGCCAACCTTTTCATTATACCAATCCCAAGCTTCAGGGTTGATAGGCTCACCAACAGAGCCAATAACGCGCAAAGAGGAAAGATCATAACCTTGAAGCCATTCATCACCAAGACGACGAAGAGCACGAATAGCAGTGGGTGCAGTGTAGAATTGAGTGATCTTGTGCTTTTGAATAAGGTCCCAGAAACGCGATGGGTTGGGGTACGTTGGGGTGGATTCAAACAACACCGTTGTAGCACCCAATGTCAAAGGACCATACACAATGTACGAATGGCCAGTGACCCAGCCAATGTCCGCCATACAAGCAAAGATATCTTCAGGATGGTAATCGAAAATGTACTTGACAGTGGCAGCAGCACCCAAAAGATAACCACCGGTAGTATGCAAAATACCCTTTGGAGCACCAGTGGAGCCTGATGTGTAAAGCAAAAAGAGTGGATCCTCGGCACTCATGCGTTCTGGGGCACACACAGCGCGGACCTTTGACATCTCGTCATCCCACCACACATCACGACCAGCCACCCAGGGTACTGGTGAACCAGTGCGACGATAGACGATGACGTGCTCAACTTGGGTTTGAGCATTGCCCAATGCTTCATCGACAATACGCTTGGTAGCAATGTTCTTACCACCACGACGACCTTCATCAGAAGTAATCACCACACGTGCTGAACAATCAACAACACGATCACGCAATGACTCGGCGGAAAAACCAGCAAAGACAACCGAATGAGGAGCGCCAAGACGAGCACAAGCAAGGATGGAGATAATAGCTTCGGGAATCATAGGCATATAGATAGCAACGTTATCACCCTTACGCACGCCCATGTTCTTGAGAACATTAGCCATCTTGCTAACTTCACGCAATAACTCGCCATAGGTGATATGTCGCACATGATCAGGCTCATCACCTTCATGGATAATAGCAATCTTGTCTGGGTTTTGGTATGCATGGCGATCAACACAGTTGTACGACGCATTCAATTCACCACCAAGGAACCAGGCAACATCACCAGTCTCAAATGAGCCATGCTTGACGGTTTCAAAAGGCTTGGACCATGAAAGCAACTCGTTGGCAAGCTAATGATGATATTGGTTATTGCCGATCCCTAATACAAGGTGTATATATGTTTGATCTTACATTGCCAAAGAACTTGTCGGGCTGGTCAACACTTTCTTGCCACATGGAACGATATTGCTCCAACGAGGAAACAAATGGCTTTGGGCATTCTTGGGCGTTAGCCAAACGCTCTGGAACTGGGTGCACAGGAACCTGCTCAGCGGTCATGTTGATAGAGATGGGAGGAAAAGAGAAAAACAGAAAAAGAAAGAGAGATTATTTTGGGGCAAGAAGCCACTGATCGGTTTAGTCCTTTTAAAATGTTTCAAGAGAGGGATTAAACTTCAGGCACTTGGGGCAATCGCAGGGTGTGACATACCCATTTTCGGCAAGAACGGTATTTTCGGAGCGTATAAAGAGTTATATCTCCCCCATCATGGTAACGGTCGAGGTTGCATAAGTCAATGAGCCGCCATCAGTAAAAAGATGACCACTGCACCAAAATGAAAAAAAGTTGAAAAAATGTCGATCCATCATGGACCTCGTGGCATGTTTGACATGTTGGCAACACAGAGCTAAAGAGGGCAAATATGAACCGTGCTTGGGAAACAATGAGCCCATCACTGCCTTCCTAAAACTGCAATCAAGCCGCGGTCGATTATGCTGTCCTGGAAGGACCCCACTGAATGGGTTTATGACAGCTCTTTAGCAATAGCTGTCAAACGAGGATGGCTGTAGCACACAGCATATATAAACACACAACTTCTTTTTGACCCATTTTGATCTTTTACAGTACATGAGAAACGTAGTATGTATCACTAAAGGCCATTCGGGTATTCTTATTGGCCTACATTGCTCATAAGCTTTTCACCATGGGTACCACATTGCCCATGATTGGTTGAGCCCCGATGGGATTCCGGTGCCCAGTGGGAGGACATACATAGCGATAATAGGCAAATGCTATCGATGACGACGATGGATCAGAGTTATTCCCGGTTCTGCTTGTATAATCAAAAGGTGTAACCCCGTGGGGAACAATGATCACTTGACCTTTCATCTTTTATGGAAATGGACGAATCATTTCATCTAGCTTCGTGTCACTCATTACACATCATATGTTGCTCCAAATCTATTATCCTTTCAACCTTTTTGGCTCACACGGGGGCAGTGTACCTAATTGCGGGATAACCACAATCAAGAAAAGAAAGAGCAAAAGGGAGATAGATATTTTAGGAGGAGACTTTTTTATGCTTTACACATCTTACGGCAAAAGAATGAAGCAAGTTTGCATCTCACAATATCTTAGTTTCCCTGGTAACGGCTATTGTCAATGATACACACAGAGCATCTGTTTAGGTTTTGTATCTGCAACATAGGCCATAAAGTCATCACATTTCCCCCCCCCGCTCCAAAAGTATTCCCAAAGATCATTGGTTCTATTTTCATGCATGCACAATATGAAACATGGTTTGCGTATGGGGTAGGTAGATAAAGACATTGATATGCAATCATGTACAAAAAGAACTAGGGGTGGTGGATAAAGGATATGGATATGCAGCTAGTTGGTGTTGTGTCACCTCCGAGATGATCCGTTGCACATGCAAGATGACTTTCATACACGCACTTGTTATGCAAGACCCCACACCCCGATGTGTTGGTTTTCTCACTATGTTTAGCATAATGCAGCAAGTATTGAAAATCACATGTACGCACCTACACGGGCTGTGTGTGTGTGTGTGTGAACGCGTTCAACATGTCAGCATGGTTAAAATCTTAGGCGAGCTGAGGAGATTCATGCACCAAAATCATGGTGTACAGTGATAATATCAATCCCAGGGATTGACGCCTATTCCTATATCCAAAAGTCGATACGCATTTATGCACATTCAAGATCGCTTTCCCGATATAGTATGCATAGTGGTTGACCCTGCATAACTCTTTCTGTCATCTGAGAAGCCCGTAATCATTATTCATATCCGACACTACCAATGAACGCAACTTGTTGAATGGGGGAATCTTCTTTTAATGCCAAGTGTTAAATGTGCAGTAGGTTGGTTACGTGGGTGAATGGGTGGGTGAATGCATTTCAATTAATGGTGGTTGTGTGCGTGAGTGGAGTGAGAGTGTGTGCGTGTATATGGTGTGTGTGTGTGTGTGTGATTGTGTGATGTTGGTGTATCATGCGCCAATAAAAAGGTTCTCCAAAAAGTGATCGAGATCATTCTTGTGAATTTGTAGTACTGAACTTTCAAAGGTGTCAAAGGATATACGTGCTTTCGACTTGTTTGCTGCTTTCTTGAATGCAAGACCAAAAGGGCTAAAGTGCCATGTAAGTAACAATCTTCTTTGCATTATCCCATCCACTTACTTTTTTCGAATATCACCAAAAGAAGGGGCACCTGTGTTGGCAACCACCAGATAGGAATCATGTTCTTCATCCAAAGAAGATATAACAAATGGCATACTTCGACTTGCATGTTCCTATACAAACCATAATTAGCCTTGATCCTTACAAACACCCATTCCTTCATGCCATGACTTACTCTGTATGCATCTGTTAAAAAGAGAGCCAATTTGGAGAGCGTCAAAGGATGCTGAAACAGCGGTAAATCGGGTCCATCTCTCATAATAACCACCCGAAAGTTCTTGATCACCTTGCTCGCCTTTTTATCGAGAATGGCCGTACCTTGACGTACAACAGCCTTTTGGATTTTCATGCAGAGATCAATGCCATGCTGCAACCCTTCCACACTATGATATATATAATTAGCTCCTTGTTGTAAATGAATGATGTTTGGCTTACTTGTTGGTAGCGTCATAAGCTGTATAAAAGTTACGCATCCACCATTTCCGTCGTACACTGCTTAGATCGGTATTGTCACCATGGTCACCAGATTCGCTTTCGAGAGCATCCCAATCCTCGTCCTGGTTCCATTTCACATTTTCACCCAGGCGTGTAGCAGTTAATGGGCTGGTTTCAAGCAACGTGGCGAGTGCGTAAACTGCGTCACTGGCAGAAAATCGTAGTTTCCAACCGTATGTTCGTGCAAAGCTTGGAAAGCAAATGTCTGTCAAGCCGTAAAGAGGTGCAACTGTTTCAATCTTGTGCCGTAACATATCTTTGAGCTGCAGGTCCATGTGGGTATATACTTGTTGACATTGTGCTAATGAAAACCTATCCAACAATAATACCATGTTAAATGTATGAAGCCATACACACACACATATATATATATGACATACCCCATCTTTGCAAACATGTTGTTCAGACGCCTGCGTCCATAATCTCGCCATACGCTTAATTTGCTTGCAACATAGCCTGAATGATACATGCTGTCGTAAAGGCTCCAATGTCGAAAAAGCATAAAACGGTACTCCTCCTCCTTTTGAATACTGTTCTCGCCTGTACGCACATTTTCCTCGTCAGGTGCCATGTTGAACAATGCCACGTTATCATTGAATGCTTGAACGTATTTCATATACTGGTCCGTATCAATGCGCTCGAATATATATTGTGCTGTGACACCAATAATAGCCAGCCTAAGTACGTACATAAAAGACAATGAGCATAATCACGCAACATGTGGAATCACCCCCCTTCAAATCACACTTGCCATAATAATTCATTGTTTGTCTTGGCTAATTGTGTTGCCAATGTGTACATTTGTCCAGCTACAGAGTTGCCATAGTAAACACCGGCCATCTGGTATTCTGCGAGTAATCGCCTTTGTCGCTGCCTTAACCGACGTTGTTCACCCCGTGATTGCTAGTGGGAAGGATTAGTATAAATCCATGTACACCATCCTCAAAATACTTACTCCTTCTTGATTCAGCCGCCTCCGTTGTCGTGGCCGTAAATCCAAATCATCCTCTTCATCAGTATCTGAACCATCCATGCTATCATCGTCGCTTGAATCATCAATCTAGCATCATTGTGGTCAGCTTTTTGACACCCTTGAAGAACCTCATTATCCTTACCAACGAGGCATCATAGGCCTCAATGTGTTGATTCATCCTCTCAGTATCTGCAGCTTCATCAAACACTCGGACATTCTGGTTTGCTGGAAGGCAGTTGTGCAGGTTGATCGGTCGGTGGCTGTCGAATACGTATATGCGTAGATCTTCATTCTTTTGGAAAAAGTCGTATAGCTCCAAGGATGATCCACAATTGATCATGATGATGGATCGTAACTAGAATCATAGAATGGTAAGTGGTCCATATATGAACGACAAGACTTCACACGTACGTCGGGATCGTTTGCGACTAGTTCATTGTTGGCCTTTTCGAGATCTTGATATCCAGAGACGGGGACAAGCTTATGCTGAATAAGGTCGCTCTTCAACACAAACTATGTTGTATGCAATGAGTGAGGGATCGCGTGGTGGGACAAGGTGCATGGAGGGTGTGTACCTGGAAAATTTTACAGGCGCAAATGGCATCGACATCGGAAGCAACAAAGATTATACAATTGCCTTCGACAGAGTCTTGTTTTATGCGTTCATATTCCTTGTCAAAGTCGGCTTCGGTGATCCGTACCATCGGGTGTGGAGGAGGAGGAGGTGAAGTGGTAAACGCGAAGGAAGAGGTATTGTAGCCCGCCGCCGTCCCAGCTTTTTTCGTATACTACAAACGCGCCGCACACCGCGACATACCGCGCTTATAGAAACATTCACTATCCTTTTGTACATACACACCTATGTAACAATCAATCTTTGTTTTCCACTCAATCGATCATCTTCCTTTATTTGCTATCACGCACGTCCTCATGGATGATACTATACATATGTTCTCATAATGAATGTAATACTACTAGACAATCGCTAATAATGATGTTCTCCTATTCATTGTATCTTTATATATACTCCTCTTTGGATGATCTCAATAAAGATAAAACAACTATAGATGGATGGGCAATAAATACATACATGGAGGGTGGGTGAATTTATAGACGCGTACTATTTGTGGTCGCGTTTTCTTTGTGGTCGCGTTTCTTCTCATCCACTCTCAGCAGCTGCACCACCCATCTTCCGCCCTGACAGCCAACCACCGACACAGCCCCCTCACAATGAACACAATGGGAGTGGAACAAATCGTCGAACAACAAATACGGGACGGCGAGGATATTGGAGGTACATTACAGACACCCGCATTCGATATCGTTATTCACTTTTTCGCTTTGCATGTAGAAATTGCTGCCACCTTGCAGGAAGGGCAAGATCTCGACATGGATCCCGACTTTTGTTCCAATATCATTCCTCAGTTATTGCTGCATTCGCTTTCTCGTACCTACAATGCCCACGATCAATACAGCAACGCTATTGCCATCGCTCTCAAGGAAGTCTACAAGTCGAGTGCCCTGTGTGGGCGGCAGGAAGCATTCAAACTACTCCGAATTATCAATGGTATGACAAGGAAACAACAGCGTCGACCGTACCTCGCATTGACACTTGGCTTTCTCTAGATCTACTTCATGCAAGACTCAGTAAACCACCTTACAAGGTATATTCGAGTAATGATATTCAATAATGACGAGGATGATTAACAAGGATGTCGCCATTCTAGATTGATGCATTGAACAAGGGAACAGTGATCCAAAATAGTACGGCAGCCATCAATGTCATCGTCAATGCCTGGGGTGCTCTTGTGGAAATGGTGCACGAGTGCGATCCTGATGATATGCAACCTTTATACCCCAACATCTGGTCAAAACTTATTCCTGTAACCAGCCTTGCCCTTACTGCATCTCCACACACTGCTGTTCATTTACTCAAGGTATTGATCACTATGTTGTGGTGGATGTGCACATGTATTAAAAAAGATGCATACTACATAGGTCACCGCCACTCTATATCACAAATGCATTCCCAGTAATCTGATCCATCCATGCGGTTCTCAGTCTGAAAATTATATTCTGGTGCTACTCCAATCCATCAAACGTATCATTGCAACGCCGAATACTGAGTAAGCTACTTTAAAAAAAAGAGCCATCTTTCATACTGATTATCCCCCTCCCTATAGTATACCCGAACATTTATTTCATGACCTTGCTCAGACGATACGGACATGGCTCGTTCTTTTTCCTCCAACGATGCTTGTGGACGTGGTGGGAATGGCAAATGCACTCGAGACGCTGGCAATGGATGTTAAAACACGATCATCGATTGATATTGAGGTTGGTATCGGCTTGGCCCTTTTACTCGAGTACTCATCATCCATTGTTCTAGGATATTGTTTTTCGGATAGCAGTCTTGTTATGCGATCATCACGTGTCATTGCCTTGGTTTGACGGCTATCTGAAGGAGATACAAAAACATCGATCAAGCAGCATATTGGAGAAAGGACTCGAGGATCGGATAACGCAATGCACTATGGATGACGATGATGCATCTATTGGGGTATGTACATGCACAATACAATATGTAATCTAAAGAGTACCCAATACTAAATATACAATCACCAGTTACATGTGTCGAAACGACTGCGTTTGGATGAATCTGAATTCATGGATACAGAAGAAAGTGCAGAGTATGTATGGTTTATATCTATATATGCGCAGGGTTGTTGACAAGGATGAATAGTGTGGATGGTTTTGGACAATCGCAAGCTCCTGGATTGGATAAAGAAGAGAATATGAAACGCCAATGGCTGAGGAACATGTTTACGGAGACCCTGTCAAATGCAATGATGGCGTCAGATGACGAGTTGGAAAAGAGGTCAAAAGAGGTCAGTCCGATCAAGCCTATTTCTTACGGCAAATTCTGATACACATAGGGTTCATGTTAGGTGTTTGCGATTGTAAATATGATTGGTACTCACGAATTGGATCCATCACAGAGCAAGGTCCTGGCTGAATATGCTGCGTTCTGCATCTCCAAAGATGACAGCATTATTGAGAAACTAGCGGAGATGCATAGCCTCGAACCGATCAACTACTTGAGACGCAACATGAGATACATTCTCCCATATCTCCTCGGCGGCACCCAAGACAACACACAGCTACAATCATTTGCATCAATGCTTGACATGTCGGTGCGATCGCTTTGTGAACAAGGTGCACATCATCTCTTGGTGGCATTCCTCATGACCGATGACCAACTTTTTGCCGAGAGAGGGTTTGATCGAATGCGTGATATTTTCTTGTCGGATGATGCACCTCAAGAGCTCCTGTCAACACGTCAAAACAAGGTCATCACGCTGCTTGCAATGGAACTGGGTGTACCTGGAAAGATGGAAAAGGTGTATTGGTATTATTCTTAATTCATGTATATGAGAAAGAAAATTAATCATATGCAATGTATAGGCACAACAAGCTTTGCAAACGGTCATGCGATGGCTCAAGCTCCCTGTTACCACATCATTGGGCGATCTTTTATCACAATTCTTCCTTGGCATTTCACACAAGATTGCTGCATTCATATCTGAGAAACGTGACCCATACAAGCGTGTCCAAAACCCATCAGCGCTTGCATCACTCAATTGCATTATCCGCATTATGGGCTCAGCCATTGATACACAAGCACATCAGGTATGCTACTAAGTGTATTGATAGTCAGCATGTATATTGATGAGTGTCTCCTATTAGGCCATTGCTATCATTCAAACCGTGGGAGAGCTACCCAACATGCAAAAGGAAGCCTTTATGCTATGGAGAACGTATACTGAACAACTGTCACATGACGAGCTCTTTCGCCGCATCAGCGCAATCATCCAAGGTTCATTGGCCATTTTCCCTCATTGTCCTCCAGATATTAGAAAGCGTATTGGCGAGTTCCTTGTGAATGCAATCAACGAGTGTACTTCCAGCAAAGGATTACCCGAAGGGTTACCTGACGTACCTGAATTTGAAGAATTGCAGCGTTTACGACAACTTTTGGATAAGAAGCGACTTTCAACCGATTTGAACGATGAACTAGCCAGCATTGCAGAACGAACACAAAGTGACGACATCTTGGATATGTTATCAGCAGCTCAAGAATTGGCGCGGCTTTTGGAATTGTATGGCAATATGCACCAAGTTATGGTGGACAATCGATCCTTGTTATATACAGCATTACTGAACCTGGCGCGCAAGAGTTTCGATCATGCCGAGTTACAACGATTGACAGCTGAATGTTTGGGTATATTGGGTGCCACTGATCCAACACAAGTGGATGCCAAGATCCCAGAAGAGAATAAACCCATCTTGCGCAACTTTAACAACACCGACGAGAATCGAGAATTCATCTGCGAATTGATCACCAAACATTTGATACCGGCATTTCATTCAGCAGGAAACGAAATGGTTCAGCAATACATCCAATACGCTATTCAAATGGAGCTTCAACAAGCTGGATTCACACCTGAAAGCGTGCACAATAATGGAACGATTCAATCTCGGTGGAACAAGTTCCCATCCGCTACACAATCGTTGTTGGTGCCCTTACTTCGTTCGTCTTTTCAGAGCAAATGGGAGATGGTTGTACCGGATTACCCTATTTATCTTTCAGCTGAGAGCTATAGCGAATGGATCAAGCGATGGCTATATCGACTCGTGGAAACATCCAAAGAATCAGTGCGTCCTATTTTTACGCATTGCTTTCCTGTCGTTCAAGGAAATCTGGGTCTTGCATTAACACTGTTGCCCCACGTCGTTCTTCACGTGCTGTTATCTGGATCAGACAAGGATCGTGACGATATCCGGGAGGAGATTATTGGTGTACTTGAACATCATGAAGAGCAATCGAGACCTTGGAGTGAACAAATGCAGCGTGCATCCCTACAGGTACTATCAAGATTTCAAATTGACATGCATCATCAGACTAACAAATCCACTTGCAGGTTGTCGTTATGATCACAGGCCATTGTCGTCGATGGCTGCGTCACACACAAGAAAGCCCATTGACTAGCAACAATACGAGCGATATCAAACGTGTACACAAGTTCCTTGACAGCATTCCAAATGGCAAGATGGCTATGGCGTCATTCCGATCAAAAGCGTATGCACAAGCATTGATGCATCTGGAGCTGCACATCAAGAACAATCAACCTACCACATCCGAAGTGATTGAATTTCTTCGTCAGGTTTATGCACATATGGAAGAAAAGGATGGTATGGCTGCTATCTTTATGATGTTCCAGAGAAACTTGAGCGTGGAAGAGGAAATCCTTCAATTTGAATCCAGAGGCGATTGGGAACATGCCAAGGTGTGCTATACTCATGCACTGGAAAGGAATCCTTACGACAGCCAGTTACTCTCCGGTTACTTCAACTGCCAGAGACAAAGCGGTGATCATAGTAAGCATTCATCCACTTGGCTTTAAGGAATTGGATTATTCATGATTACTGTTTCATAGTTGGTATGCTGGGAGCGGCCACCAAGTTATTGCAGACACATCAAGATTGGTTTCCACGGATCAATGCTTACAGAGCTGAAGCTGCATGGAAGACAGGAGATTGGGATATGCTTGATATGGCCACGAGTCTACCTATGGAACGATCCTTTGATTCCTTTTTATCAAGTGCCATGGCTAATATCCGTCGTGGCAACAATCTGGCTGCTTTGAGTGATATCACGAATGCTCGCAAGGATTTGATGGAACAACTTGCCACAACCAGCAAAGAATCATTCCCCCATTCGCACGATCTTATTTTACGACTTCAAATGCTGCATGAATTGGAACAAAGTCATATCGCTTGGGAAAAGGTTGAACAAGAAGGAACTCCTGATCCAATCAACGAGCTCAGAGATACATGGAAGAAGCAATTCCTCCTCCTCTCGCCCTCCTATGCAACTCGTCGCCCGATATTGGAATTACGACAAACTTTGCTGTTTGGATTAAGGTATTATCTTATTTACAAAAGAAGAATAATCTGTCACTGAACTTTGTTATAAAGAACTCCCGAGGTCGGCAAGCAATTGGTGTCGGATGACGGTAGCATTTGGCTCAAGCTGGCAAAAACAGCACGCAAGGCGGGGGATTATACAATGGCACTCAAGGCAACAGCGCATGCAGAATCTCTTGGGGCACCCTATGCGTATATGGAGCATGCAAAGTGGTACTATGAAAATCACGAGAATGCAAAGGCGATCCGTTATTTACAATCACAAGATGACCTGGATGCCAAAGCAAGTATAAAGGATACGGTGATAGATATACTTTTGCTAATACTTATTACCTACAGGCAACTTTGCTACTCGTCACATATATGGAAGCTACCACGAACGACAAAAAGGCGCATCTTTCTGCTTACAGAAAGGCTCTTGAAATGGATCCAAAGCAAGTATTCTTTCAACTTGGCTTGATACCTGACAACTAACGACTCGTTTTTTATTACATTGTAGATGGGAAAAGCTGTACTATTCGATTGCACGATTCTATGAAAGATGCATGAAGGGAAGCGAGATAACAGAAATGCAGCAACGAGAGTAAGTATCAACATGGAATAGCCAAGAGAAAACATGTTACTGACTACAGACAACAGCTACCGATTATGCAATTATGCCATCAAGTATTATCTAGAAGCATTGGGCGCCGGATCCAAGTACTTTTATCACGTCATGCCTCGTGTTCTATCAATTTGGATGCAATTTGCTGCTGCCGCTTCAGGATCGGATTCGGGCACTCAGTAAGTTGGAATTAAAGGGGGTCAAACGCTATTATAGCGTATGCTGACTTTTTCTCTAAACTATGCAAAGACACAAATCTGTGGTGGACTTTTATAACACGATCATCAGCTTATTACGAGAGCGGATACCACGTATTGAGGCGTACAAGGTAAAGAAAGGATGCATTCAAGGTAACTGTCACATGGTGGCTAAAAGGATTATTGTTATGTAGTTTTGCCTTGTTCTGCCTCGTCTTGTGTCACGTTTATCGCATGAAAAAGCCGATACTGGCGAGATTTTGGCAAGCATCATCTCAAAGGTGTTTGCAGCATATCCAAGTACAACGATTTGGGCATTGCAGCCACCTCAAGAATCACCCAGTGTGAATATGCGTACAAGGGCGAATATGATTATCTCCAAAGCAAACGTAAGTACCATCCAGCCCATACCTGCTGCATGATTGATTGGGAGAGACTCAACCCCTCATTTAGACCATGTATAAACCCGGATCCAAGATTCCTACCATTATTCGGGTAAGTGATATATGCTGCATTGGGTTAAGCTTCTCTGCTAACGTCGCTCTCCAAAGCACGCGCATGATTTCATGATTTCTTTCAAAGAGCTGGCCTATTCTCAAACCGGAGGAGACTTTGACAGGATGAGTATCAAGAGTTTTCCAAAACTGGCCAAGATGCGAAATTTAGAGCTCTGCATTCCGACGCAAAAGGCCATGATACCAGCACTTCCCGAATCCGTTGAAACAGAAGATTACAACCCTTATGCGGAAGACTTGCCTCGAATTGATGGTATGAACACAAATGCCTTATCTCTCTCGCGCTTAAATGTTAATACTATTGGATATAGGCTTCGTGGATCGAATTGATATCATGCGTTCTATGCAACGGCCCAAAAAGCTATCATTGATTGGCACAGATGGAAAAACATATGCATTTCTCTGCAAGACCAATGATGATTTACGAAAAGACGCACGGTTGATGGAATTCAGTCACATGATTAACCGGTTCCTGCGACATGATTCGGATGCACGTCAACGCGCCTTATGTAAGCTTGGCATGATTTATGCAAGCATCATGCAGGGATATTGACCATTTCTATTAATAGACATTCGTACGTTTGGTGTTATACCCTTGGGCGAGCAATGGGGTTTGATTGAATGGATTAACAATCTTTCACCGCTCAAGGTCGCTGTTGGTTCTATGCTGGCTAAAAATGGCATCGATATCAGAGTAAGTGGGATCAGGGAGGCTTTACTGGAATGATATGATGATGACCGTTGTTCTTTGTTAGCGAATACAACTTCTAGCTAAGACCCAGCTGGAAGCTGCAAGCACCGTTGAAGCCAAATACAAAGTCTTTGTCGACACTGTTCTTCCAAAGTAGGTATTCTTGACGATCGATGTAAATTTTCAATGACTCACGGCTCTTTGGTAGATGTCCTCCTGTGTTCCATCGATGGTTTCTCAATGTATTTCCTGATCCAAATCAGTGGTTTGCGAGTCGCTGTCGCTACATCAAGACACTAGCTGTCATGTCGATCGTTGGCTATATTCTTGGGTAAGAAATGATCCTCCACTATGATCTCATCTCATCTCAATTCACCTATTTATCTATTAAGGTTGGGCGACCGTCATGCTGAAAACATCCTCTTTGATTCGAGCAATGGCGACTGTGTGCATGTGGATGTTAACATGTTGTTCGACAAGGGGCAACAGCTCAATGTTCCTGAAATTGTACCTTTCCGATTGACACAGAATCTGGTAGATGGTATGGGGGTATTAGGATACGAAGGTAAAGTGAAGAGCAATATCTTCATGTGGAAGTGCATGGTCATTAATCAGGGTATATAGGCATGTTCCGCAAGACCTGTGAAGTGACTCTTTCCGTGCTTCGACACAACAAGATCCAATTGCTCTCTGTGTTTGAAACGCTTCTTTATGATCCAATTGTGGAATGGAAACGCAAGCAAAATATCCAGGTAAGAAGAGTGGTAGGATCATTTCATTCTTGCCATGCTCATACAGGAGCACCTTAGGCGGAAGCGAAAAAGAAGATGAATGAGATCAGTCAAAAGATCAACGGCGCCAATGACCGGATTTCCCACGGCATGAGCATCAAGGAACAAGTTCAAATGCTTATATCCGAGGCTTCCGATAATACCAGGCTCGCTCAAATGTTTGTTGGTATGTGGACTTTACCTTTACCATCATGATCGATCGCTGATGTTTCCTATTCTTCACCTTTGTAGGATGGGCACCATTTATCTAGCACATGTAAATAGATAGGAGACACCACCGTAACTACCCCGTTTGTACATTACTCATTAATAGAGAAACTGGCTCTTTCTACATATAATCTAATCTGTGACTCGATCTGCAACTCGTATGTCAGTATCAGGATGTAGCTACCAGTAAACTAGAAATGCCGACTGAGGCTGTGTGCTGAAAACGAATGCTTATTTGAGTAACCAACGTGCCCATTTTTGGATGCGACTGAGTTGCAGTGCATGATTGACGACATTTAGTGAAAGTGCCGCATCTCCAACATGTGCGCCAAAATCATTACTTTCCCCTGCACGTACAACATGAGACGTTGATTGTGTATGGTAGGGTAAAGATACTATCATGCTATTTATTTACAAAAGAAGAGGTAGGGGGATATAATACATGGAATTATTGGATCAGGAACTTTGGGTAGGATATTTCGAATCTACGGATGACATTTGTTGTTGTTTGTTGTCTTGATACCAGCTGCAAAACCATCGTTGAGCACGCTGTGGGTGGTTCAGGGATGGAGGGGTGGTGAGGCGAATCGCGCCGGAGGAAAGTGAGATCCTCACTGATTGAAAGTTTGCAGCAGAGATATGTGAGGAAAGTTTAATACACGAACGCGTAAAACAGATGGGTTACACTTACTCTCATTAGCACATTGATATTCATATTGGGGATCAACATGATGGCGCCGTTAGTTGGTTCGACAAGGGATTGCAAGCGCTTTGACCACGCAACTTTTGAATGAAGGTGTCTTCATTGACGTCAGGAGGCAAGAAATGCAACTCTATGGTAAAATCAGATGTTTGTGTGAAAGATTGCTATTGGCAATGCTTACGTTTCAGCTTATTCACAAACTCCACCTTGGTGGAAACCTTGCTGTTCGTCATGGCCCACTTGAACATGATGAGGAGATTGATGTAATGAATGTTTTCCATCATTGAGACCTTGGATTTGGCATGCAATATGTTACTTCCACCAGCTTTTGAAAATGAGACCAGGAGGGTGTCGAGGTCGTCCTGATGGCTCGGAGTAACAAGAAAAAATGTCGGCATGGTAGAGAACTGCGAAGATGCGATTGTGACCTCCGTTGTTGATCTGGGACACTCACGCAAAAGCTGTTCCAACCACGCCGATATGCCATTTGACTCTTTTGACGCAATTGATTGCTGCACGCGATTGAAATTTGTCACCCCTGGCTGATCGGTCTTGATCAATTGTCTAATTCGTGGTTCCTGCAGCGTAATGTATAACATCGCAACCATATCGTCTTTTGGCATTGTGCCTCTTGAAATGCATTGCATGCTGATAGAGGCCAGTCTTAAGCTTAATGAGGCTGCCTTGTTGCAGTGATGGGTGTGGTTGTTGTAGTTGGTTGCTGTGACAGGATAAAATCCTTTGGAGGCATAATAGCTGGAAACCAATGACCATCCCGATCAGCATTAAACTTGGTATGCTGCCGAATGGATCGAAATCAGACCAAGGGGCGGCACCTCGAGCGTTGTTGCAAGGGCATACAGCAGCATAACTTGGATATTCTCACGCCTTGTTTATCATTGTCGATGATGCGGTCAAAGGAACCTTTTCCAGGCTGGAGCGTCGGGGCTGTAGCTGCCTTGGATATGTGTAAACGGGCACATGAGGCCATTTGCTTCTGCGATCGCCAGGTAGTCGTTGACGTGAGCGGATTCTCCAAAGCTTGGCTACAAAGATCGGTATTAGAAGAGGTTCGATTAGTTGTATAGCTAATTCAATTTACCTTTCCGATGCTCTTTTCGGTATCGACCACAGAATTATCATACTGATGCCTCTTAATTTGCTCAACGACTTCTTTGTGAAATCCACCGGAATGTGTATGAAAGTATGAGAGACTTGTTGGACATGAGAAATGAATCCAGAAAGGCGTGTTCCGGCATATCAGGCCTGTGACACTTATGTCACCTACAAAGGAGCCTATCAGACTACGGCATCCTTTTAATATAAAATGATAATTATACCTACCACAAAGGGTTCAACAAGGAACAAAGCCAGATGTCATTAGGCACCAATGAGCACTTCAAGTGGTAAAGCAATGATATGAGCTATAGGTGAAAACAAAAAAAAGATCAATGCATGAGTACCTTCATTTGAGGGATCACATAAAGCCTATCCCTGAGACTTACCAGAGGCCATCGGTTGATCATGGTATGCATACAAGTAGAAAGAAAGGATGTATGATAGTGTTGATGACAACAGCCTTGTTTATATGTGAGTGGGCGTGGGAGTCGCTATCATGATGGATCGAACTGATAAAGTGGTCAAGTCGAAGTGATGGAAAATCACAGCTGATAAATGGTGATGTTCTGATGATGATACATAAAGAAGACCTATTCAATCCGTTATTAGTACACATACACAATAAACGCCTTTTTCATTGTTTTCACTGGACTTGCCTCTTGCATATGCACAAAGGACCGTTGTTGTTGTTGTTGTTGTTGTTGCTGGTTGCTGGAAATGGAAAGCCGTGGTGTAGTGTTGTCAAGCCGAAGCAAAAAGCCAAATAAGCCAACGTCTTGCAATCGAAACTTGACGTCTATACATACAAGCTAACACTCAATGGAACACGTTCTCCTGCTACATTGGGGCCTTGAATGTACCTGCTTGCACCAAGCGTGGAGCGCCATGACAACGAAACACAGAGCAACGACATGACGTTGTATAGCAACCACCTCCTCCACGCTCCCTGCTTATGAATATTAATACACGACCAACAAGAGCATACCATATAATGCATTACCTTGACGCGATTGGACGCCGTGAATGGGGGTTGTTAAAAGGAGAGGGAGAAAAAGAAGTCAGGGCTGGAGAACCCATTTTTGTATCATGATACAAATGGAAATTGTATCACAAGCCTATCTCTTTGTATCATTATACAGCTCACTCTGCACGACGACAAACATGAGAAATATTACAACCGACACAATGGTTATGATCGTCTTGAAGACCGTGTAGCTCCTAAAGTATTCTTTATACAGAACCACACACCTTCTTGTTGGTGAGCTGCCTACATGTTGGATTTCTAGACTGAACTCATTCACTCACTCCACACATGCCATTGTCATCAACATCATCATATATATAGATAATACTACATGTAAATAAATTAAATCATCATCACATACAGCAGTCGTTTTACATCATCTGATCCAGCGACAACCACTCCCTTACTAGCCACCTGGCGCCCCCCCCCAAGGCATGACCCTTTTTCTTATCCAAGCCGATCCTAAGCAACATTTTCCCTAATATGCTTTCACACAAAATACTTTCGAATGCACTGATCATTCTTGGCCTAATAACCATACCATGCTTACCTACGACAATTTTCAGCATACGATACCATCATAATAAGCATTGTCTTATAGAGAAGCCTTATTACTATCACAAGGAAACTTGAAGATAGACAACATCATCATCATCACCACACTCATCTGTTCACACAAGATACTGCTGAATTCACTGATCATTTTTTATCTATCGCCATACCATTGCTAACGCGAAAAATTCCATGTAGGCCATCATAGGTGGTCCTGACTATCGGGAGCGGATCAATCATGCACTCTCCACCAATAAAATTGGCCTTTCAACTCCTGTCCTGGGCTTTGTGACACATACAAATCCCTCTGTATCTTCGGCTCTATTAGGCTCAAGCTACTTGACAATGAACAAAGACCACCTTTAATATAGTATCATTCTTCAGCATATGTAAAAATATAAATATGTTCATATCTCAAGGTTTTACAATGAAACGCGGGGTCTTTAATAGAGCAAAGTTGCTCGTCGTGGCCGAGTGCACCTTGGGTGCAAATTTCACGACCCAGGTCGCTGATCCTAGTTTCCGTAATGTTCGTCGTCGAAAAAAAATCAGGAGGTCGACCGCTGGATCCACTTTGACTGGTTGACATTGTAAAAACGGGGACTGGCAACCACGATCGTGAAACTTCTCTACAAGATGCTTTCGGCCCCGACGAGCAACTTTGCTGTATGAAAGAGCCCACGTTTTATTGTAAAGTTTTGAGATATGACTGTCTTTATGATTTCTTTATGCATGCTGTATGACAAGTGGTCTTTGTTCATTGTTAAATAGCTTGACCCTGATAGTACAAAAGATGCAAAGGGACTCGTAATAAAACTAATAGGGGAAGGTTTGAAGGGTTCTTATTGGTGGAGAGTGCATGATAGACGATCCCTAAATAGTAAGGTCTGCCTATGATGGTGTGGTTAACAAGCATAAATGATCAGTGCATCCAAGACTATGAGCGGTAATGGTATTGTTTGTCTCTAGGGTTCGTTCTCATATAAGGTTATACATAAAAGGTGGATCATGCTGATAGGACTGTTGTCATAGGTAAGCATTATGATCTGTAATACTTGTGCCACAGAGCTCATCTTTCTTATCCGTAATGATTTAATTACAATGGATCAAGCTTCCGTAACAAGCAGTGTTGTTGGGTACCATTACTATGGGTTTATTAACATTGAAACTACAGGCGTCTATTTAAACATGTATACAATCAGTTATTAGCACTACCCATCGTCTAATGAGCATATGAAAAATGAAGCTTTAATGAATGTAATATGACAGAAGGAACAAGAGCGTCTCTATACAATGACGTGGGTTTAATCCAATCTCCCCTTCCGGCCTTCAAATTTCTATACTTCCTTTCCCTCCAGATGCCAACCAGTGGATCACAGAGAATCAGCAGGTGTCATTGTGTCATTGTATTCTTGGTTGCTGCCGTCATAGCATCTTCATCCATGATTGTTAAAGTAGCTGTTGCATGCATTGACTTGGATATTGCAATATCATCCATGGTGGTAAATCCTCTCTTGTCAAAGATATAAGCCCTCCTTTCCATGCTATCCAATTCATCCAATTCATCCAATCCATCATCATCCTCAGCCGTATCCACGTGTTCGTTACTGCTGACGACGCGCCAAGTAGCCAAAGCAACATTCCAGGATTCCACATTACTGCACTTAATTGCATCCATCCATTCATCCATAACCGTTGCGAGTCCAATAAGAAAGAGCCTCTGTGATCGCTGCTGATATGCTTCCTTTTCCATCCGAGTGTTGGTCTCTCTCTTTCTTGGTCATTTTCAGTGCAGCTCAACAAGGCGAAGAGGATACTTGATAGCTGATATGCGACCATTCATTAGAAGGCGTATGCATCATTGCAAGTTGCCACACGTAAATAAAGCTGCTTTTATACAATGGCTATCAGCTACCCACATGAAGAGGCCGCAAGCAACTCGAGACAATGGAGACCTTGCTAATGGCAGCTGCTGTTACGAGATGGTTGTGGCAGAGGAGCGTGTTGTAGTAGGAGAGTGACAAGATTGTGAGCACTGCTTGAGACAATAAAGTCATTGCTAATAGTAACTGCTGGAATGAATGCTGTTCGTTTGATTGTGGCATTGGAGTGTGCAAGACAGTGCGTGCTTTCAAGAAAGGCGTGTGTTGAAGTGGGGTGCACACGCCATGAGCTTGCCATTCAGTCAAAGACAATCGGATCAAGATATTCGTAGCATTTACATGGTGGATTGGAAGCAAGGCAATCGTTTGCAGATGGTGGTTGTACTTGAATGGGGGCAACAGTTGAGAATGGGAGAAGGAAGAGGCAAGAAATTAAATAGGTCAGGCACCGTTCGACAGATGCATGCACACTATAAATTACTCCACGACCTTGATTGCCTCTCTCCAACCTGAAACTTTCATACAAGATGCTCTTGGTCATGCTGAACAACTTTGTCTTAATAAGGGAACCCACACTTCATTTGAAAATTTCGAAAGGGAGAGCATAATGTGGGATTTACTATGACGGATGAAAATTGGGAAAGCGCCGGATTTATGAAAAAGTCGATTAGTATATAGTTTCTTGGGATTCCCCATTTCGCACTTGAAACTTGGTCAGATGGTTCTCTGGGACATGCTGATCAACTCCATTCATTTAAAAGCCGTATGCTTCATTATGAACATTTTGAATGCCGGCCAGCCCAAAAGTAGGATAAAGTAGGGTCGGCGCTCCTGTTCCCCGAGATTGCCCACCTCGAACATGAAACTCACACACAACACCCTTTCGACCACGCCGAGCAATTTCGTTCTCATAAAGTCCCCAGAGTTCATTATGAAAATATTGAATGTGGGAGAGACGATGAAGGGATGGTAACATAAATAGGGTGTACGGCCGTGCGCGCCGATATTACCCATCGCGACCCCGAAACTTGGACAGGAGGTCCTCTCGGGCATGCTGATCAACATCGTTCTCATAAAGCCTCTACACATCATTATGGAGATTTAGAGATACAGGCACCTTTATGTTATACATATGCTGTAAGTGTGATGGTATATGACAAGTGGCCTTTGCTCATTCTGGTACCTCGACTCTCATAGAGCGGAAGATGCAGACGGACTTCTTTGTGCAACACAGCTCATTTGCATGATACTTCACAATGAACAAACACCACTTTCCATATAGCATCACGCTTAAAGCATATGTAAAAACATAAAGGTGCCTGTTTCTACAAGTTTTCATAATGAAGTGTGGCGTCTTTATGAGAGCAAAGTTGATCAGCATGGCCGAGAGGCCCTTCTGACAAAGTTTCATATTCGAGATCACCAATATCGGCGGGCCCGGTCCGTACATCTTATCTATGTTTCCGTCCATACATCCGGGCGCTGCCAACCAAAACTTCATAATGAAGTGTGGCATCTATATGAGAACGAAATTGCTCGTCGTGATCGAAAGTACCTCGCATGAAAGTTTCAGGCTCGAGATAGCCAATCTCAGGCTCAGGGAGCGTCCAACCTACTTTGCCCTAAATTTGGGACGCCCCGCATTCAAAACATTTACAATGATGCATACGGTTTTTAAATGAATGGAGTTGATCAGCATATCTCAGCGAACCTGCTTACCAAGTTTCAGGTTCGAAATGGGGGATCCCAAGGTAATACATACTAAATGACATTTCAATGAATCCGGCGCGTACCCGATTTCCGACCATCTATAGTAAACCCCACGTTATACCCTCCCATTCAAAATTTTCAAATGAAGTGTGGGTTCTTCACTAATACAAAGTTGATCAGCATTACCAAGTGCATCTTGTGTGAAAGTTTCAGGTTCGAGAGAGGCAGTCAAGGTCATGGACTAATTTATAGTCGTGTGCATGGATATGTCTGACTGTGCCTGGCCTATTTAATTTCCACCTCTTCCCACTCCTTGCTTCTTGCCTCTTCTTCCCATTCTCAACTGTTGCGCCATTCAAGTACAACCACCACCTGCGAACGATTGTCCTGCTTCAACCCATCATGTTAATCTTAAGAGTGCCTTGATCCGAAAGCCTTTTGACTGAATGGCAAGGTCATGGCGTGTACACCCCACTACAGCACCCTCGTTCCTTGGCAAGCACGTTCTGTTGTACACTCTTCTGCCGCAACCAATCGTTAACAGAACTCATCCAACAGTTGCCATCAGCAAGTTCTTCACTCCATTGTCTCCAACAGTGCTCTTTACTTGCAGCAACTTGTCTTACAGCCTTTTCACGTGAACAGCAGATAGCCGTCATATAGAAGCAGCTTTATTTACGTGTAGCAACTTGTCTCAATATATAGACCTCTTCTTACGTTGGATATGATGTTGGATATAGTGTTGGATATGAATATGAATATGGATATGGATATGGATATGGATATGGATGTGGATGTGGATATTGATTTGGTACGTGGGATGGAAGGATCTGGATATATACAATGCGACTTTGTTCTTTGGTAACAATTGTCGACTTGATCTTGATGCTTGATGCTATCATCTTGAACGATTGCAGCATGCAATTACGTGCTTTACACATTCTTTCATGGCAGCTACCCTGATCATCACTTGTGCGACCTGTCAACTATGTACAACCATCTTCATCCAACTACATATTTTGATCGCCACTACGCATCAAGTCCCACTTCACGTTCACCCATTCACCTTTATCCAAAGGATAGAAGCTTTACAAATCGATGTACCTCCCACTTTAGAGCAATTGGTTGTGCCTCTCAGTATATCTCTTGTTAATGATGGTGGATTACAGGGTCACTTTAGGATTAAGTCATTTGTTGTCGACGATATCACGAACGAATGCTTGATATTCCTCGGTTGGCTCCTGATCGGCCTTAGTCATGTATGTAGTCATTGACTTGATGTTATCTGAGTCAAAAGCTCTTTGTTCAATGTGCCAGGCTACTTTGATCAATGAATCGGAAATGCCGACTGGCTCTTTGTGTTGAGAACCAACGCCTGTTTGAGTAACCTTCATGCCTTTTTTGGTTGCTGCTGTTGCTGTATTGCATGATTGACCAACATTTGGGGGACAAGTGCTTCTTCCTCGGACCACACCCAGAATACTCATGCATGATGCCCATCACCTTTTATGTACGGGTCAGCCAGGGACATGCATCAAACAATGCTATACACATTGCTGCAGTCATGCTCTCAGTCGTTATATATAATACACCCTTTACCATAGCACGTTGTCTTTCTTCCATGAAAACATTAATAAACGAGATCACCCGCTTTATCATGATAAAAACAAAATGTGTGTGTGCGTGAATGTGATATACAAATTGTTGTTGCGGAGAGGGGATTCTTGCCATCGAGATTACCAGGCCAAATTAGGAGCGCTGTAGAAACCATGGATTGGGCGGAATGCTGGTGATGAAGACAATGAAGAGGTATATGATGATTGTTGTTGCTGTCGGTCTTGTGTTACTGAAGAGGACAATGACCACAAATCCGTGCTACCATCACCCAGGGATGATGTCGACGATGCCACTGGATTGTCTGCAATGTTGGATGTTGATGATGCTGGTGGTGCTGCAGATGAACAAATAGAGGAGAATGCTGCCAAACGTCGTTCTTTTTTTGGCAAAGGAAAAGTGCCCATTGTATCGTAGTAAAAAGCAGCATCCTGATCAAATATGGATTCAAGACGTTCAACGGAGGATGTCATATGGCTTGCATTGCTGGAGGATGTATAGGATGATGAAGATTCAATATCACTTGCATTGCTGCTGCTACTACTACTACTGCTACTGCTACTGGTTGGATGCATCGAGCCTCGATCTGTACCCACCGGCAATGTCGGAGAAGGCCGTTGCTCATCATGGATAAAGGTGCATCGTACACCATACAAACAGGTACCTGTCCTGTGATATGTTCGGCAGATTTCCGTCTTGTATCGAGCATGTCTTTGTATCATTCGTAATTCGTGCTCGCCATGTGCAAATCGACACTTTCTACCATATCTGATTCAAAAGGTACAATAAGTTGTCATTTTTAAAATATTCTCCGGGGAAAAAGCGACACCACATCAATCCTCGGGAAAAGAAAAAGAAGCTTTTTTTCCTTTCTCTCTTACCTGCAATGACCTATTTCATTCCAGTTGCGACACATTTCGGTCTTGTATAACTCGGGTTTTTTGTTTGGATGCACACCACCTTTGTAGTGGCCAGCAAGATTGTTGTTATTGGATGCTTGATCGGAATACATAATACTAATGATAACAAGATTATGATGATGATGCGCAAAGAGAAATAGATAATGGGAGAAATATGAAGGGATGATGGGGTTGCCAACAAGCGAGAAATAAAAAAGAAAGAAGAATGGACTGATTTGCAAGAGCCGATGCTGGTTATTTGAGAACTTGACCAAAAACTCTATGCAAAGTAAACAATGAGATGCAAGTGAAAAACAAGGGCGGGCCCGTGTGATTAGGGTGATGGTAAGTTTCCTGGGAACCGGTTCCCAGTTTCGGTCATGTTCTTGAAACGGGTGCTGGTTCCGGATATACTCGGTCCAACGCAAAAACAACAACAACAACAACAACAACAACAACAACAACGCACCCCATTGACAGCTGAGCAGTAACCCTAAATTTGCACATGTACATCTCATTTCTGATGTGCACATACACTCACTCACTCTTTCATCCGCTACTTACCCCTTCACTTTTCCCCCTGATGTGCTCCTTTGTTCCCCTTTCAACGCCCAATCCCGCCCCTCTTGAGCATATCTCGAATAATGTGTATGTTACTTTTTTTTTTATACATGGAATTGCAATGATATGTGTATCTACATGGTCGTGATAACAACTATTTTCACGTTCGTTTTCGGAGAAGACCTAATGGGACCTCATCCTGGTCATCATCTGGTTGTTGTTGTTGTTGACGGTACCATCCTTGCCGAAGTGGAACCGAAGCATACCCTACTTTTTGATGGTGATGGTGCTCCATGATTATTCTTGCTGCCGCCGCCGCTGCTGCTGCTTCCATTGAAGAATGCCATTGCAATAATTCTCTCTTTTGTTGTTGCGGCTGTACCAGACTTTCCACCAAGACCACCGTGGATGGTTGTTGTTTATCACGTCTCATTACTCGCTGACTCCAAGCTGAAAGACTCCTCAAACGTTTACCGGGTGTAGAAGAGGATGTATGCGTGGTGGTAGATGAACTACTACGACAAGGGGATGATGATGATGCTGCTGCTGTCATGACAACATTAGTATCCACAAAAGATCGACGTCTTCTGCACAATGCTTGATATACTGGATGTTGGTTTTGACGCACGAGATGTGTCGGTGTTTCGAGAAGCATCATGAGATACCGGCATGAGGGTCTGCGTTGAAGCAATTGCTGTTGCTTGCTGTAATCGAGAAACATTTGTGAAAAGCTGGGTGTCGAATAAAAATGATGGTGTGGAGGAACAAAGGATACTGCCATGGGTTTGCTCTTGTGATACACATTGGCCAAAGCTGTATGAATCCTCAAGTCTTGCACCGGTTGTCTAAGCTTGCGTATAGTTGTCATGTACACGGCTTGTATATCATCTGAGTAATCGTTTTCTCCTCGTCGCCCTCCTCCTCCTTCTTGCATCATCATCATTTGCTGTTTTTGCTTTTGCCTTCGTCGTTTGTTATCGTCCAATTCATCTTCTTCGTCATCCGAATCCCATAACGTATCCTCGTCGTCATCATCTTCTTCATCATCGGGTACCACTTTTGTTCTTGTTCGATCCCAACGTTTACGTCCACGTGTATGACCCAAAAGTTTCTCGACAAGGGATGGTTTGACCTCGTGAAAAAGCTCTGCCTCGAGTTTATCGGCGTATCGCATGGATGCTGGCATTGAATGGAATAGGGGAATGTATGCAAAAGGATAAGAAAGAGAAAGAAAAGAGATAAAGTGGAAGAAAGGAAGGGAAAAAAAGGACTGGATGGTGTGTGTGTATGTGTGTGTGGGCAAGTGTATGTGTGAAGAAGGGGTATACACATAAGAAAGATGCTCGGGGAAGAATGTTATCGAGAAAGAGAGGGGAGTATATACTACCTTATGTAAACTTCCAATGAATAGCACATTTGCCCTTGCTCTCATCGCCACACACTGCTCGAAACACTATTATCATTTGGGTTATTAAACTGGTCTTTTTCACATATCATTGCATCGATTACCTGCTGGAGATAAATCCAAGCTACCTACAAACCGACGATATCTTAATAATGAGCCATTATACTACTAGTTGAGACGCACACTTACCACTGCCACATGTTGGACATGTATCCTCTATCTTTGCCTTTACATTTCCATTTGTGCCTTGAACAACCACGTATTTCCCACAATGTGGATTGGCGTTGGGATTAGGTCCTATTTGTTGTTAACGTGCAATGAGATTCCAAACTCTTGTTGCTGCTAGTAGCTAGTTTTACAACTATTATTACCGTTGCCCATTTGTGCCTTGTTGATGGCGACAATCAGCTCGTCATTGGTATCCTTCTTGCCGCATGAGCCCACTCCAGTATCGTAGTAGGTGCCTGTGCCATCGTATTGTGTTCCTGGCAGAGAATCAAGAGACTCCTCCCTCTTTCTGAGAATCACAGCCGCATTGCATAAATTCGGTAGCCATAGCAACGACAGCACCAGTAACACCAGCATGATTGAATGTCAGATGTACGATTGGACCACCATGGATTCCAGTGCAGTTAATATATAGCATTGTCGTCAGAATATATAAAGAGACATCATTAACTGCAAGGGTGCAGTATGGCCCTATCTAATGTGTGTATGTACCAGCTTTCATTCTATGAAATGTACCATGCGTGGCCCCCTGTTCAATTTGGTGTAATATATCTTTAAAGGACGTGCTCGATATCATCTTTAATCCCCTTTTTGGACAACATTTAGATGACACTACTTGTCCATCTTTGACCTTTCATCCGAGATCATTGTGATATTGATACATATTCACATCAATTGCATTGTATGTAGCATTCTTCTTTTATGACAATTTTAGGAGTAATAACACCACTCTTCCGCATATGACATAAAGAGCAACATCATCCCCTTATCGATTATGTCATTCAGGACAACGCCATCATTGCAAAAGGAAAGCCACATTTCATACATACATACATTCTCACCTCCTCCTTGTTAAGGTGCACACTATCACTCTCCTGTTGCATTTATCTAACAGTACTACACACAAAAAGATGACTTTTTTTTTATTCTAAGGGAGGGATTACAAGAGGTGGTGGTGGTGGTATATGTACATGTTTTGCATGGATAATGATGGATTGTGTACACATTTTTTCTCTACAAGGCTTTCCAGGCGTTGATAAGATGGGATGTTTCTTCTTCCTTACGCACAGCAATGCGCACAAACGTAGGGCAAGCGTAGCCAGGTTTACCACTGCGAACAGGGACACCAGCTGCTCGAGCCAATTCCACCGCCTTTTCAGCAACGCTTTCAGAGCGCATATCAATCCATACCCAACTAAGGAAAGGTTTGCCATGGTAAACCCATTCAGAGTGGCCGAGCGCCTTGAGTTGTTCAATAACGTTGACACGTAAACGTGGAGTGTTGTCCCATGTCTCCTCCAAAAAGGCCGTATCCTTGACAACCTCCTCGACAAACTTGAGTGCAGGGCCATTGACAGACCAAGGTACTTGAATCTTGCGTAGTGCTTCGCAATGACCAATGGTAGGGCAAACAACGGATCCAACACGCAAACCAGTGCAACACCAAATCTTGGTCCATGAATGCATCAAGTGCACACCCACTTGGTGTTGCTCCCACATTTCCTTGACAAATGCATGTGCCGTGATCAATGAATCAGATCGGAATTCACGTGAAAGCCATGGCTGCATTGATTCATCTATCATATACCAATGAATCATCCCGCATATCATGTCTTCCTCATCCTCCTCCACACACACACTTACCAACAATAACAGCACCACCGGGCAACACGTTGTTACGAATATGTTCTTGAAGACTGGCAAGGTCAAAATAATCACCAGTAGGATTGCATGGGTTCACGATACACAAAAGATCCACACGCTCTGTTGAGCGAGGTGCCAAAATCTCAAATCCATTGGTCTGTGCGCTTCGCTGATATTCCTGATACTAGAGTTGAAAATGTCAGCCACCTCCACTGGTACGTATACGGATCATAACAATGTGTATCCATGACAACTGCTTACCTGCACATTCCATGGTCCACCTTTCCATGTAGGCTTATTCACACCTTGTGCTTGACGTTCTTGAAGGGTCTTGCGCACCACCAAATCGATCAACTCGGATGCACCGTTGCCCATGAGCAAACGCGGATGATGCTCTGCATAATCACTGGGCCAAAGGAATTGAGCAAGGCTGGTCTTGGCTGGTTCTTGATTGGCAGCAGGATAGTGGTGAATGTCCACCATCTGGAAATCCCATTGTAAGCACCTTGACAACTAGTTTTGAATATTCTATACACTCACAGCTTCCTTTGCAGCATCAAGCGCCTTGACGGGTGTACCCATATAGTTTGTAGTAACGCTAAAGTCCTCAATAAAGTTATCGAGGAATCGATGTTCTTGACCACCATGGAAGGTTTGCGTCTTTGAATCCCAAACGTCGGCTTTTTTTGCAGTAGAGACCATGGTTGAAGAAAAAAGTTAAAAGAGAGAAAGAGAGTTCTGGTACCTGGAGCCCGCCCGCTCATCGCATTTTTGGTGGGGAGTCCCAAAAGCTCATGCACAGTAGCAAGAGGTCACACGAGATGGAGCAATGTCCACTGAAACGCAACCATCGCTTACAGAACCCGGATGGTTGCACAATGAAGAACTGGTGGTAAAAGCACAGCAACATCCCGATTCTGGGGTCTTTAATAAATCACATGCAAATTTCTGTAGAGGTGCTTTCATTGTAGACTACATAGCAAATGGCATGGTTACCATCATTGGCAACATTGTGTTGGCAATCTATAGCATAGTCCAAGTGATGATAAAGTGATGATAAAAGTAAATGTGCCACCACAGGGTCGTACCTTTAGATATATCTCAAACTTCTTTGATCCGATGCTACCCAATACCCCAGTCACCACCAAGAAGGTTCTCGCACACAATGGATCTTCTCAGGTTGAAAAATGGACATTAATATGCTGGTCTTTGATCACAAAAAGATCACCCGTTCATTCATAATGCTTATAGGAAACCCCATTGGTCTATTTACGTTCTTCAGACTCTATCTTACTCAACAATGTCCAAATACGTGTCTAATACGGTGAACGATGTCTATATAACGTGTCGTTCCCTTACAATCCTTTATTATAATACAAGCGTGTGATGGGTTTGCCGTTGCTATCCGTAAGGTTTTGGAATTCAGGCTCCATGTCAGATGTCTCCAATGATGAAATTTGAGGGAACACGGCAATAGCTGCAGGCAATGCTGTAAACATGCAAAAGGCAATCAAACCTGTACAAGATATGTCATTAGCCCAAATGATCACTCGACCCACCTCCACCATCCTTACCAAAGTTCAAAGGAAGTACAAGTTTAGGTCGTGCCTTGACAAACTCAGTTTGCTTTAATCGATCCAATGCAAGAGGAGGAATCACAAGAGCAGGTGCGTTGGTGAGCACACGAGAGATGGCCACCTAATCAAAGAATCCATTGGTATCCCCTATCCAATAGGTTGATGGTTGTTGTTTCCATTTACCTGTGATACAGCAGCAAGACCAGCCTTTTTGGATTTGCCAACCTTTTCATTATCCTCAGTGTATACGTCGATACCATTGGTGATTTCCTTGCCACGCATCAAAAACACGTTTACAGTACCAGCTGTAGCGACGGCTGTAAAGGGAACAAGCTTCATCAGGATACGCTTGGTGGCATCAGCAATACGTAAACGAGGTACGGACTGTGTCAAGCCCACGGCCAATGCACATGAAGTGGTAACAGCCGAGGCATAGGCCACTGATAGAAAACGTTAAGTATGCAACACCTGCGAATATATGTATATGTATATATATATACGTACCTGCAGTTTCCTTGAGATTCAATGGTGTGGATTTGTTGGCGTTGGCAGAGTTGAATGCGACGTTGACACTTTGATTGGCCCATTGCCAAAAGATGATGTTTTTGATCTAATGTGATATGAATGAGCCTTGGTCTTCAGGTTACGCATGACACACACACACACACTTACCGAGGGATTGGGTGTCAACATGCCTGCCACGAGAATCATATTGGTGGGTACAAAGGATGACATACGGAAAGGTAACAGGATTTTTTCACCGGTGTCAGGATGTAAGGTCGAATCCACCACTATTCATATACCTTGTTCAATATCCCATCGTTCCATCCATCATCATCATCCGTTGTACCTTTCTTGGCTCCCCAAAGACGCTCAGCGTCCACTTTCATTTGTGGGTTTTGCTTGTAGTCATTAAGCAACTTTTTGGCTTCCTCCAACTGCTTGTTCGATGCAAAAAGTGTCCTATTTACAAGTGGTACCTTATGAACAACCCGAGAGACACACATACACACACACACTCCCTCCACCTACCTGACATCAGTCACATCGACGAAATGACGCAGACGACCCAAGTATGTAGACTGGGGATAGCGAGGCTTGCCTTTAAAAAGAAACACTCATGAGTTGACGCGATTGAGGGGGAGGTGTCAATGGGTTGCTTACTCAAATCGACTGCCATGACAACCAAAGTAATAATGAGAAAGAAAAGGAAAGACAAGTCGGGCACTCCCAGGGACCACAAATGTCAACCTGAAAAGTGGATTTTCCCGCGCCCAGAAGATTTGATTGAATGCATTGTCGTACAAGATTAAATCTGATTGAATATGCAAAAGAAAGAAAGACGATGTTTATTTGAATGGAAAAAAAGGGGATATGTGTTACAGACTAGCTACAACAATGGAAGGAAAAGGTTGACATGTACAAGTAAAAGAAAAAAAAAAAGATCAGTAGAATGGATGACGTTGAGCAGCATGATAATGATGTTGTTGCTGTTGTGGTTGTTGTTGTGGTGGTGCTTGTCCTTGACGATGATAATGAGGACGATATGGTGGTGGTGGTGATCTTCTTTGCGGACGGTAATGGGGTTGTTGATGATGAGAGTGATAGGGTGATGAAGATGAATGTGGTGTAGTATTATTATTATAAGGAGCAGGAGGACGATAATGGGAAGGAGGAGGCATGGATGACGAAGGTGAGCGGAAAGGTGGTTGTGGTAGCCTAGATCCTAATGCTGGTACCTCAGGTTGATAAGGCATGGTTGTTACTGATGCTTGTGCCTGATGAAAAGGTGGTGGCGGTTGTTGGAAAGATGATAATGAGGGTGGTAGTGCCTGAGGTACAGCAGCTACTGGTGGTGGTACCTGTTGACGTGGTACTGGATCACGTTGCTTTTGAAGAACAAGCACGCCTAAAAACATGTCGGCAACACGCTTGGTTTCCTCGATACGTACTACGTATAAAAAGTCTGGCAATTGCTGCACCTTGAAAAGGGGTACAAGATAAAAGTCCTTGATCTTGGTCTTGTTATGGCCAACTACGCCATATCGCTTACGGCTATCAAAATAGCGCAACAATGTGTCAAGCTGCTGATCACCTTCGGTACTTGCTGCTTCAATTTCCAAGAGCACAATCTCACGGCTAGTGGAATATTGAGTTTGAGTCACGTAATTCACTACACGATCCTCAGGTATCCGTCCTTCAATCCACATGGTAGGTGATAAGACGTCGCCCCACTCCTCAGTGGATAATGTTCGACCACCAATTTGACGTGCTGAGGCATTAAACTCGGCCACTTGAGGCATGTTGACACGTCCTTGCCAAATGGATGGTAGTTGCTGTTCACTCTTCTGATTCGATATTGCTGCTGTTGTTGTTGGCCTTTCTTTTTGTCTCTTCTCCTCATGGTCATCTTCATTATCACTGAAGGATTCAGGCACATAATTCTCCTCCTCAAGTAATTCCTCAATGCGGCGTTTCTTGGCTGATGCAGCTTCTCCAGAATTGTTTTCATCATCGTCCTCTTCCATCACCTCAGGGAAGAAATGATCAAAGTGGTGTTGTCGTGATGTGGGAGTCTCTGGGACATAGGATGTAGGTGTTGTAGCTGCTCCCGTTGTATTGGTGCTCATGCTTGAACGACGACTTTCAGTACCATCTGCCAACGCACTAGCCGAATCTTGGCGAGATCGATAGGTGGAAACGCGTAAACTCTCATCTTCATCCCGATCATCACGTTTGGTATTATCCACCATGATAATATCACCCTTGTGTGTCTTTTTGATGAATGGCATATTGGAAACCTTCAACACCGAATTCTTGATACTCTCTTGAATCATCGACTCTGACATGGATTTGAGCTCTGGATTCGCCATATCTTTGGCCGACATGCCAACCAATTCCTTGGGTGTCAATTCTCCTGTAATCACACGCATCTGGAAAGCTTGATTGCTCTTGTCCTTGAGATTATGCAACAAAGATCTAAACTTGTTCTTGTATTGACCACCACAATGTCGTTCATTATTCTTGCCGGGCTCTGCAAGTTGCTCAAACATTTGATCCTCAATCTCTTGCGCAATTGTCGCTGCTCGTTTCTCTGCCTGGTCTGTGTTGCTATCCTCATTCGATGAAGGTGTTGTCATGGTAGCACTGTTGTCATTCTCAACGTTTGGTGTAACATCCGTATCTGCTGCTGCTGCTTCCTTTTCAAAGAGGTTTGGATTCTTTTCCAATGCAAAAGTGATGATAGATTTGAGGATGGTTGTCATGTTCTTCACCACATTCTTGCGAATAGGATCATCTTCAGGTGGTGTTTGCTCTTTGGGTGGACTTTGCTGCTGCTGCTGTTGTTGTCGTTGCTGAACTTTTTTCTTTTCAGCTGCAGGCTTGGTACGTCTTTCAGGGGATGGGGATGGTGAACGACGATTGGGCACATATTCTGAATCACCGGCACGTCGAAGTGCATCTTGAGCAGCGCATTTATCGCTACAATAGGAATCTTCTCGTGTAACATTCTTGCATGATGGTAAAAGGCATGTTCTCGACTTGGCTTGTCGTGTGCCATATGCCTATGTGGATTTGGTTGATAGATGGTAAGTATCTTTTATGTCATCGATTGAGGAATATATATTTGGATGACTTACCTTTTTGGTCACAGGTGGCGATTTGGGAACGGCTTCTGGGGTGGGTTCCTTGGTCGTGGCTACGTCTTGTTCTTTTTCTAGTAAAACAAAATATGTAAGCTCCTAGAGTTCATATACATGTTGCAGCGGCGTATATATGTCTCGGCAGCATATCGGCAAGTGACATTTGATAATACAGCATCCAATAATGGAGAAATGAAAGTGACATCCCCTTGATCCATTCATATGTAAGAGTGAATTGATTATAAGACAAAGAAAACGATAACAAAAGGACACAAGCATGTTTCCTCTCTTTTGCGCGTAAAAAAAAGACATTAAGGGGAAGAGTAGAGATACAGATTCTGTATTCAGGTTTACGGAAAGGGTAAATGGACTATAACACTGGGATATAACGAAACAAAGGTAACCCAACCCAACCCCCCATTTCCTGACTATTATCGTATCATCGTGTACACCAAGGGATCCGAATTGCGTGCGAGACATACATAGCATAAACGAAATAAAGCACATACCTGTTTTATCATCATCACCACCGTATTTCTGGGTACATTCGTTACACATCCAGGTATCAATGTCGTCGGCTTCATCAGGATCCAAATCGACACACGCACAGTGAAACCTATAACAGCAAAATTAGCATCCCTGTTGTTCGTATACGCACGCCTTTTCTTATCCTTCTTACCAATTAGAGCACTTATCACATTGTACCATTGGATCACCGGTATAAGGCTTTTGACATATGCAATAAAGCTTCCTTCCTCTCATTTTCTTTTTGCTGGCCGTATCCTCCTCCACTGGTTTCCTCTTTCCCGTATTAGCAGCAGCAGCAGCAGCACTGCTAGCCCTTCTTGTAGATGATCTTGTCTTCATTCTTCCATTATCCGTATTCTCTTTCTTCTCCTCCTGCTCATTGCTCTCGTTGTCTGGCACAATAGCTGCTGCGGTATCTTGATTCTCTTGGTTAGCTGCTGTGGGTGGTGAATTCATTAACATGTGAGGTGGAATAAAGGTCGATGATTCATCTGTTGATGTTGTCGCTGCTGCAGCTGCTGCTGCTGCGGCATTGTTCGTGGTGACTGGATCATTCGATGAATTCTGTTGCTGTTGGTGACTTAGATGCTGAGGATCCAGAAACGTAGTCAAAGAGGCCGTATTCATTCCAGTAGCTGAAAGCATAGCTGACCAATCTGGTAAATAAAATGTTTGTGATTGTGTCATGGCAGCTACGGCAGCTGCGGCTGTGGCAGAAGCTACCGCTTCAGCTGCTGCTGCTGCTTCGTCGTCTTGGTTGCTTGTTGGATTATCACCAGGTGTTGTAGAAGCATGGTTCTCCGGTACTATCGCATTTGACATGGGTTCCTCAGTGGTGGTAGTAGTAGTCAACGCTTGGTTGTCGTCAGAATGAGTCATGCCTTGTGTAGTTGCTGATTCTGCTTGGGAATATCCTTCGTCTTGTTGATCACGTAGATCTAGGTACTCGTCAAATGTGTTATGGACATCCATAGGGTGATTGTGGTAGTAGGTCAAGAATAAAGAGATCGACTCAAATGGACACGACGTGGAGTTTTGTGTGTATAAAGTGTGTGAGAAAGAAAACAAAACAGCAACCGCTTCATTCTCATCATCGGCTCATTCGAATTCTTTTTGCTTCTCCATCCAATCACAATCTTGTGCAACCAAGCCTTGGAACACCCACTTTAAAACAAGCTACCATCATATGACACAGCACTTTTATCACTTTGATTCCTCTTGGAAATCCATTATTACATCAACCAATAATTTTCTAAGAATAGAACCATCTTCTTCTTCCTCAGCAGGATAAAAATTACATGGACATCTTTTTGCTTGTAAAGCCATCATTATAAATCCAGATGAAAAAGAAAGTGTGATCATTATTAAAAGTAAGAGGTACAATTTTCTAGTAGATGGGTGATAAATAATATTGTAAAGTGATGATGATGATGGGGGATGCTATTTTCAATGTTCAATGACGATGGGCATACGCTTGCGGATTTGTGTTGAAAGTCCTTTTGTTTCTCTCGATTCGACGTATTCATCAGCGTCCAGTTCATCACAGCGCATTAATGCCAAGCTCAGCCTTATAGCCATCCTGTACTCGAAATCGTACTTTGTTAATGAGAGAGCTTGTTGCCACATTTTACGACTCTTTGGCACGTTGCCTAATCCCCAGCTGGTCACACCGGCCTCTATCATTTGGATCACGCATCGATTAATCATCCATTGCATCCTAATCATTCTTTATAGGATCCTTACCCCAATATGTAAATGGTATAATCCAAGACTCTTCTTTGATCCGGTCACGATGATCCATGATCCAATTAAGGTGAGGAATAGTCTCCGTGTGCCGTTCAAGCGCATTGAGGATGGATGCCTTGATGAGTAGCAGTATTGCACGTTGTTTGTAATAATCAGGAGGTTGAATGGAGGGCACAAGTTCATGGATGCGAATGTCATACTCGCTCTTTTCTCGCTGATAAATGAGCTCAAGCGTACGCTGTACCTGATCCAGACACGTTTCCAACGCACTGGGTTGCATTTGCACAAAAGCGTTCCAGACAAGCAAGATTTCGAGTGCTGGTAAACTAAGGGACATATCCTGGTATCCAGTCTTTTGAAAGAATGCCACCTTTTTCTCCACATAGTTGTCGATATATGATTTACTTGATGGCGGTTGTTGCTTTGCAAGGCGATCGGATACATCGGCCATGGCGAGAATACAGTCGGTACGCTTGCCTAGCATCTCTTTGCATGTACCAGCAAAATATAAGCAGAAACCAGATGACCAATAGTGTTCACGGCTAAGCTGCTCAAAACATTTGGCTGCACCTTCCCAATCGAGTTGTAATGCAAGGTTGAACCCAGTCTCGTAGTCAGCCACTTGTCGCATGGCCGTCTCAGCCCACTCGCCATGGCACGCTTCTGCTGCAAAGGAAAACGATTGGGTGGATAAGGGTATGTTGCGTGCCACGCGTGCAATCCGTGCAGCAAAGAATAAGAAAAAACACGAGCTTGGATAATTCCTCTGGGCTTCCAAAAGACACTCAATGGCCGAACTCATCTGATCCTTGGTATAAATTTGAGGTGCAAACGACGTCAGGATTGAATAATAAGAAAGTAGACTATTCATCTAGTTAGTATATATATATATATACATGCATAAACTCTCTCACAAGAAAGGAAAAGGCTACTTACACAAGGGATGCCAATGGAGCTCGAATACCACGCTCTTCAATACAAAGCCGCAACAATGCAATACCAAGCTGCTTGTCTCCTTGCCAACCCAACGATGAACAAAGTTTGGTGATCTTGCTCGGCATGGATGATAGTAAAAGGTTGACAGCGCCGATACCAAATTGGATAGCTGATACTGTATCACGATCCATGTACTTTGTATATTTCTGGCCCATCCGTTTGTATTCACGCCACACGAGGCAGTAGCTATTGTACGCTATTTGATAATGTAAATGTAAATAAACCACCATGCTGTTGTCTTCGTAATCATCTTACCTCGGCGTAAATTGAGACCACACTTGATATAATTCATGACCGTTTCTTGTGATAGCTGCAGAATCCCCATGAGCAAGCAGCTCTCTGCCTTGATGACATGTGCTCTCAAGATGCCATTGGGAATATATTCTGGGACACAACCATGATCATCCATCTGTGCTTCGGGACCTGGGCCTGCAGGTAAGCCTGATTTTGATTTGCCATAGAGGAATGATGAAAAATACTGTGACAGGGTTGTCTTGATAGGCTGCTTGAAATAAGCATTGTCAATTTGGGCCTTGGCAATTGTGTAGGATGTGCTAAGAGCATTCATGGCAGTCTTGATATCCTCCTCTTGGTATGTCTATAAATTACATTTTAGTAATCAAGTTGACCCGCTTTCTCTAGTGACCACAGCAACTTACCATCATGGCTATATATCATTGTCGGATCGACGTTATTGAAGGTTAGTACATGGGATACTATCCTCAGACTTTCTTTGTTGTGTGTGTAGTTTACCTTTGATAAAGGCCATGGCACCCAAACCAAGCGAAAAAAGCGGTTCACTATGCATACAAGGTTACGAAAACATGATAGTATACGCTTTGTCTTTGATCACTCACAAGCTTGCCTTGGATTGGAAGATCCCTTTTGCTTTCATGAAATTGTTGTCAAATAGATTCCTCATTCCTTCGCGCATTGGTTCATCTATAAAGCACCAATCAGCGACTTGTTGTATCGTATCATCATCATCCATATCCATCACCATGCTACCTACCAGCTTCCTCCTGTTCGCGTGGATTGAGCTTGTTGACGGCAATATGCTTTGGATTGACGTGGACGACAGTAATAGCGTTGTCTCGAAAAATATCCAGATCGATTGGATCTTCAATTGAATGCTCAAATTCGCTGCTATGAGCTGCACAGCAAAAGTCGTCTGTAGAACCACTTGTTGCTTCAAATGACTGGTCATGGATGGCAAAAGATTCTCGATATGATTGTTCAATCGAAGGCATAACGACGTCCATACATCCTCCTCCTCTGTTATAATCGCTGTCATCCGTCAAGCTAGTACTGCGTGTCGAATGACTGCTTTCAGAATAGTGCGCGTCAAATAAAACCTCGTTGCCATCACCACTGTGATATTGTTGATGATGACGACGTGAAGAAGTTCCAGGTGATGGATCAATTTCTTGGTCTGTTTCTTGTTGAATTACATGCATGATAGCCGGACCACCGTTGTGAGCTTCTAGGGATATGGGTAAGTTGCTTATCACACTATTTTAGTCATGCTTCTTACCTCTCATGCTAGTCTTATTTTGGTCATTATCCATCATGGGTCGATGCTTTCCAGGTGCCATGGATACTGCTAACGCTTCCACTTGACTCGCATAATCGTCGTGTTGTTGCGAATGATTTTCATTGTCAAACGTGGTTGGCTTGTCGATGACATCGCCAAAACTGCTGTCGCTATCAAATGCATCCTCGAATATCTCACTGGCAGAATCGGTAGTGATGTTGGATTCGATCTGAGCTGTTGCTGGGGTACCACCATACTTGGCTGCATTAATTGCTTTGGGCTTCAATACTAAGGATCAGTTCCTGGATTGTTTTACCCACCATCTATATCTTCTCTCACCTACCTCGACTATGTGTCGTTCGTTTACCACAGAAGATACGCTGCAACGATCGTCGAAATGCATCTCGATTGAAAGCAAATGTCGTTAACACGCGGAATGCAAGGATTGAGCTTGGGCAAAAGAGTGCGATGGGTGTGTGAGTTGATTGCGATCAAGTTGCTTCTAGTCGTTGGTGACCTGGTGTGAGAATGAATGAATGAATGAATGTGAGCTACACACAAGGATGGGATAAGAAAGAGACAAAGAAACGATCAACTTGATACACGATGGGGATTAAACATCTCATCACGAATCATGCACATGTCTAGAAAGGGGGCCTGCAACGCTCTGATTACCTTCTCCCTATTTTCCTTGTCATATATTACGCCCTGTTTATTGCGTATACGCATATGTTTAAATCAGAATAAATGGTGTTTCTGTCTTTTTAGTTATACACATCACATTACTGCATTCTTGGTTAACGATCAGGCTTCCAGGAACATCCAATATGTATTACTCTGTTGTCCTTTTTTTCACTTTATGAGTATGCTGGCATTTCCTCCTTACAACAAGTATTCATACATTGGCCATAGGGAGGGTACCTTTTACATCGCTCTGTGTTATAGCAATAAACAACTCGTATTATTATTGCATATTGATTGTTGTTGCATTAGCCAAATGACATATTATTCTCGTCACTCTTTTAACTTTTTAGCATACGATTCATTCTATCCTCTATCATGATGTCTGTAGATGGTTTATAATAGAAAGTGCTTTGTCCAGAGTCTTGTTGCTCGATGATCAATCAATAGTTGCAAATCCATGCACGAGAGCTGAGAGAACGGGGAGCTGCCACCAGCTGGGTTAATAACCCCTGGGATTTTCAAGCTCAACATTGATTTTACTTTTTCTCCTGAAATTGCCAATCCACGCTACCCATACCATTTCGTTGATAATTGCACTAGCTTTGTCAGTGGTCACGCTTTCGGATGATATCAAACACGATATATTTATATTAAGCAGAAGGCGAGATAGCCTCTTTCCTTTTATGGCAATTTTGTCCTCTATCATTGCGCGCTCCCATAAATAAATATAGGAGGAAAACGAGGCCGTGATAGTATAGTGGCAGTACATTGCGTTGTGGCCGCACTGACCCTGGTTCGATTCCAGGTCACGGCATAATTACGATTCCAAACTGTGAAATTTGAACAATTTCTCTTTTTTCTCCGCCGCGGATTGGGTCACGTGACTTTGGCTTCCTTCTTTTAGTGTCTTGCATTTCGTGTATATCTCTTCATCCTTTTATATGATCACATGTTCAGATGAATCCATACTAAATCTGAACTGGTAAGCACAATCTAATTGTGGTATTTGAATCGGATGATAATACAAGTATACTATGCTGGTGCTTGAATATGGATCCATGAGCACGAGCGACGATGATTATACCTCTCATTTTTATTATATTATGTCCCTGCTATCACATCAGGGCGATGTAGTGGAGCACCTTTTGTATCCTGCATGTCTCAACTTCGTTTAAGCATGAACGATTATGGGAATCAGGTACCCCTTACTTTACTTGCCTAGATGATTGATGTTATAAAAAAAAACTACGTACTTCTTTTATTGTGTTGTGTTCCTTCATCTTTAGTGTACAATCAAACGAGCACTTGCTCTTCTCAAGCGTGTCCATAATCATATCAAGATTGTCTTTTTGTATTACTGTTTCAATCTACTGGAAATATCAGCAGCATCGTCACCACCCCCTACTACTAACAATGGCCCTCAATACCTTTGGTTAGGGTATATCATTTATTGTCTAATACTGATGCTCATGGTGAGGTATATAGTTGAAACTGAAACTAGGATCGATAGATGGATGGTAATATAAAGCTGGTGGAAAGGGTCGTTGTCTGAAATAGGCATCAGGATTTATGCACAGCGCCCTCTTTCTCTGAGACGTCCTTTTTTTTTTCCCTCGACACCTAATGAGCAACATTCTATACGCCTGCAATGCAATCGTCGTGAAGGATCAAAGAATAGGAATTCGGGTGCAATGCTGCAGCATTGCAAACTTGGCATCAAGGCAGCATCTTCAACCACACGTGCAACGCTCTTTCCACGCCAAGCAGCCCTCGAGTACTACACGACGAAGATAGGTTCTTCAAGATGGTCTTGCAATATCGATCCATGCTCAATCACCAACCAATGATCAGCGGCAGCTTGATGACCATGATACCACCACGCTGGTCTTCATCCGTGCAAGTCTCTAGGATCCACCCGCCAAATGTATTGATTGTTTTCCATAACGAGAAAGGCATTACAAGTGCAACGATGGCTATCATGCGAAGACTTCAGTAGCACAATGGTTGACGTTTACAGGTATGTTTACACTCAAGATAATGGAATTCCCGTGATCCTATCAGCTTCTCTTACAAGTAAAGCAGTTGCATAGAGCGTTTGGCATGATTGCAACCATACACCACCACACAAAGCTCGGCCACATTATACCGCCTGCATCTCGGTGTTGAATCATATGAATTAGGAGCATCAATAGTGAAGTAGCGGATCATTGATAATAAACCCCTCTTACAAAATGGTATTATACTTTCGTACATTCCTTCTTTTTGCATCCATAGCAATAGGCACATTGTAGCATGATCAATCTAAACTTTAATATCCCAAGAGAAAAGAGCTCCTACATCCATTTTGATATGCTATCATTATCGTAATTCGAATAAACTCTTGACGTGCACTCCTTTATGAACGTGGATTACATCACATCAAAAGTCAGATCCCACCACCTCACCCACCACGCAATCGAATAATATCGAACAACCTTCTTCAATCATACAAGAACATGGCACAGCTCTTATATCGCCTTCAGCAAGGATGTAAAGATAGTGGTAATGTTTGTGTGCCTACCCTAATCCATTGCAATTGGAATAGCTGGTGAGATATAGCCTATCATTAGGTCCTTTTACGTGGGAGACCCGATGTTATGTGTTCGGTGGTCCGTGCACGTTAAGGTTGCACAGTAGATACCGCATATACTAAGAAGCCTTCTGGTCATATTTTCTTGTTTCAGAGTGTTCTATCTTTTTCTTTTCAACGTTGACCACATCACTCAATATGACAACAGGTTCCAAAAACCATACCAAGCAATGTAACAAGGATGTTATGTTGTTGCGATGGCGTGCCTTTAGGGTTAGAATGCATGGGTGGTCAGTATCAGTTATATTCTGTGAGCCAACACGATGGCTTGGTTACGGCTGATTGCTAACTTTCTTCTAGTAAAGTAGGATAAAAGGGTGAAAAGAGAAATGAAAGCCTTATTGACTAATAACACCATGCTCCATTTTCCTGCTCTGTAAACGCCATCATCATCATGATGCTGAATGTGAGTTTTAATAGTTTAAATGTCGAGAGCTCCCTTCGTTGAAAAGCTTTTCGTTGTTCTTTATTCCGAATAAACAGCGACAATGACTTCTTTTGTATGTCATTTATGGTTTGTTTGTTTTTTACACTGAGAAAGCAGCGGGATTGACGCTTTGAACCGAGACTAAGAATGACTCCATTTCATTGGTCCCATATATAAATAGGTTCTGTCTCCACGACAAACGCATCTTAGCACGCTTTGGCGGCATTTTATTCTCGGTAACGTGCAAGCAATGACCACCACGCGCAGGGATCTTCCATCCAACATTCCGTTTTGCAGATCCGCGGACGCATTCCGAATACTTAGCTCTTGGATGGTGCGGGTGAGAATTGACCCGCTTGCATGTATATGCAACGTTGGCTTGTTTCTTTTATTAAGCTCAAGTCATATGCTCAATGTGTCATGCATGATGATCTTCACAGTAAGGGGATCATGTTTATCGTGGTTTCACCTGACTCCTCCTTTACATCATGGCTTGTTACTATAACGGTTCACATTGTGATAAGGTTGTTGGCTGTGGGAATGATTTAGTAAACGAACCATGTTTTGTGTGTGGGTGGTCTTTTAAAAATAGTGTGAAAAGGAAACCAGGGGTGCGGGAACAGCTACTGTTTATTGCTGGTGGTGGGAGGGTATCATGTAGAAAACAGGCACAAGGGGTGAAAAGAACTACTTCTTTGGTTGTATCACACATCAACATGATGAGCAACCCCTGACAAAGCTTATGTAATGGGAAGAGGGATACGTTACATGTTTGTGTTAATAGATAGAGTGTTGGTATCATTTTTGACAAGTAGCTGGAAGCAAGGGTGTGAGAAGAAGAAGGATTCTTTGGTTTTCTGCACCAGCCAAAAAGAGAAGTGTGTAGATCAACTGAGGAAAGGCATTTCTGCAAAAGGTCAGTGCTTTGTAAGAACCAATGATGGCACGCTATGACCGGCTGGAAAACGGTGAAATTGCACGGGATAAAGGCAACGGAGATCGGAAAATTTGCACCCCAGCATGGGGCTAAAAAGCAAGAAGATAGCTCCAGAACCGCTTGCTGTTTTTGTCCTCTTTTGTAACTCTTTACTTTCACGCAACCTTTTATCTCACTCAACCCACCAACATGTGGAGAAACCTTTCGCGCTCGCAAAAGCTGCTTACTACTGTCACAGCTACTGCTGCTGCTGGTAGTGCAGCATTGTACCTGAATAATGATCAGCGTCGTCCTTTGCCTTCGATGCTTTTGACACGTAACCAAATCGCCTACGCCGAGGCTCAACCACAAGACGATGAAAAGCCCAAAACATTTTGGAAGACTCCTTCACGTGAAGAGATGCTCAAGAGACTCGAGAATAATGATGAGGAGGAATATGACTTGTTGATTGTTGGTGGTGGTGCCACTGGTGCAGGCACTGCAGTCGATGCAGCCACTCGTGGTCTTAAGGTTGCTCTTGTTGAGCGTGATGATTTCGCTTCCGGTATGCATATATAACCTTGTTACTTACAACTCCCCTTTTACGTTTCGGATATGGCAACCATCAGCAGTAGCACGTGGGATCTAAACAAAAAACACATATGCAGGTACCTCATCCCGATCTACCAAGCTCGTGCACGGTGGTGTGCGTTATCTTCAAAAAGCCATTATGGAATTGGATTACGAACAATACAAGCTTGTGGTTGAAGCATTGCATGAGCGTAAAATCTTTTTGGATATTGCCCCTCATTTGGCTGGTCAGTTGCCCATCATGTTGCCTGTTTACAAGTAAGTATAATTACGGTATCTCGGAGGAGGAGTCGGTAGAGTCATTGTATCACCGGGTGGGGAAAGGAGGTGACAAAAGGCTTTTACCCTTATCCCCGAACATCCAGGGTCGGCATGTCAAAATACTACAGCATGGTTGGTCCCTGTTAAGATGTAACACGTGATACTCATCATTGGCTTCTTCTTTCCTCCACATTTATAGGTGGTGGCAGATCCCTTATTACTGGGTTGGTTGCAAGCTCTATGATTTGTTTGCTGGCCGAGAAGCTTTGGAGAGCAGCTATTTGTTGACTCGTTCCAAGGCCCTTGATGCTTTCCCCATGTTGAAAAAAGATGAATTAGTCGGTGCGCTCGTGTATTACGATGGTAAGATTAATACAACAATGACATCTGTTCTCCGAGAAAACGGAGCTGACATGTGATTTACAGGCCACCACAATGACGCTCGAATGAATGTTGCCCTTTCCATGACCGCTGCTTATCATGGTGCCACTGTTGTGAATCATTGTGAAGTCACTGAGCTCTTGAAGAATGAAAAGGGTGAAGTCAAGGGTGCCAAGCTCAGAGATAACTTGACTGGCAAGGAATGGGAGGTCAAGGCCAAGGTGAGTCATTGTTTCAGACCTAAAAGGAAATGTATTAAACGCTGGGATAATGAAAATTAGGGTGTCATCAACGCTACTGGTCCCTTCACTGATGGTCTTCGTAAGATGGATGATAAGGAAAACCTCGACATTGTCGCTCCCTCAGCTGGTGTCCATATTATCCTCCCCAACTACTACAGCCCTCGTAACATGGGCTTGCTTGATCCTGCCACTAGTGATGGTCGTGTCATTTTCTTCTTGCCTTGGGAAGGCAGCACTATTGCAGGCACCACTGGTACGTTGTTTATTTTTGCTATATCATACACGTATCAACATTTTCCTTGTCACTCTTAGATTCCCCCACTGAAGTCACTCCCAACCCAATGCCAAAGGAAGACGAAGTCAAATGGATCCTTGATGAGGTCTCCCACTACTTGAACCAGGGTAAGTTGACATACCATGGCAAAGAGGGCTGCATACTTAGATTTTACATATAGATGTCAAGGTGCGTCGTAGTGATGTTTTGGCTGCATGGTCTGGTATCCGTCCTCTTGTACGTGATCCTCATGCTAAGAACACCGAATCGCTTGTCCGCAACCACATGATCCATGTCAGTGATAACAAGTTGCTCACCATTGCTGGTGGAAAGTGGACTACATACCGTGCCATGGCTGAGGAGACTGTGGATCGTGCTATTCAAGAATATGACCTTAAGCCAAAGAACAAGTGTGTTACCGAAAAGACCTTGCTTGTTGGTAGCGAAGGATTTAGCAACACCATGTTTATTCGCTTGATCCAAGAATTTGGTATGGATACTGAGGTAGCTGTGCATCTTGCCAACAGCTATGGTGATCGTGCTTGGGTTGTTGGTTCTATCGAAGACAAGACCGGCATGTCGTATCCTTCGTATGGCAACCGTATCTCGCCCAATTATCCTTATATTGAGTCTGAAGTTCGCTATGCATGCAGACAAGAATACGCTTGCACCGCTGTTGATGTCCTTGCTCGTAGAACCCGTCTTGCCTTTTTGAACGCTGAAGCTGCTTTGCAAGCTGTTCCACGTGTCGTTGAAATTATGGCTGAAGAGCTCAAGTGGGACAAGGAACGTCAACAAAAGGAAAAGGAGCAAGCTGCCAAGTTCTTGGTTACCATGGGCCTCGCAGAATCTAAGGCTTAAATATCGTTTCCATCATTATCATTCTTGTTTCCCTCTTCACTATTCCACTTTACACTTGTAGACTTGCATCATTTACACAACCAACACCACTACCACCACCATGAAACTACCGACGACCCACTATTACTACCATTATCACCCGCCCTTTCATCTTTCATCTCCCCTTTTTTATAATGCTCTTTGGAGCTCAACACAATGAATTTTGCTTTGTAGAGTACTTGTATCATAATAGCGCTTTATTTTAATCACATGGGTGGATCATACTATATAGGGGGAGCGTGTAGTAGATACGGTCATCATTGTCAAGACAAAAGAATGTTGGGCTGTGGTGGTGGTGGTGATCTTCCAAAGTCGTGACTATTAGCAGCAGCAGTGCCTATATCACTTTCTCCTCTTGTCAAACCTTCTTGTTCTCCTGTTCCTCTTTCTGGCCATGTTTCAACGCCCAAATAATACTATCGACTTGAACGACTTTCCAGCCTTGGGTACAGCTGCTTCCAGTGGACGACCTGCAAGCTCATTACCACCTCAATCATCTATGCTACCCAACAACCGATTCGCAAATTATCCTCCTACCGATCATTCACTACTCGGCAACGTTGAATTTGGAGCATCATCACCTTATCGTGGTGGCCTAGGCAATAGAGGAATATCCATGGACGAGTTCCCTGCATTGCAACGATCACCAGCACCGCTGACGCCGAGTAGCAGTGATATCAAAGGAGCAAGTGGTGGTGTAGACCCGTGGGATTATGGTAACTTTGCAAGTATGTTTCCCTTTTCATATAGCATCACACGCTTATGAGCTGACAATTAGACTAATCTATTTCTCTCTCCTTTTTAAAAAAGATACCAGCTATGGCATTGGAAAGACCGATCCTTGGGTGAGTTATTATCATTCAACAACAACTCGGCAGTGTGCATGATTATTAACAACACAAAGTCGCGTGGTGATTATGCACCGCCACTGGCTCCAGTATCGAAAAAGAATATTATAGGATCATCGATGGTCGCACCAACACCACCAGCAGCACCACCATCAGCACTATCATCTTCTTCATCAACCAAGGCATCTCCATCAGCAGCAGCAAGATCCTTACTGGCAAGTGCTAATACCACCACCAACAGCAGCAATGGCAGTGATGCAAATACGAGCAATGGCAACGATAGCGGCAATGGTCCATACGGCTTATTAGGGTTATTGGGCGTAATACGAATGACCGATCCTGATCGAAGCATGTTGGCACTGGGAACAGATTTGACAACACTTGGACTTGATCTTAATGCACCAGAGTAAGTACTATATGGGATGGCCTTAATATATACATGGGATTGATCCTATGATGATAGCTCCATTTACTCCACATTTATTTCACCGTGGTCTGATGTCCAAACGCCATCTGGTCTTAATGTTGAACCTGGTTATTATGTTCCGCCATGTTATCGATCCATACAAGCAAATTCACCAGCTCATCAACGAATGCGTGAGTTTTCTGAAGAGATCCTGTTTTACATGTTTTATGCCATGCCAAGGGACGTTGCTCAGGAAGCTGCAGCACAGGAACTGTAAGTACGATGATGGATCAAGGGAAAAGGTAGCCATCCAATGATGCTAATGGGAGGTGGGTTTGTCTACTAGGTATACTCGTGGTTGGCGATATCACAAGGAACTTGGAATGTGGATATTCAAGGAAGCTGATGAGAATGGTCGTCCTGTTCAAGGCTTTCGACGGACATCACCTAACCCAATGGATCGTGGCGTGTATGTGATATTCGATCCAAGCTCATGGTCCAAAGTCAAGCGGGAATGGTCACTTTTATGGGATGCACTGGAGGATCGTCAGCAACAGCAACAGCAGCAGCAGTCGGCAGCATTACCTTCAATGTCCTCTTCATCATCATCATCAACCCAGCAACAACAGCAACAACAACGAGCACAGTCAGGTTTGAGCATGATGACCCCACCTATCGGCATGTCCGGCAGAGGAATGATGATATAGATACCATCTTCAGAATGTCAAACAACAATGAAATGCGCATTACGCACTATTATCTTTTTGCATTGTGTGTCTAGAAATGAGTGGAGGGATGGGAATGAAAAAGAATGGTATGATGGATATAGAAACTCAAGGATGTGTCATTCGATCAATTACTATAACTAGCATATGAATATAGGGCACATGTGTGTGTGTGCGTGTGTGGGGCAAGCCGGAGCTTTGTGTTGCTTGGTTACTCCGCAATAAAATCTGACTAAAATCCAACAGGGCCTTGATCTGCTTTAAAAGCAAAGCCGGTTTTAAAACCATATCGTGTCACATTTTTTTCTCACCTCTTCCGTCTCCTTTCTCTTTTTCCTTTATCATGAAAACATACACTGTTGAAGAAGTTGCTCAGCACAATAAGGCCGACGATATCTGGATCATCATTGACGGCAAGGTGTTTGACGTAACCAAGTTTGTTAACGAGCATCCTGGTGGCAAAAAGGTGCTTGTCAAGATGGCAGGCAAGGATGCATCCAAGAAATTCAAGCAATTCCATAACGCTGCTATCATGCAAAAAGTCGGTTTACCTATGCAAATTGGTGTTGTTGCTGGTGCTGCTGAACCTGCTGCTGCACCTGCTGCTGCACCTGCACCTGCCGCTCCTAAAAAGACGACTCCTCTTACTCACCCACAACAACTCGTTATGGCGGATGAAGCTCGCTTTGGTGAAGGTATCCCCTACGGTGATCCTACTTGGTACCAAGAGTGGAACAGCCCTTACTACAATGAATCGCATATCCGCTTGAGAAAGATCGTACGTGAATTTGTCGACAAGGAGTTGATGCCATACACCCACGAATGGAGTGAAGCAAAGGCTATCCCACGTGAAGTTGTAAAAAAGGTGGGACAAATGGGTTTGTTGGCTGCCGCTTGTGGCGCTGGTACCAATCCAGAAATCGCTGGCAACAAGGCTCTTAACCCTTACGGCTTGCCTGGTGTCAAACCTGAGGAATTTGATATCTTCCACGAATTTATTTGCATTGATGAATTGTCGAGAACCGGTGCTGGTACCATCATCTGGGGTCTTCAAGGTGGTTTGTCCATCGCATTGCCACCCGTCATGAACTTTGCACGTGATGAAGTCCGCAATAAGGTTGTTCCTGGCTGTCTTTCAGGTGAAAAGTTCATCGCTCTTGCTATCACAGGTATAAATGAATTCTCCTTTATTCGAATTGCGTTACTTATATGTGGTTTCAAGAACCTTCTGCTGGTAGTGATGTACAAAGCCTTGTCACTGAAGCCAAGGATATGGGTGATCACTTCTTGTTGAACGGCGAAAAGAAGTGGATTACTCAAGGTGCCTATGCTGACTATTACACTGTTGCTTGCCGCACTGGTGGACCTGGCATGGGTGGTATCTCATTGCTTCTTGTTGAACGTGAATTCCCTGGTGTCACTGCACGTCAAATGGATGTTTCGGGTATGTGGGGTTCTGGTACATCCTACATCACCTTTGAAGATGTAAGTTTATAAATTCATCACATGTGCATGCATGACTCTAACCAATTTGTATAGGTCAAGGTTCCCAAGACTCATTTGATTGGTGAAGTCAACAAGGGCTTCAAGTACATTATGCACAACTTTAATCACGAGCGTCTTGGTATCGTCATGCAAGCCAATCGTTATGCACGTGCATGTATCGAAGAGGCCTTTGCTTATGCTCTCAAGCGCAAGACTTTTGGTGTGCGTTTGATTGATCACCCCGTTATTCGTAACAAGTTTGGTCACATGATTCGTCAAGTGGAAGCTACTCATGCCTGGCTCGAAAGCATTCTTTATCAAGTCAAGACATTGCCTGCTGAAACCCAACCCGCACGTCTTGGTGGCCCTGTTGCATTGCTCAAGGCACAGGCAACTCAGACCTTTGAATACTGTGCTCGTGAAGCTGGTCAAGTCTTTGGTGGTCTTGCATATACCCGTGGTGGCCAAGCTGAGCGTGTCGAGAGAGGTACTAGAGAAGTGCGTGCTTTCACCGTGCCAGGTGGTTCTGAGGAAATCATGCTTGATTTGGGTGTCCGTCAAGCATTGAAGAATTATGAAAAGAAGAACAAGTTGTAATGGCACACACCTCCTCTTCCCCCTCACTTAATGTATATATATCCTAAATATAGACCACTTTTGGATTCTATCACAGCAGCCTTTATATAATTGTGTACGATCATGTTCCTATATTGAAGCTACGAATTTATTATGCATGCATGAAGGAGAATACTTTTTACGAGAATATTTGTGTATGATGATCTACTACTACATTGTGGTGAAGGTAACAGCAGCAGCAGCACCTGCTTGTGCACCAGGATCATTTCCTTGCCCTGATGACGTTGATGATGATCCACCACCAGCAGGACCAGTAGGACCTCGTGTAGAATATTGATAGCCATCTTGTTGTGCAGGGAATCCATGACGCATCCTCAATCCTTCAGGTGATCCTTCACCACTTGACTTTGATCCCTTGTTGTATATTTCAGGTGGACCCTCAGGGCCATTTGTCCCATCATTCGCATAAGGCTGTCGTGGTAATGCATATTCAATGCCGAGACGTTCGCTTTCCTCTTTGAGCTCCACGATATACGTATTGTGTCGCAACCAGCGACCTCCTGCATCCTGCCAATTTTGCGTGTGTTCAAAGTAAAAGGTCACCGTGACACGGTTTTGATTCTCAAACGAGACCACATTGCATGAGGATGAGTTGGGACGATAAAGTGTAGGTCGTTCGTTTGTCCATTCTGTCATATGGTCACGTAACTTGTGGATCTTCCAAGTGGGCGTATCGAAGTCAATATGGATTTCTAAAAACCATGACAATGTGTATTAGTGACAACATGAAAAAGTGAGAGGATGAGATGGATTTACCAATCGTTTCACCCATAGGTCCACTGCGTCGTACGTTGGTGATATATTGCGTTGCCAGCACTGAGTTTTTGGCATAGATGATTGTGCCATCCCAATTCCTAATGATGCAAGCCGTATGAGTACAACATGCTGCAGCTCAATCCCAATCATCCATACATACATGAAAGTCGATACCAGTAATCCAACCTTGACCACGACCCAGTTATTGGTGCCAACAAAGATACGATCCCCAGCATCAAATGGGTGCTACTCAAAGAGAGAATATATCAATGATACAGTTCTATGATTGACGTGTCCCTCCACACACACTTACCGTGACAAAGACAAAGATGACCGAGTCAAATGCATCCTTGGCACTATTTCCAAATACAAAGCTTGCCGCGATAAAAGCACTCCACAATGGCATCAATTGTGTACCAACGTTGACACCAAAGGCTGCACACACAATGATGATCTATACAATAGAGATGATAAGCATATCACACCAATAAACAATATAAGAACAAGACTTACAAAGATGACTGTAAAGATGACGAGTAGTATGACATCCATTTTCCCTGTTGCTTGTGACAAGTCTCTCATGGATCGTGCCAGGTTTTTACGTTCACGGTAAATGCGAATGCATGCGGATCGCAGTTCTTGTTTGCTGACGCTACCGTTGCCATCGCGATCGAAGAGTCGAAATGCTTCCAAGGCGTCGTGATGGGAGTTGAAAAAGGGAAAGAGATCTTTTTCATTTATCTGGCGGTTGCCAGTTGGTCCGACAATGTTGTGGTAAATGCGTCGTGCTAGTGCCTTAGCTTGGTGCGACGAACTCTGTGGTGTCACAGCACCACTGGCACTCGTAGTGGCCTGTGCGGTGACGGTACGCCACTTTTTGTATCCAGTCTTAAATAGTCGTCCAGGTGCACTACCAGCTGCTGTAGTCATAAATGATTTCTCATCTCCAATCGCTGTGCTGCTTCGAGAAAGAGGGGGCGGCGATGTTGGATCTTGTTGTTGCTGCTGAGAGTTATTATTCTTGTTGGATGATGACTTGCTCACTTCACGTAGGCGTCTTGTTAAATTAGCTACAAAATCAGCTGTTCGTGAATCGTTGGTCTGCTGCTGCTGCTGCTGCATTGGTGGTTGTGGTTGTCCAACACACGGATCCTTTTTTTCTTCATCATAATCGTCATCCTTTTCTTCAAGGGCTGGAATAGCAATAAGAGTATCCATCTTTTGAGGTGGGAAATGCACATTGTTATTATTACGCATATCTCCTTGTTGCTGCTGCTGTTCGGAACAACGCATGATTGATGTTGGCATGTTTTCATCTGTGGATGCTGAGCGAGCGGGTGTCCCATTATTACTCGTCGTGTCATTGTTCTTCCCTTTGCGTCGGATGCGTTTCAACAAGTCCTGGGGCGTTTTGCGTTTTGTTTTCTTTAGACGATCCAAGATTTTGAGCGCGTGATCATTCTCTGTGATACGGTCACCATATGCTTTCCTATTAAATGAAACAAATGCAACATTAGCACTGTCGGTGCTACAATATGTCGATCATTTCACCATCATCACAAGCCCCGAAATCGGACAACGGCACATACTTGTGAAAGGAAGTAACTGATACGGATAACACAATGTCAGTCAATGTGGCTAAAAAGTTGCACCCTCAATGAGACTTACCAATTAACTGAAGAATAAACTTTTCAATAAATAGCAGCAATGCAGCGAAAAATACACATTCCCATATACTGTAAAAGACATTGACATAATTGGGTCTTGTTGCACCTTCGGGTAACGCCACCAGTTGTAGAATGAGTGCCCAGGATCCCCAATTCCAAGCCGATACCAATAATCCCTTGATAAAAGGACGCAACGCCATATAGTACTGTGTATAGGATTTGGGGGGGGGATTTGGTAAGGGCGTGGAAGATTTTTATCAGCGTGACATGCTACAAGCAAGCTTTTTTGGGACATTGTGTATCCTTACCGCCAATCGCATTCTCAAAACTTCTGTTGATTGTGGGCGTAATAATCCAACCAAGCGACGTATGGCCCAAGGTACAAGCTCAACCACCACTTGGAGCACCATGCTGATACACCACATGAACGCAGCCCATGTAAACCACAACTGCAGGTTGTATGATACCATGGAAACATGATCTTCATATACCACAAACACGGCAACATCCACAGCGATTAGAACCAATGCAAAGAGAAATAGCAGTGACCAAGCAATGTAGGACGAGTTGCGAGATAGGCAGAGTATAAGTGCACTTGATTTCTTGCTTTTCACCTTGTCATCTTCCTCTTCATCATCATCACCACCAGCAGCCCAATCGAATTGATCGTTATCGGTGTAGTTGGTAACAAGTCCTGGACCTGTAAAAGGAGGTTGTTAGCAAAAAATAGATGGATGAATGAATCGGTTACCCACTACTTACCAGCCAATGCTTCCAGTGGTATATCAGGTGGGATCATTGTTTTGTCCAAAAACAGTCCCTCATCATCCGTCGAGCTGCGAGCGGATAACTCGGTATCAGTAGCGCGAAAGGGAGGTCTTTCACTACCAGCGACGACAGTGGATTTCTCGGGTTCATTATCGCTGCTATTATCGCTAAGCGATTGTTTTCTACCACCCACTAGTAATCATGGATCAATAATGATATTATGGGTTCTTGGTTATAGAGTATGTACATACCATCATCCCAAGGTCCATCGTGAGCAGATGCTTGATGATCCGCTCCTTCTCCTCCTCCTCCATGCATCGCATCCATAGTCATGGTGATTAATTAAGAAGAAAGATAAGAAAAGCTACTTTCTGCAGGTAGTGGAGAAGAAAAAAAGTTGGGATGAGAAAAAAAGAACACCGTAAGAGGAAAGACGAGGAAGTTGAAAAAAAGAAACAGGTGGGGTTGGGGGGGTGGGATCAACCAACAACGGGAAAGATGCGGTAGGGATACACAAAGTAGTATTAAGGGCTACCCAATCATCACGCGACGGGGATCTTTTTGTTTCAAGTGCCTGCTTCTGTTCGCTTCTTTTTGGGATAATTCATTTTGCGTGAGAAAGCAGATCTTTAATTCACTGTGTTGGAGAGACGAAAGGGAAAACAAAGACACCAAACAATCAATGCAATGATTTCTTTTTACTTGTTCAAGTCTTGTGGGACGACAAGTAAACTTTATGCAGCACCAGGTATTCGAAAATCTGTTACTGTCGATCCATTGCAGCCATCGTCGGCATGTCAATAGGAGCTAATTAAAACGCGTGAGATGACGCGACTTTTTGTAAATACCCACATAGAGCTCTCTTTAAGCCACGCTCTATTATGCATATGATCCCATATCAGGAATGTTGCCACTTTTTTCTGCCATATCCAAAATGCTGTGATTGATTTTTAGTCACCAGGACGCAAAAAAAAAGAGTATGATTTATTAACGCAAACAAATGCTGATGCTATGCTTTTTACTCGAGATCCATATCCATATCTTGCACGCTGTCCTCGTGATGCATTTGTTCATCCTGGCGTCGGTGTCGAAACGTCGCGTTCAACAGCAAGGCTTTGACATCGGAAATGCTCCGGTGCGAATTTCTGACAAATCCAGGCATTGGATATCGGTGGTATTGCAATGCGTCTCGTTGAAATCCATAAAGTTGATGCCAATCTCGACTTTTACTTAACTCTTTCTCGAATTTGTGGAATCGCAACTTGTCCCGGCTGATATTAATCGGCGAAGCCTGTGTGTTTGCATTGCGCACCACATGAATTTCACCATTGGCTTTCCATCTCTCTCTCTCACTCTCTCTCACACACACACGCACAAAATAACACCTCCTTCACCTCCCACCCCCCGCCTTCTCTGTGTGTTTGTCTTACCTCAAGTGCTGCCATCCTTTTGCTTCGATCACTCTCCTTTTTCTTTGTAGCCCAATCTCTCCATTCCCTAGTTCAAGAAATAGTGAGCATCGTTTTGAAACATGATACCCATAGGATCCCCATTCACTTACTGTCTCCTAAGCTCTTCTTCTTGACGTCGTCGCATCTCCTTTTCTCGTTTTTCATCCTCGAGGCGTTGTTGTTGTTCTTGTTGAATACGTTTCTATGGGTAATTTTGTAAGAAACAAGGATCAAAAAATATGTATATGGTAATTTTACCTCTCGTTCACGTTGTTCCTTTTCTTGTGCAATTCCATCCAAAAGTACACCAACATCAAAGGCTTGAGGAGCAGGTTTCTTTGGAACTGGCTTGCTAGGGAGCTTGTTGGCCACTTTGTTGGGTGGACCTTTGTTGGCCTGGTAAAGAGAGACAAAAAAAAAAGGTGGTCAATGAACATGTAAAACAGCCATCCAATATATCCCATACCTCATGAGATCGTGTAGTAGCATTTGTGATCTTGGGTTTTCTTTGTGCGGAGAGTGCCAAGGGAGGTGCGTTGGGCTTTGTGGGAGTGGAAAGTTTGGTGTCGGATAGGGCGAGTCGTTTTGTATTGGTAGTCGATGTTGCTGTTGAAGATGATGATGATGCGGATTGTGATGCTGGTGGATGCTTTGAAATGGCGAGATGCAGTTGATGATTATTATTATTAGATGCTGGTACGGATGATGCTGATGTAGGTGTTGTTGTAGACTATAGCGCAAACAATCAAATCAGTCATAGGGAAACCACAACAAAGGGCCATACGATACATACTTGTGGTGGTGGTTGGTTTTGTTTCAAGGATGCTGTTGGTATCCTGAGTCTTAGCACTGCTGTATATCAAAAGGTGAATTGGATTATTCTTATATATCCCATGCATGCGTATCTTACATGGTTTTGATTCTTTAGATGGATCCAATTCTTCTACATATTCACGTGCTCGTTTGGGTTGAGATGGTATACTGTCGATTGAAGCTACGGTGATGATTGTGAATATACGTTGCTATGACAACTGAAGCCATCCCATACTTACCACTATCACGCTTTAATCCTTTTGATGATTTGCTGGCACTGCTCTTTTTCTTTTCCTTCTTTTCATGTAGCTTTTCCCAATAAGCTTCGAATGTTGCCTCGAGGTTCTTTCCTGATTGATGGACTGGGTGACCCGGTGGATTGTAAGTGTAGCAATTTTGAAACATCAAATGCATGTCGTTGACAAACTCTTGTTCGTTGGCGTATTCGTACTCGAGCAACTTCTTTTCCATGGTCGACAAATCCATCGGCGTTTTAATGATCTCGTAATAATCCACAGCTCCCCATGCGCCGGCATCCACAGGCTTCAAAAAGATCCATGCGTCTTCAAGATGCTTTGGCTTTTTGAGTTCCTTGAGCGTCTTTTCACATCGTTTGAATTCGTCATCGGGCATCAATTCGCCAGCTGCTGCGTGCTATTATCAACACAAAAAAAAGAGCGTGTCAATTCATATCTTTTCTATGCCAAGACAATCAGACTTACAATTGGGATAGGTCTTTTTTCCATGCCACGTCGATATGCTTCTTCGAGTTTTCGACCTTCCAATGTCACTGGATCATAGGGGCCATTATAAAGATAGCAGTTGTTGAACATGAGCTGGATATCGCTGGCGAACGCGTCGATGGAGTCATACTGATCGCTGTGCAGTTTTGTCTGAATCGTTCCAAGATCCATTGGGTTCTTTACAATATCAGGATAGTCGGGGCAGTTGAGTGCGACAGGATCGACGGCAACAAGAAACGGCAAAGCGTGTGGATTCTTCTTTAAGGATTTGAGAAGATTGTTGCAAAACTGTTTATCTCTCGGCGACATGATGGCATTTTCAGCTGAAGGTTGATCGGTGCTTGGAGGCTGTGTTGTGTGTTGTTGCATGTCCATTGAGTGAGCAGTTGAAAGAAGAACAGAGTTGCCATACGCCAGCATAGCTCTGTTGGAATGGTGGAGGTTTGATAAAGTAGCAGCAAAGCCCAAGGATTGAACACCACTTTTGTCCCGCAATCATTTTGTCTGGCTTGGTCTCACACCAGTCAAGCTCCCTCACCTCTCAAGCTTGCGTCATCACTTTTTTGCCCCACTCCGGAAACTTTATTGGCCACATTTGATTTCCCCCTCTTTGTAGTTAGGTTATTCAATATACACGTGATAAGATACCTTAATAATATATATCATCTATTATTCAACCTAGCTTGCTGCATATCAACTACTAGGGAAAGGGAAAAAGAAAGAATGAAGCGAGGAATAGCTACTGTTTTGATCATGTGACGATTCACCCATAACAAATGGATTCATTCAAGATGCTACACAAGCTGAGAATACGATTGCAAAGGGATAGAATGTTGTCAATAAGATAGAGAAGCGGTTATGTGTACGCTCTAGCTCATCGCTGTGATTCCACCACAACCCCCATCCCACATTACTTGAGGCTGTAGTAACCAAACTCTCCACGATCCTTCCCTCAATGATATCATGACCATTTACGATTGACCACTGTGTGATTGTACAAGAACAAACACAACATCCAAGAGATGTTTTATTGTTGCTATGGGTCATGATCTGGAGTTTAGACCTTGAAACCACGGCTGGCACGCTTGCCACGAGCCTTCTCGAACTTGCGGCCCTTGCTGCGGACATAAGGCTTCTTGTTCTTGTGGGGACCCATACCAAAGTGCTTGACAGCCTCACGGGAGTTCTATAACAATACTTGTTAATACCATGTGATAGAGAAAATGGATAGGATGTATATATATGTACCTTGGCACCACGGAGCAAGACGGTGTTGGAACCAGTGGGGGCACGAAGAGCCAATTGATCCAAAGTCAAGATTTCACCACCAGCCTTAAGGATGCGAGCACGAGCAGTCTTGGTGACGCGAAGAGCGGCAACAGAGAGCTTGGGCAAGTCGAGAAGACGGGAGTCATCGGTGACGTTACCAACAACGACCAAAGTCTTACCCTCTTGGTTGTTCTTGACAAGACGAGAGACAGTGACGGAAGGACGATGGATACGCGACATAAAAAGACGCTTCAAGACGACCTTGTTAAAGTCGGCATCAGTACGGCGGGCAAGGAAGCGGTACAACTATAATAAACAATCATCATGGTTATTATTATTCACTCTATCCTGTCATAAATCCTATAGACTCTTACCTTGACCAACAACAACTGGTAGACGTTTTCCGACTTGGGAGCTGTGCGGTTGGACTTCTTGACGTGGTGGTTCTTAAGATCGATACCCTGAAATAGACATGATAGCCATTAGTTGAATATGCTTAATAAACCAATGCTTGAGTCATATCAAGAGCGAGCATGTAGTCAATGAGAGAGAGAGAGAGAGAGAGTGTAGGAGCCAAGAAAAGGGATTGGGCGGTCGACCATTGTTCATGGAGAACGTTGCAGAGCGTATATGTGTGTGTGCGTATAATCCATCTTCATTCATCCATCTTCATCCATCCATTGATTATTGATGCATCCATTCGTTCTATCGATCGTATTGTATCCATCCTCTCTCTCTCTTTCGTTCATCTGCTCTTGTTGATATGAGTGGGGGTTGCCATGGACATTTACCATTTCGAGCCGTTATCGTGAAGGAAGGAGGATCGTATCGGTTGCACGGCCTACTGTAAATTGCGCTCGCTGGCTCAGTCTCAGCCAACCAAAATCGGACTATCCACCACAACATCTTTTGAGCGGATTATCGAGTCCACCCACACCAGTGTTCATGCGTGCTATCATACCTCATTATTCCACTATTCAATACATTTACTCTTATTAAAAGTTATCCTTTCGCCACTAGATCACATGATACAGTACTTTGTGCATCATTTTTCAGGATAGTTCATGTTAAAAGTCTTTTACTACATTCACGTACACGGGCGCTTGGGAAGCTACTGAACATAGAAATCGACAGTTTATAAGGAAGCGATACAATGATTCATTTCTATTTACATATTTCCTATACTGATTTCGTAGACTATCCGCGTTCTTATAATCCAATAGCCATTCGCTTTGCCAGCTGACTAACCATCCAAAAGTTCGCCATACTTTCGTTTTAATGCGGTGTTCCTTAGCTGCGTATTATTGATGGCGGTGGCAAGAGCATCCGTGGTGGGGTTCGATCGAACGAGCTTCCGTAAGCGGTTGTATTCTTGCTCCTGTTGGGCTAAAAGTGGAAAACATATGTAGAAAGATAATCATACATACCACAAAGGATACATTAAAGAATGGGGTCAAATATCACAAAGACAACAATGAATACAAATAACAATAAAACACTATGCTAAATGCATTAGTATCTTCAATCCATAGACACCCACCAAGACTTTTTGACACTTACCAAAAGGCATTTGGGAGAACAAATGCAAAAGACGAAACAGATGTGTGATGATGTTAATCACAGCAGCCTTGCTTTTATGTGGATGGATGTGGGCCTGGGAATTGTTGTTAACGCAAGAAAAAAGGCATGTACTACTTATGTCACCTACAAAGGAGTTCCATATTCCTATCAGACCAGTCATCGTTTTAATATAAGTGATGGTTATACTTACTACTAAGGGTCCATCAAGGAACGCAGTCAAATGTCATTAGGCAGCAATGAGCACCTCAAATAGTAAAGCAAGGATGAGCTACATAGTAAATGGATGCATGAATACCCTCATTTTGGAGATCACATAATAAGGCCTATCCTTGAAACTTACCAAAGCTCATTGATGATTATATGAATACAAGTAGAAAGAAAGGTTGTATGAGAGCGTTGGTGACCACAGCCCTATTTGTATGTGAGTGGGCGTGAGATTGTTGTCATGATCGAACTGATAAAGTGGTCAAGCATCTTGGAATACTGAGTAAAAGTGATGGAAAATCAACAACTGATAAATCCACCTGCACTTTGAAGATGATTTTTTGTAGGTGACATAAGTATGTCCCAATTGATTAATGGTGATTGATCCCTTACTACGTAATGATCACCTTTTATTCTTGAGCAAGATAATATCTTTACAATAAATGTCACTAATGCGAATGACTTGGATGCATTGTCTTGAATTTGTGAGCTGTTGTCGTTTTTGTAGCAGCATCATTCCTGTTTGAAACTCAGGCAGAATCAGCCATGCAAGTGTACTCCTACTTTGTGGTCTTCTTTTCTTTTGACACACACACACACAACTCTTTCCTCCCCCACCTCCTTGATAATGACCGACACCATTCAGCCCAATCCGAACGAGACACGTCTTCGTAGGCTTTATCCAGGAGCTCGCTTAGAGGTGAGTCATTCAAGTTGTGTTGTAACGTAACGTGTCACTGATCGACTGGTTGGCTCCTTTTTTCTTACACGTGTATACCGCATTCAAAGCAGACCGTATTCGCATGGCCCAATGAAACACTCGATGACTTGGACTCCTCGTTTGCTGTACAAGAATATCTCCAACAACTGATACGACAAGATCGCAACAACGTGGAAAGGCTTATTGAGCTTCCTGAGTCAGTGGATAGGGAAGTATGGCAGTATGAGCATCTCAGGTAAATTAGTGTTGATACGAGATACGCGCGATTTCTTATATTGTATATACATAGGCAAGTATGCCTTGAACTGTCATTACTTGTGGTGGCACTGGAAAATGAATGTACCAAGGAGAATTGCCCGGAGATGAAGGCGGATGGTTGGTTGTATCTATGTGCCGCTCATCCATCAACACAATCGGTAAGTGAGGAGGAATAATGGGGAGGAGGAGGAGGAGGGGGCATAGACACACATATGGGATTAAGGAGTTCAAGGGGAAGATGTGTGTGTTGCGTACCTGACATTTGTATATTCTAGTGCCCAGCTATCGATTATATCATTCACACACTCGATGGTGCTGCCATGCTACTCAACAATTCAAAGTACTTTCCTAGCAGGTAAACTGGAAAAGGTTCGATATTTATACCGGTGATTCATTCTTTTTCCGTGCAATATCATAGAATATCCATTCCTCAGCCATCTCTAAAGCATTTTCAATCGATTGCTCGGCGACTCTATCGAGTATTTGCTCACGCCTACTTTCATCATCGCGAGATATATCAAACATTCGAGGTAGGTAGTAATAGTAGATGGATCATCGAGTGCGAGTTTATTAAATCTGTACACGTATATATAGAATGAGACATCTCTTTATGCAAGGTTCTTATTGCTCTCACAAACTTATGAGCTGATACCCCCAAGTCTTGTCACGATTCCAGAATCCTCCTCCCCCTCTGAAGATAATAGCCAAACTCAAGAAAATAGCCCATGAAGTGTACCCATCATTCACCCCCGCCTTTTCCTTTCCAAACATCACTCAGCAGAAGCCTCCTAACTTTTAATAATAATACACCGTAATTCGAAAGTACTGGTATCTTATGATGAATTGAGTTGTACAATGCCGTTTTGGGGATCAAAGGTAGCCAAAGGTCGACTATGGAGTTGTAAGGGGTTCCCAGACCAAATGACAAAATCGGAAACTTGTTGTTGTTGTTGTTCACCGAAAAAGATGTCTTGAATATTGGTGGTGACAAAACGCATCGCATCCGCATCCGAAATACGTTGTTTATCATTGTTGCCTGTTGCTGTAGCCGAAAGCCATCCTGCATCCCATGCCAAATTACGAGCCCATCCATCATAGAGCACACCTACTGCCACCTTGACGTTATTGCGGAAGAGCACATGGGCTGCTGTACCCTCAGTCAATGGGGCACCTGTCAGGCAATGGAGCGAATCAAATTGTTTTGGTGTACACAGGGCAGGTCGAAGAATCACTGCAATATCCGCCTTGGCAAGAGGATAAGCCAACAAATGTGCTTCAGCACCACCCATAATCGCAATGCGTGCATGCTTGAGATGCTGTTCTTTGAGTCGGATAATGGATGCAATCTCGTCCTTGTTGTCAACCGTAATAATCGTTGCAATTTCACCACGTGCAGCACGTCCATAGTCATTGTCCGCATCCATATTTTCTGTCAGCAGACGACGTATAAAAGCAATCTGAGTCGAGATGGTCGGGAAACTAGCCGATTTGAATGCATGTCCAATTTGAAGGTGAAGTGCCACTGTAGGTGCGATCACTGCATGCTCATCCAAAGCTACACCATATCAATGACGTTAGGTGAACCGACTATTGTACCATAAAAAGAGGAACTTACATGACTTTGCTCCGGTCTTGAAAGCTGTACTCAATCCAGCGACAATGTTATTTGACATGGGTGCTGTAATAGCTGTCAAAACACCTCCCTTGTGTGCTTCTTCAAGATGGCGTGTGCCAAGTTTCAATCCATCAATGGCTCGAATAATAGCATGTGGATCAGCGTTTGTGGAAGGTTGACCAATACCATCACCAGTGGATCGTTCAGATGGGATCTCAACCATGCCTAGCTTAGATCCAACGGCGATAAGACCCTGCATCATTGTTGTTTTTCGTCAGTCTAAATATAGTAAAAATGGTGGTCTCAATGTATACGTACAGGGATCACATGGCCTCCTTTCAGGTCAATCGTGGGCATATTCGCATCCATGGTCATTGTACAATCTTGATCAGCGCATGCAATGGTTCCATTAATAACTGTAAGCTGAGCTGGTCCTTCAATGACGTCCTTGCCCAACATAATACGGCCAACATTTGATAGAACAAAAGATGATTCACCACCATGCATAGAGTTAAAGGCATCGTTAGCTATTCTGACATCTTTTGCTGCTGCGTCATTGTTGATACTGGGTTGCTGCTGGTATTCATTCTCAATCACAGGATCATCAAACAATGAAACGCCATCAATGAACACTTGTAGTGGTGTAGCAGCAAGGGCGAGTGGTGATCGATCCCAAATAACAACATCAGCGTCATATCCAGGCTTGAGAGATCCAACACGGTGATCCAGACCTAATGCTCTTGCAGGTATTGAAGTCACTGACTTGAAAGCTACTTGTTCAGGGACACCGTAGTGATGTGTTTTTGCAGCTTGGAACATCAAATGTTGAGCGTTGGTGACTGAGTGATCGGATTTGATGGCAACGGTGATATTGGCATCATACAGAATCTTGGGACCATAGGGTGACCCATTGAATGCTTCCTTTTTGTATCCCCAATGATCGGCAAAGGTTGCTATGGTGATGGAATCCTTGTTACGTACTCGGCGTATAATGTCGGGAATAAGATAGGCATCCAAAGCATGGTGAAAAGCGCTGATATTAAAGTTGAATTCGAGAGAATGACGCACCATAGCTTCAATGTCGTGTGTCTCATAGCAATGAATGTTTAAACGAACATCCCCACGTAAGAGTGCCACCAAGGTTTCCAATTCAAGCGTTTCTGGAAATCGAGATTCAAGTCGTTCGCCTTCACCCAGGTTCTCTGCTGCATTGCACCAATCGTCTTGTTCAATAAGAAGATCCCTTGCTAGTTCCAGCTCCTTTCGAAAGAGATAGGCCTCACCCATACCTGCAGAATGATTAACATTAAATTGAGAGGTCTTGGATATATGTATATATGTAGTAGAGAGTACTTGCGTGTCACTGGCATTTCTCCCAATAGCTTGCCATAGTCGTTTTTTATATTCTCTCCACATGCCCACTTCATCCATCGTTGCTCTGCATCGGTCTCTGGGTCGATTCCTGCTTGCACCAGCATATCTTCATTGCTACGTGTGGGCACTGCTCGTAGTTTGAAAGCATAGGCTTCACCACCCATAAGATTAGCTGATCCTGGCAACACCAAGGATGTAGTAACACCACCCGAAGCGACAATACGAATGCCCTTATCATCAGGATAAAATGCGTCAAGAGCACGAACAAAGGGTGTCAATGGATTGGATTGCTCATTCCCGTCACGTAATGCGTCAAGACCGGGCCATGCAAAAACACCTAAATGGCTGACATGATGATATATAAGATATCCACTCCTCCCTTATGTATCCCCCATATCATATATACCTGTGCATATCAACAAGACCAGGGGTAACAATGCGTCCCTTGACATCAATCACCTTTGTGTTGTTGCTGTCTTCGATATGAATGTCTTTTTCCACCCGACGAATGACGCCATCCTGCATCAAGACATCGACATCGTTTAAAACGTTGCCCTGACCATCCCACACGATAGCATTCTTCAACAAGGTTGTTTGGACATTGCTTGGAGCACGAGGATTTGTTGTACGTGAAGGATTGTATTGGTTGATAGGTTTTTGACGTTGAATGCTTTGACATTTTGCGAGTCCATCTTCCATAGCACGTGTCGAGATACCAGGCTTGATAGGGGAATGGACATGTTGATAATCATGATCCTCAAGAGGGCTTGTTTCCGGAAGCAGCAATACGAGTGCAATACCCGTTATCAAGGACGCGAATATCAAAAGGCACAGAATCGCACCCATACGACGCCGAGTCAATGAGTTCTTGACGCGTTGCCAACGACTCGGTAGTGGTGACGGTGAACCCACAAGAGGTTCATTACCAGGGATGGCATCATAGCTCGCCGGCATGGCAATGGGGTCAATGAAGCGTAGTGGAGCAAAAAGAGAAAAACAAGGTGGTGGCGGAATACAACAACCAGATAACCTCCATGCAGTGTAACGACAACTAGAATGTATCACATCTTCCCAAAAGTCACGTGTATGTATTGTGTAGCTCAAACATTTGATTTATTACATTTTTGTACATTGACTGACAGCAGCAGTAATGATGATGATGATGATGTTCTTTAGACGGAGTCCAAGACAGGGGGCTCAACAAAGTCCTTGGAGACCTTGGTACCGACATCACCAGCAGCAGCAGCACCACCGTGAAGGGCAAGCAAAGCAGAGACATCGAACTTGGGTGCCTTGAGAATCTTGACCTTGCGGATGTAGGTGTTTTGCAAGGGGTAGATACCTTGGCAAGCCTTCTCAATGCGAACAGCCATAGCATCTTGAGCAGAGTTGGAAGCAGAGGCAGTGAGCTTGGCAACAAGTTCCTTCAAATCGCAACCGACAGTTTCCTCAGTCATGATGTCAAACATCTTTTTGCGGATTTGACGGATTTGGGAGCTTTGAGCATAGGTGGTCTTCTTAAGCTGGTTGCGACGACGAGCAGTGAAGGAAATGCAGAAAAGACGAACAAGGTAGCCATCGGTGGTCTTGACATCAACGAAAGCTTCAATCAAAGTCTAATCATCCCAATCTGTCAATAAAACCTATCTATTTTCTCCCTCATTGTATATATATATTACCTGCCACTTCTTGACCATGGAACGAAGCTTATCCGAAGTCATATCCATACCATAAAAGTTGGTAAGGCAGCTCTTGCCCTGGATTTCATCAACCTTAAGTTGGATCTTGCGGAAAGCACGAGCCTCATCCTTGTTCAAGTCACCAAGGGAAACTTCAACGACACGGCCGTTAAGAGAATCATTGGCGTTACGAAGACCTTGGGTACGGTTGACCAAAGTCTTGCCGACTTGGCGCACCTCAAACATGGAGGGAGCCTTGATGTCGTACCAGTCCTTACGGGTGAAGGGGTCGACGCTATATAATATATAAATGATCCTATTCAATGATATCGTATATGGATTTTATCACTTACACCTTCTTCTTAAGACCCTTCTTTCCTTTGCTAAGGCGCCTATGAAAAATTAATGTGCGTGTGAGTGATGCAATGACGACGTTGATGATGATGATGATGAAATCGATGGATATCGTACTTGTTTTTGCCAACAGCTATAAAACGACATTGGATGGAGGGATTAGTATGATGGATAAGGATGGATGGATGATTGATGTATGTTAATCCTTACCCATATTGGACGAATAAGAGGGGGATCCAAGGATTGCAGGTGGCCACCAGCACCTTGGCACCCTCGGGGAACAATTGGAAACTCAGATTTGCCCAACTTGAATGGTGGGTGTTAGAGCTGAGCAGCTGCCTGAAGGAAATGCACCAAGCCCGCACAATCACGCTCCTTCTCTTTTCAGCTCACTATGAAGGTACACCATCATATCATCAACGACACCCACCCACACACACACATACACAAAAGAGAGAGAGCAAACCAAACAACAATATCACATTTGAAATGAATGGATGAATCAACTAGATCGATGGATGGATGGATGGATGAATTGATATCAAAAAGATCACCCTATCAATTTCCCACTTTCACCACCCCAATGCTCTCTCTTTCTCTCTTTATATGCCATTGACTCGATTGAAGCATTTTGTACTAAACTCCTTTATTCTAGCTTAACATTGCGAACCCAGCCACTGGCTGCCAGAAGCTCTTTGAAATCGATGACGAGCGCCGTGTGTAAGCATCACTTTATTCTACCTTGGTTTCCATAGCAACTCACTTTTCTATATATTATCTCAGCCGTGTCTTTTATGACAAGCGCATGTCCCAAGAAGTTCCCGGTGACTCCATTGGTGATGAATTCAAGGGCTATGTGTTCCGCATTACCGGTGGTAACGATAAGCAAGGTTTCCCCATGAAGCAAGGTGTCCTTTTGCCCCATCGTGTTCGTTTGTTGTTGAGCAAGGGCCACTCGTGCTACCGTCCTCGCCGTACTGGTGAGCGCAAGAGAAAGTCTGTTCGTGGCTGTATCGTTTCCAGCGACTTGTCTGTTCTTTCTCTCGTTGTTGTCAAGCAAGGTGAGCAAGACATTCCCGGCCTTACTGACAAGACCGTTCCCAAGCGTCTTGGTCCCAAGCGTGCTTCCAAGATCCGCAAGTTCTTCAACTTGAGCAAGGAAGATGATGTTCGCAAGTATGTCATTCGTCGTGAAGTTCAACCCAAGAACCCTGAAAAGAAGCCCTACACCAAGGCTCCCAAGATCCAACGTCTTGTCACTCCCGTCACCCTTCAACGTGAACGCCGCAGAAAGGCTCTCAAGCGTAGACGCAATGTTGCCGCCAAGGAAGCCGCTGCCGAGTACAAGCAACTTCTTGCCAAGCGTACCAAGCAAGCCAAGGAAGCCAAGCTTGAGCGTCGTCGCACCTCTTCCATGCAAAAGTCGGCCTCTGCATAAATATAATCATCCATCATCTCCGTATGTATTTTTTGTGCCTGTACATCCACCTCTTTGTGTGCGTGTGCATAAACGTGTCGTGTTTGTGTCAATACAACAACATCAATCAAATTACTTTTTTTATCCAATGTGTGTGTGTGCAAGGTGGATGGGAATCAATAGGAGGAGGGTAAAAGTAAACTATGGAGGGGCGGGTTTCTTAAAGGTTGGTATAGACAATGATATTCTTGTGATGGGTAGAAGGAGATGGTGGTGGGATACCAGGTTGAAAGCCAATATCGTTACCATCAACAGGAGGTTCACGTGGCGTGCGAGAGACTTGGACTTCGATATTTTTACGAGTGGCCCTAGAAAAAGAAATGCTATTGTCAAAAAAAAAAAGTTCTCATCATCCATTTATGTATTATCCTTACGCTTGACGAATACTGATAAAGTTGTCAATACGTTCCTTAGCGCCTTGTCCAAGGACACTCTCTTCTTTGAGTTGGGGTTGCATATCGATAAGCTCATCTCGAGAATATCTTCTGACATGGTGCGTATCCATAGTAGTAGCTTGCTCTCGTGAATACACCCAATCATCATCATCATCATCGTCATCGTCAACATGATCTGCCTTGTTCTTGTCCCATGTTGGTTCATGCACTTCCACATCATCAAATGTCATTTTGATACTGTCTTGCTGGTCGACTGCCTCATGCTCACTCTTGATAGGGGATGACAAGGCATCCTCGTATTGATCACTCGATCCAGATGACATTGGTTGTTGCTGTTGTGTATCATTCTCTTGCTCCTGCTGCTGTTGAGGGTCGTTGTTGTTGTCAATTCCTTCTTCTTTTTGTGGTTCTTCATTGAGCGGTTGCAGTATATCATCAGGTTGACGATACTTTTTTGGATGCTTCATGACTGGTGTTGGCTTGACGGTTTGTACAAATGGCTGGAAACCTTCCCAACTATCAACCAATGTAGCTGAGTTCCATGGGTTATTGGTGTTTTTTTGCTGCCAACGTGTCGTAGGGGAAATGGGAGAAGTAGGTGGGCGAATTTCATCATCCATGTGGTCACTGTACATCTTGCTTGAAGCTTTCTGGCTGCTGCTATAATCATCATCATCATCATCATCAGGTGTGAAGGAGGTAGTAGATGTTGTACTACGCGTTGCCAAACGATCCGTGCTATGTTGAGGTGAAGGGATCGCTGCTGGAGATACGTTGAAAGATGATGTCTTGTTGTTGTTGTTGTTGTTGTTGTAAAACCAAGAATCATATCCTTGAGCTGCAAAGTGAATATCATCATTGTTGTCTGGGGTATTATTAAATGATGATGACCATGTTGTCACTTCTGTCGTTGTAGTAACAGCAGCAGCAGCAGGCCATGTTGATGATGATGAAGGAGGAGGAGATAGATTGTCTGAGGGAGCACGCGACATAGCCATCGGTGAGCCGCTGTTGTCATATGCAACAATGGGTGATATGTCAACTGCCTTGGATGCTTCTGAAGTTGGAGTAGGTGGTAGACGTGTCGGTGACATGCTTTGGACAGAGCCTGGGATCTTGATGATAAGTTCATCTTTGGTGTAGAGTTGTGGAGATACATTGCTATAGTCGCCATACTGCTGCTGCTGTTGCTGCGTAAACGAAAAGCTAGCTTGTGGTGAAGAAGAGTTGCTCATTGAAGGTCGTAATTCACTCGCTTGATCAGAGGCAAAGTGTTGCGCGTTGTCATTCTTTTGTTGTTGCTCATTGTGGGTTGCTGGAGAGAGTGGTTGTCAAAATAGATTGGTCGTGTCAAAAATCATCATCACATTGGCATACACGCGCGCACACACACACACTGACATACCCTGATTCAATCGTTGCAAGTTCCATGGTCTGAAAGTAGAATAAGGCTGACGATAGGTGTTCCATGAAGGCGATTTGGTTGGGTTCTTAGGTTCCATCAGATGTTGCAAAGTGAAGGAAGGGGGGAATTCTTCTCATCACCCACACTCATTTCTCTTTTTAAATCAGCCATCACGTCCAAACTATGTCATCCACATGACCCAATAGCACGCTTTCTTCCTCTCATGCAAGTAATTGAGCCTCTTACTTTTCCATGCTCGATCATGCAAATACCACATACATAGATGATGCATGAATCAGCAATGCAAATAATGTTATTGTGATCTCTCAACAGATAAATATCCACGTACTAGTTTCCTTGATATGCGATGCATACGCCTTTTTGTTTACATGTTTACGTGCCAGTAACAATAGCCCGTTTCAAACAAGCGTAACACACACAACTTGTTTGATCCAATAAATCACCACATCACTCGCATATGAGATGATGAATGCTAATATATCACAATCACTTGGAGTAGATGGTAGCTATCCTTTGTAATGACAACATGTGAAGAAAACACTTGTATTGATTATACACTATACACTATACTACAATATACACAGATCAACTAGTACTATCCAATGACTTGACCGAAAGCATTGCCCATCGTTTGCATGCCCCAATTTGCATTTTGAAGAGCTTCACTACGGCCATCCAAAGGTCTGGGTTCGTTTTGTTCTTTCCAAAAGGCCAAATCGCTTGCGATGTGTCCACGGACAACCTTGGTATAAAACCAGGTGAAGCACAGCATGAAAAACGACCCAAGACCGAAAATCAGGAATCCAGCCAACTCAGCACTGCCAGTGTCAATGCCTGTCAGGACAATGATAAGCTTGATAAAGAAGCCCACAATCAGCATGAGACCCCAGGAGAATGTCATGACACGCATATCACGACGAAATCGCGCCAAATGTCGATAGGCCCAGTCAAGCTTTTGCTTCTTGGCCATATGGGGATGATGTTGTTTCTTGTGTAATCGTGCATCGTCGTTCGCAGCAAGCTCTTCATCCGAATCCGTTCGTGGCATAATCTGGTTCGTTACTTGGAATACAAGAGGACGCATTTCCCAGGATCCAATCTTGATAGGTATAATCGATAAAACACAAATCACTCCCACTAAAAGGGGTACAATGCTTTCACAAATGGCTTCCGTCTTTTCATCAGGCTCAGCAATGGACTGATATATCACACACAATCAGTATCCATGTAGAATACAACTGCTGATCATACATACCACAATGCCCGAGATAAGAAAACTGATACCCGCTACCAAACCCAGTGGATCGAATCGTTTCTCCCGCAGCATGCGTCTGATAAGTATTCGGTAAGTAAAAATTCCATCACATATACCACTGCTACTCACAGGACAACAATCAATAAAGGCGGAGCCGATGCGACGACCATGGCAAGCACCTGACCAAGGTGGGGTCGAAGGATATGATATAGCAAGATGGGTAATCCAATACACCAAAGAATAGCAAGGATAAAGTTCCATATGGGTCTTCCTCGCATGAATTCAAAGCTAAAGATATCCTGCAAGTCGCCTAGATCCGTTGGTAAATCCTCGTCTTGCTCGTGTGGTGTATACGCGTTGTTGTTGTTATGGTTGCTATCACTCAATAATTGACGTTCATCCTCTGTCGTTCCTGGTGGACCCTGGTAACCCTGGGTATACGCATTGTCATTTGGGTGTGGGTAATTGCCGGCATACTCATGACCGTCAGCATAACAGTTTTGACCATAAGCCGGTGGAGGTTGTGTTGGCATAGCTGCCTCTTGGGTGGCGTCGGGCTGATTTCGCGATCGAAAGAAAGGCATGGCGGTTGTCACATGAGAATGCCAATGGTGTTAACAAAAAAAGTTGGGAAGGGAAGCAAGTGTTTTTTAACGGTCTCGGACAAGGGAGGGTGGTGTCTTGGCAGAAACGGCACAAGTCTTTAGCCGATGATGAAGAAAGAAATGCAAACAATGACCGATATTAAACTTTATATTTCACAAGAAGCATCTTCTCGAATAAAATCACTTGATAATGCCCATCTTGTCATTTATGCATTACTATTATTACGATTGGGATATAGGAACATCATTCTACATCAACATCATGCAGTATCCGCAAAGGTGTCTGTCTCCCTGTTTAAAACAAATGAAATGTCGTCGAGTCGGATTGTACAAATATGGATATTACACAAGGAATCTTCGATGGTTGCTGTCATTCCCTAGCCACATACATATCCGCCCCTTGTGGCACCATAGGTTTGTTTCATAAGCATTCGCTTGTTGTCACTAGAGAACTCTGCATTCTGATGCAAAAAGAGGGTGCAACATTTGGAATGGGATGGTGTAGACGTCACCTTTAGAAAAGAAAAGCCGGTATTTTTTGATTATCGTTGGTTAGTCATATGACAAGAGGTCGACGATGCGTGCCTTGGTAACCAAGAAGACTCTTTACGACCAGTTACAAGAAGCAAGCTTTCATTGACAAAGAGAACCATAGAATCTTCATTGTTCTTAAGATATGCCTGCCTGTAGTATGTATCATAGCAGCATGTAGATCTTCATAGGCAGTAGCGCATTGCTTATACGTTTGTATCGTTACACAAATCCCATGCCAATCGGGCTCATTAAAGTAATGCTTCAAGACGATATATAAATGCTGTCATTTGTTTATTATGGTGATGATATGGTGATAATACAGAGGAGGCGATGACTTTTATGCATGTGTATACCCATCTCAACCAATCAAGATCAAGCTATATATTCATTATAGATAGATCACGAGGGCATTCATATATATATTACAAAGAATACGTTGGGAGGAAGGGGGAGGTGTACAATGATTCGTATCGTGTTAAAATGTGACGCTGCTGGATGGAGGAGGAGGAAGGGGACGATGTTGCATTTTCAATGAAATCTGACTTTGTTCTTTTCTTTTGACAAAGCATTATACCACCACCACCACCTACGAGCGTTTCTTTATATATCCACCACGCTATGTCAGAAGATCAGTGCACCATTTGCTTTGAACGGCTAGGAAGCGACAAAATCGCAGCGTTACCTTGTCGACATGTATACCACCATAGCTGGTATGGATCGATGCAACTGTTGGTTGACACACCTGTGTACTCATAAAAGGAAAACAGCATCTTGCATTGGATGAGAACGAGTCGCAATGGCATAATGCCCTGTCCCATTTGCAAGCATTCAACGAATCGCCATGGCATTGTGGGTCCTCTCTATATCGAGTGTATTCGAATCGAACGCAAAAAGAACAATAGCCGCGATCAGCCTATAGTTATTGACGACAACGGCAACAGCAGAGATAATACTACGACCACCTCTTCTGACAGCGATAACACCACTGCTACATCGAATACCGAGTTGGAGAGTTTACGAGCGCGTCTACACCAAGCTGAGGAAAAAGCATCACAACTGGCGGCCAGAAACATGCAACTGGAGGATCGGAACAGGAACCTTTTACGCATTAAAAAGTAAGTGCTTCGTCGTCTATCCCCCAAATCATCAGATGGATAGATACCAATCTTTTTTAAACCATATAGAGTCGCTGATCTTGATGTCAATATGGGATGGAGTGGATCAAGCTCTCAAATGGATCAAATGCGTGGGTTACCGCACGATGAATTGATTGTCGCTTTTGAAGCTCTTCGGGCCCGTTGTTCAAAGACTGAAATGTAAATAGGACATGGAATAAGGGGATATCCAAAAATACTAAAACACACACACACATAGACATGCAAGGAATCTGGAAGACATTGCCCGCTTAGCTCAACAAAGGTATCAAAACTTGGTGTCAGAAAAAGAGTTCTTTGAAAGGAAATTCAACGCCTTGACCAAAAAAGTGGTAAGTAAGCAATGAATACGGGCGGTGATTCCCTAGGTTACTCATGAGGGTGTATGTATCGAATAGGAACAAAGAATACGAAAGGAGAAAAGGCGGCAAGCTGAGAGCGCAAATCATGGAGATCGAAGTGACAGGTACGCGTAGGATTGACAAGGTGTATACTTTTAACTAACATGATACGTTCATGTAGTCATCATCCACGAGGGGGACCCAATACACCTGTCATCTTATATCGTCATACCGAGATCACAGCATCGCCTTCTGGGAATTCAGGATTACCAATGGGTCAGGAGCAGGGTTCTTTGTCCGATAATGATGATTCTTCAGAAACAAATGACGAGATGGATCAGGTGTCTTCAAAAAAGTATGGTTGGAGGGATCATCCTATTGCGCAAAGATCTAACAACAGCTATCTTAGGAGTGGAAAGCGCCCCATGGTCCCAAAGAAACGTCGTTTACAAGATTATCTACATCGGTCTCCATCATCAACGTAAGTTGCCCTTGGACAAATGGGAATATTGCATACTTAAAATACATTTTCCCTACTAGTCACGACACCACATCCAAAGAGCCTGCTGAGTAAGTGATTCCCTGTTATGGTATCCACAGTTCAATTACTCACAGGGATATCTATGATAGCACTACGCCGCTTGTTTGGGATACTGGATCATCGGATGTCGAGGATTATGGTCTTACAGTGGTGGAACCAAGGAGATCAAGGTAAGGAATACCGCGTTTAGTACATGTGTACATGTATTTAACGTTTGCATAGTAGTAGCCGGTGTCGAGATACTCCAAGCAATATGCATATGTTTCCAAACACAAATTCGTAAGTGGGGGGGGATTATTGGTATATGAGGATGACGCTTAACATGGTACCCTTTTAGTGTTACGAATGGGCATCGTGGTCACGTGATAGGTAAGACTTTGAGTATGTTTTAGCCAACCCAATGACTGACAATTATTATCATTGATAGACCTTACGGATGATTAGAGGAATGGAGAAGATGGGATCATTGTACAAATGTTTGTGTCAATTGTGTATAAAATTCATTATAATTCCACCACGTTTCAAAAGAAGAAAATGGAAAGCATGGTTGGTGGTCGTGGTGGTGGGGTGAAGCTAGTGACTCGCTTATCCAGATAGAAAGGTCTGGAATAAGGACGTCTTTCTTTCACTTGTCGCGTTTCATTCAGCATGCCACTTCATCCTACTGTTCTTTGGGCTCAACGTCAAGATCTGATCTACCTCACGGTCCAGCTTATGGACATTACTGTAAGTATCATTGCTACCAAAAAGTCGTCATGTCACTCGCACTCTGACCCATACTTTTTACGCACCACCCCAAATATTATATCTTTTTTATGCGATCCATCCATGACGCGTTACTTTTCTAGAAACCCGAGATCAATGTCAAGCCCGAGTCTTTCCACTTTAAGGGCCAGGGTGAGAAGGAACAGCAAGAGTATGGTGCCGATATTGAATTTTATGCACCTGTGGATGTCGAGGTAAGTTAAGGATCGACCCCCTTTATAGATTGCCTCTTTTTTAACCATTGGGATGATGATAGCGCTCCAAGCAACACTTGACTCCTCGCAACCTTACTATGATCATTTACAAGCAAAAGGAGGAATACTGGCCACGTCTTCAAAAGGGTAACAAGCTTAACTTTGTCAAGGTCGATTTTGCCCGATGGAAGGATGAGGATGATTCCGAGGAGGAAGCTCAAGATCCTATGGGCGGCATGGACTTTTCGAGTTTGATGTCCCAAGCTGGCAACATGGGTCTTCCCAATATGGATGATTTGGTAAGTAAATCCATCACAGTTGCTGAACCCCAACCATGGCATTAACAATGGCATTATCATTATTATTAGCCTGCTGGTGATGATAGTAGCAGTGATGAGGAAGAAGAAGAGGACAAGAGCAAGGTGCCTCAAGATGATAGCAAGCAAGCTTAATCCTTAGAATTATAGATACACGCTTTTCTTAAAATGCAGAAATGAAAGCAAATAATTGTTGTATTTTGCACATGTATATATGATTTACAGTTCAGGTTGCCTAGCAGCTAATTCTTCATTACTGGCCATGACAGCAGCATCCCAATAGTGTTCACAATTCCATTTGGCCAACTGATCACGTGCCATCTTTTCACTCTCGAATTTTCGCCACGTGAATTTACGGAATGCCTTGTTCTTGACTTGGCCCTCCCATACCAAAAAGCACCTGTTCTCCTGGTTAGGGTCCATGACAGCTTCTGGAGGGAGTGTGCCGCTGCTGGGAGGAGGCAGATCGTTCCAATCAATACGTCGTAACATGAGTTTCTTGTATGCTTTGATACTCTTGGGGCCTCCTTCCACAATCACCAAATGACATTTTGGATTGGTAATCACCATGCCTGTCAACTGGTAGTCTTGTGCATTCTTTACGATCTTGAACCGGTGTTTTGGATGAGCGCAATTGACCACCCTAATAACATCATGACAATGAATATCACAATCCTTTGTGCATTTCCTCTCCCCCTTATTCCCAACTTACTTGAACACAGCCACTTCATTGCTCATTTTTTTGTCATCATTGAGTTTGTTCATGGTCTTGGCTCTCTTTTCTTCAGGTGTCAATTTACGCTGAGCATTGGCCAGTTCGTGTTGCTTTTGTCGCTGCTCCATCTCCTTGCGCACTTTGGCTTCAATCTTTGTAGGATCTTGAATAGCTTCGTTACCCAGTACTTGCATCAAGTTGCTGATTTTGACTATGAAAAAGTATTCGTATCAGCTTCCAATCATGTAATGATGGATATGTATAGATATTACCTTTGGGTGGATCAGGTGGCAGCAAGCCCAATCGAATCTTATCCTGTTTCTCCTTTTGTAATTCTTGTCGTCGTTGACGGCGAAGCTTCTTTTGTTCTTTTTTGGTGAGCATGAGTGATCGTGACGTGGGAGGGCCATTGGCTTCGTTCGGTGGTTTGATTGGAATGGGATGATGAACATAAATGGTGATCAACTGATTAAGTTCGTCGGGATTGACAGGCGATTGATCCATATCTTCGTATGTCTTGTTGGGAAGGAAAGGTGCATCCCACCATTCTACGAGTGGTGGTGGCTCTCTCTAAAAGACATGTTAATAATAAAGTCATTCATTTTTCCATTTCCATCTTACCTTGAGTGCCTTGTCTGAAATATCCATTTCCACTTGTACACCCGCCTTTTTCACATTCTCGGCAATACTCTGCTTGAGCTTCTCCATCTGTATCTTGGCACGCTCCTTGTTGGCTTGTTCCACGAATTTACCAGGTTCCACAAAGCGAAGAGCTCTTGGTTTACGGATCGGCTTTGCTGATTTGACACCCAAATCCTCCAAGTATGGATTAACTGATTTGTCTTTGGCACCTTTGAGTAGATCAATTTTGAGTGGTTTGGCATCTTTCTTTGGTGTTGCACGTGCATTCGCCTAAAAGAAACATCGTCAATATCCTTCACATCGCATACGCTCACACTCTCGCATTCTACTTACTTTGGCTGTTGCCATTTCACGTTTGGGTATACTTTCGAGCATTCCAAAGAGATCAATACCACCAGCACTGTCTGTGGAGAGCTGTGCTGACCCAATTCGACCTGATCCATCTTGTACATAAATGCCATTCACTGTAGCGCGAGGCTATATGTATATGAATTAATCCAATGATCTTAATAAACTATCATATCAATAACCTTACCGTGATACCACTGCTCTTTGTATTGGCAAGTCGTGCTTTCGCTTCGGCAATACGTCGTTGAATAGCATCAATAGAACCTGGTGAACCGCCTTCTGAAGGAGACGCAGAATCAAAACGTGCTGAAGGTGGTGCTGGACTATTTGTGCGTGATCCTGAAGGAGGTGTTGTTGTTGTGGATGGACTGGCTGACCGCTGTGAAGAAGACGATGGTGTTGTTGCTGTGCCGCCCTTTTGGAATTTGGCTAATTTGGCGAGAACTTCGGCTCGTTTTGCTGCCACCAATGCCGCTGTCTATATCGCTTCTGTTAGCTGATCGTGATGAGCACATGTCATTCAAGGTCAATGCACGTTACCTCTTGAGGATCAGGCATGTTTTTATGTACAGTGTAATAAAGACTGGGAGAAGGAGGAGGAGTGCTCGCTCATACATTCACTTAGTCCGAAGCTGCCATAAAGACTGGATCTGGCAAGTCACGAGCTCGCATGAACTGATATTATCTTCTTTCTCTCCCCCGATACAAAAACGAATGAGGTTCACACCCACCGATCGCCCAAAGAAGCCTCTTGTGGAAGACTCGGCCAAAAAGATCCACGTCAAATTCGACAATGACGACGAGGTGCCAAAAGTCGAGATCAAGAAGCGATCCAGCAACAGCGATCAAGCGATCGATCACCAGCACAAGAAGCAAAGGACCAACAAAGGCAATAATACTAGCAACACCGGTGGACGCAAAGCTGTACAGATAACGGCTCCTGGAACGTCTTCACCCAAACCAAAGACTAACAACAAGAGGGCGCCTGGCAAAGGTATGGAAGGGATAATGATCTTTTTACCGAGCAAGTTTATTTATTCTATTCTTTTATCAGGAACACCAAAAAAGAAGACAATGTCACTGGAAGATGTACGTGCCATTCGTGAAAAGAAGCGTTTAAGACGTCGAGCACAAAAGCAGATTGGTGATGTCAAAGTAAGTTAAGGATACAATGAAAGGTCATGGATACTGACTGATCTTTCACTTTTTAGGTGCATGTGCCACAATTGAAGCTTAACGTTGAAAAGATCGACGACAAGTTGAAAGTGGATGATATTCGCAATTTCCTCATTTATGCATTGGCAGAAACGACAGCTCCAGACTTTGCTACGATGATCAACCGTGGATCTCTTCAGCATGCTGTGCTTTTATACGTGCCTGGTTTGGATGCATCTCATTTCGGTCTGCCTCAACTTGCCAATTATTCCAACTATTCGCCAAAAACCACTCCGCACCTCATTGATGTCAAGTCATCTGATCCAAAACTCCTTGGCCGAATCTCCATGCCTTATTTTACCTCGGTCTTTTCTCACGCATTGATCAGCGCTCTCCCAGTAAAGCGTAACAAGGTCGGCTTGGAATTTATGGAGGCCTTGCAATGTCCTGTCAGTAATAAGGAAAATGCCCGTCGTCAAGAACAACGCAACCAACGTAGGTGATAGGGTATATCGATGGAGGAAGGGGAAGAATGATCTTGTTGCTCACCGATCATTGATAACTTTGTAGGCATGGAGAAATATAAGGATCGAATGGAAGAGTTTTATGTATTTACCCTGGATGAATTGCGACACCGCCGTTACCCTATTCCAACCTGCTTGGATCCCGCTAGCAAGTTACCCGATGATGAATGGAAAGAAACTCGCCCTGCAGCCACACCTTCTGATAGGAAACGATTAATGGCTCTTGATTGTGAAATGGTAAGAACCAACGGGATCTATACATATACATCCACCATACTTATATATATTTTAGGTCAAAACAACAGCTGGAAGAGCACTCGCTCGTGTTACATTGGTCGATGAGAGTAAGTAGGGGATATTATTGACAAATGGATTTATTGATTCACATGGATTATATAGATGGTGAAAGCTTGTTGGATCAATTTGTCAAACCGGAGGCGAAGATTGTGGATTACCTTACCGAGTACAGTGGTATCACGCCCGAGATTATGCAAGAGACAACATGTTCGCTTCGACGAGCTCAAAAGTATGTTCGACGCCTGGTGGATCACAATGTTATTCTTGTTGGACACAGTATGGAAAACGATTTGGAAGCCCTCAAGATTGCCCATCCGTACTGCGTGGATACGGCTCTTCTCTATGACAGTTTCAGAGGCCCTCCTCACAAGCCAGCTCTACGTTACTTGTCGCGTCGGTTCTTGAAGCGTAGGATTCAGCATCATGGAAAAGTGGGTCACGATTCCGGTGAAGATGCTCGTGCAGCTATGGATCTTTTCAAGCTGAAAGTGGAAAACGGTCCCCAGTTCGGCAAATCATCCACGGATATGGAATTGATATTCAATCGATTGGATCAGGCTACAAATAAGCGATCGAGCACATTGCTTGAACGTAACAACGTTCCCACTTATTTGATGAGCACCATGTACCCTGCCACCTATCAATGCTGTACAACAGATGAAGAACTGGTTCAACAGACGATCGAAGCAAGCAAGAAACACAACCTTGTCGTATCGCAATTCCGTACACTGAAACCTACAGTGCAATTGGAGGAACAACTTGTGCCAACCGTTATTTCCAATGAGAGCTCTTCCAAGAATAGCAATGCGGCAACACGGATGGAGTTGTTTGATCGCTACTTTCGAGAAATGTACGAAGGTTTTCCTGAAGGTACACTGGTCTTTGTCATGGGCGGTTATGGTGGTATTGATGATGACTTTCCAAAGTAAGTAATTTGCTTTCATAACTATGTATCCAATCGACGATGCTAATGGTTTGATGATAGGTTATATGAAAAGTTCAAGCGATCTCGTGTTTTCAATGATGAAAGTTTATGGGCTGATCAAGATAAGCAGAACTTTTATAAACTGCTACACAAAGCACGTTTGGGCGTCAACTTTTGCACCTTGAAAGAATTCAAATAGACTACATTTGCATATTACAACCATTAAAAATGATCATCTTTTGCATCAGCATTACAATAAGGTCTTCAAAAAGTGTTGTCAGTTGATAACTCAGCAAATCCAAGTTTAAGCGGGAATCAACACCAGCCATCCCTTTTTCTACGCACACACACACACACACACACACAGACACACGAGCATATATACACTCAACCACACTACAGCAACTTTTATTTTCGACATGGAGGATCCTACGCAATCACTAGAGACATTCCATATACCCATCGATGAAGTTGAAGCCAGGATTAAGAGTGCATCAGATCAACTCGATAGTTTTGTACGGACCCGAGCAGCAGCCTTTGCAAGTAGCTCCTCAGAAGCACAGCAACAATTAGAACGACATGCAGGTAGGGTACTCTATATACCGACGTGCAAGCTATGTTTGAACTCACAGGTGTTTTGGGTGTCTTTGCAGAACGCGTCAAAGAGCAAAAGGCGGCTATTGCGAAATACAAGGAACAGCTTAGTCAGTTATGTGAGTATCAGGTGTTGCTTTTTGCTAGTGTTAAATCATTACTAACTTGTATTGTTTTGCCAGCACAACCATCACGTGTCGAAGAATTATCAAAGAGAAGATCAGAGATCGATGCCTTGCAGCAAACATACAGCACGGAGCAAGGAAAAGAGGCCGTTATCCATCGTGAGCGTGATAAAGTATATGAGCTGATACAAGAGAAGAAAAAAGGTTAGCAAAACTATGGAAGCAATGGAAAGGGAGTTATAGATAACTTATATCTGAAATAATAGAAGCACAAAGGGAGCCTTCCTTGGATCAAGTACGATCATCATGTCAATCCGAGCTTGAGTTTGTATGCGAGAACCTAAAGTTAAGGATGAGAGGGAAAGGAGGTAAGCAAGAATGGGTGCGTAGAGCATGATGATGGTGATATTGACGAGCTATATATATTTGAAAGATAACAAGGTCAAGTTTACATTCACTTGCATCAGTGAACGGGACCACCACCGCAAATATTCTTTTATATTGCATTTACCGCCACATGAACCCTTTTCAGGTATTGTAGCTTTTATCTTTGTTTGAATGGCAATACACTAACCAAAATGTAATGACTAGTTTTGGAATGTGTACCTGAAGTATCTGGTCTGTCCCACATTTTGTCAGGGCTCAACGCGGATAGGAATATATATACATTTATTACTCGGATGAGAGCTGCCTTTGTAGATTTATCTAGTAAAGAAGAGGAAGATGACAAAAGATAAACCTTGCTGTATTGGAACATCATTGATGAGATGGGGGCAATAGCTAGAGCAGTAAACAACACTTGGAACACATTTTAGGTACAATGCTTATGTCAGTGCGATGTACAAGTAACCAACTACTTGTTCGTATTTTTTATTATGTAGAGAATGATCACACAGAATCAATAAATTAGATCAGCAAATAATAGCAAAGATGCACTGTTATTAATGGTGGTGAGATAAGAAGGTTTGATGTACTAAGAATTTTGAGCACCTTCATCATCATCTAGGGCCATAACCTCTCGATACAAATCCATCAGGTCTTGACTTGGTTGCCTGAAAACTAACATAGCAATGTTGACAAAGTAGAGCCACACTGTGAACAAGACCTGAGCGATGTCCATGAGGTCCATGTCTGAAAACCTGGATACTGGAGACAACAACAACACTATAATCGCAAACGATAAGCACGCGATTATGAGTTGGATTGCCTTTTCTGCGTACGCCCATCTATTTAGTAACCGCCACAGTTTTGGTTTCCGTTGTCGTTTGAGCAAGTCGTTGAACTGTATAAAGGCTATCTTCGTATTATGGATTGCCTCTTGGGGCCCGATCAAACCAGAAGAGAGTTTCGCTTTGAGAGATTCGGCATCTTGAACACCTTGTGTTTTTCGATTTGATACGAGCACAGATTTCGCTTTGGTATATCTGGCAAGTTGGTATGTAACGTAGTAAAACACCATGTGCAGCGACGAAAAACATATTACAGTTATTATCAACCAGAATACGGCCACTGCATGCTCGTCCAATTCACATGAAATGACCGCAGGTATAAAACCGATAACATTCGTAAAGATAAACATTGCAGAGTATCTACTCAATTTTTCCTTGTATAAGGCGACAAATGAATGGCCTAGACCCTTCCACATGTCGATTAAATCGTCAGCTGTAGAGTACTGTGCAATAACTTTGTCTAAAACTTCCATAGCAGTGTCGGATGCTTCCATCGGAGGTGTTGTGGTTAGGATAAAGTAACGAGAATCATTCTCTGATGTTAATGAACTACCCTTATATATACGTGTATTCATCCTTTGTGTTTTGATTCTTTAATTCTAAGACGCTTTTACATATATGGATGTAGCTGATAGATGCAAACTAAATGAAGTTGATGGTTCTGCTTTGTGTGATGGAAGAAAGTTTTGTACTATGCAACCTTATGTAAAGGAATTCTGAGGAGTGGATCCTTCTAATGGCCATGAACAAAGACTCCATTTCGTTGTACAAGAATAATGGACACACCAATTATCGTTATTAGGAACCTTAGTTTCTCGGGGCCCTTTGTACATTGTAGGATCTTAGATTAAGGAATAGTTATGGTCAAATCATTATTCGATTTGTCATTTGTGATTTATGGTCCTTGCCCTCGTATTACACTCTTCCTCTTATTTATAAAGAAAGGGCTTCATTGTTACTGACATGTGGGGGGTAACGGTTCAACAATCAAAACCATGCAAGTCATTCAGATATGTTGGCTCACACTGATTGGCGCATAGACAGCGTATCCATTTTGGGTCCATAGTGTGAATCAATCCATACTCTTCGCTTCCTCCTCCTCCGCATAACCACCACTTTCACGTTCACAGCAACCACAGCACTCACTCTCTCTCTCTTTCTTATTACACGATGCGGCAATTTGCGATCTGGCTTTTGCTGTTGGTGGTAGTTCTGGTTGTACACGCCGGCAAGGACTTTTACAGCATACTTGACGTTCCTCGTGATGCACCCAAGAGTCAAATCAAGAAGCATTACAAGAAACTATCACGTGTATACCATCCTGACAAGAATCCCGGTGACAAGAAAGCCGAGGAAAAGTTCATGGAATTGACAGCAGGTATGATAAAACGATATATATATGACACGCGATGACTTTATTGACTTGCGATCCAAGCATATGAGGTATTGGTGGATGAGGAGCAGCGTGCAATCTACGATCGCTATGGTGAAGAAGGCCTGGAACAACACAAGAATGGTGGTGGAGGTGGTGGATTCCATAGTCCATTTGATATCTTTTCACAATTCTTTGGTGGTGGAGGCTTTGGTAAGATTCGATCCATGGAGAATGAGCTTGTGATTGATTGATGGTTGTAATAGGTGGACATCGTGCACAGCAGCAAGAACGTCGAGGACCCGATGTTCAAGTAGAATTACCAGTGTCCCTGGAAGATTTGTACAACGGTGGATCACTTGAAATTGACATTTCCAAACAAGTCGTCTGTGATCATTGCCATGGTTCCGGCGCTAGGCGCTCTGAAGATATCCAGACTTGTCCCACATGCCAAGGTCACGGTAGAACCATTACTCGCATACAACTCGGCCCCGGTATGGTGCAACAAGTCCAGCAAACATGCACCCAATGTGGTGGTAAAGGAAAAACGATTCGAGCTGTCTGCAATGCTTGTGGTGGCAAAAAGGTGCTCCGTGGCAATGAGCAATATACCATTGTGATTGAAAAGGGTATGCGTGATGGTCAAACAACGGTATGTATCCAAGGAACGCGTCCATGTTATATCCAATGTGGATTAATCCATCGTCATTAGGTCCTGGAACAAGAAGCCGATGAGTATCCTGATGCCATCCCTGGTGACATGGTCTTTATCGTGACAACGGATCCACATCCCGTTTTCGAACGCCAAGGCGACAACCTTTATACTAAGCAGCACATCACGCTCATCGAAGCATTGACTGGTTTTGAAAAGACAATCAAGCAACTGGATGGATCCGATATCAAATTGGAGCGTTCTGGAGTCACTCAGTATGGCTTTGTGCAAACAATCAAAGGTGCTGGTATGCCTCATTATGACAATCCTTCCGAACATGGCGACCTTTTCGTTGAATACCAAGTCGTCTTTCCAACACACATTGATGAGGACGTGGTCAAATGTAAGTTTAATGGAGGTGGGCACTCTGCTAGATATATCTAACAATGAATTGTTTCTTTTTTAGTACTCAAGCAAGGGGCACATTTCCCATCCAATCGACATGAAGAGTTGTAGAGCATTTAGATTATCGATATAGAGATAGCAAAAGTGATACTATCCTTTTATAAAAACGTGTACATTTCCTTCTATATTGATTGTTCTATCCTGCAAATGATATATCCAACTCGATACAATATAGCAGAACCGGTGGTTGTAACCCACCAGCATATATACGCTGACAAGAAAAACTACCTTCCCTATTGACATCCATATCACGGTTGCCTCCCATGCCATCCAATCCATATCCGTTGTATTGTATCAATGGAGCATATGCTGATTGACGATTTATTTGAAAGATCCATTTTGCGCTTAGAAAACGAGAGCAGCACCCTTGGTCTTCTTGTCACCACCCAACTCGAAGTGCTTGCAACGCTTGATGGGGAGCTGCATCTTGTACTTGCAGGCTATGAAGAAATATTATGCATCAGCCATTTTCCTAAATAATAATGTTCCTTATGATATATTACCAGTGCATTCAAGACGAAGGACAATCTTCTTGGTAGTCTTTGCCTTCTTGTGGAAAACGGGCTTGGTCTGACCACCATAACCGGATTGCTTACGGTCGTAACGTCTCTTACCCTGGGCATAGAGCGAAGCCTTACCAGTCTTGTACTGGGTGACCTTGTGGGGAGTGTGCTTTCTGCACTTCTTGCCCTTGCAGAAGGTGTTTCTGGTCTTGGGAATGTTGACCTATAGCGCGTATACATAAGTTTGATGTTGTCATTGGCATTGGCATTGACGTATCCATCCCGCTGACGGTCGGTTGGGTGCATGCTGAAACGTGTTGTGTAGGTGTGTGTGTGGTATCGTCGTTATTGTACTCGGATAACTGTTTCCAGGCAACGGCATGAAGTATGGTATATTTCGATCGAAGCAGATGGATGGATACGTCGATGGATGGGTGTTGATTTTCTTACCATGTCGAATGGATGGACGAAAAAGGATGATCACATTTCGCAGGCTCCATGGCAATGAGGCACCACCGCTGCTGAGCACAAACTAGACGTGATTGGCTGGCCCCATGTCACACACCCAGCAGTGATGCGGATCCGATCAATTCTCTCTATAATAAAATGTTGTCTGCTCATTTCCCTTACAACTTGTTCTTTAATGAAGCTCTTGAAAATATTCATTGTCTATTGATGTTCATAATGCACATTATCCATAATGTAAAAAACGAATGATCTCTATACAACCAGCAACTTTGTCTTTATTTCATATCCCCTGCTATCTTACAACAAGATCTAAATCACAAACGAGGGCATATATTACAGCGTCGTTGACGATATTTAATCATCAAAAGGAAGGCGAGCTATACCTTTTCTTCAATTGCATTTTCGATACCATATATCCTTTTATAATACAACGCATCAAATGCCCTCACACGACGAGTTCCAGTTCAGGAATAAGGAAAGCCTCTTACACTATTTATCAGTTGTTGATGCTCGGAACTCTATTTTTGAACTGTACATGCTCTAAGCTGGTTGACCACTTTTTCAGTCCTATCAATCACTCTTTTCTTGCATGAGCAACAATTCCCGCGCCCACATCCACCCACATAAAAGCACACCTGTTGTCACCAACATTATCACACATCTCTTTCGTCTGCTGCATTTGCTCTCCAAATACCTTTTGGTAAGTGTCAAAAAGTCTTGGTGGGTGTCTACGAATTAAGATACTAACGCATTTAGCGTAGTGCTTCATTGTTGTCTTTGTGATATTTGACCCCATTCTTTAATGGATCCTTTGTAGTATGTATGATTATCTTTCTATGTTGCTTTCCACTAAACTGATTACTACACCAAGTATTGATACCGCAATGTCTCATGAGGCTACATCTGGTTCTAAGGATCCACTTACGGCAGAGACAGCTACCTTGATGACACCATATCACCTTCCCAGAAGAACGAAGACTTGGTAAACTTGCTTGATAAGATCCCAGGCAGGGAATATGTGGAAGGTATTTATTCATGATTATGATCCCAATAGTAGCTAATACAGATACCATTAGGAAGAGAATGTAAAATGAGCTACACGAACATCATCAAGCTGTTGAAGCGTGCCTTCAATCCTGACGGATGGGAACACAAAATCAGAAACTACACGCATCAATACGTGAGTATATCATTGGCACTATAGATATATGACTGACAATTTTATGCAGACAAAAGTATGTAAACAATGCCGTTTACGAAACTGGGTATCTAGTAACGGTTGCTGTCACTATTCATCGTATTGGTATACGCATGGAGTAAGTATGGCAAATTTGATTGCCATTACTGTCGATTCATTTTTCTTTATTTAAAGAGCTGCGGAATTGGACGCGGCTTAAACCAGCGTACATAGTCGACTTTGCGTCGCGACCATAATACGGCATTTGATCAAGAACAGGTATCACACACAGTGACATGATATGGTCAAAGTGATGAAAATGAAGGGGCTGCATTGTGCGAACGCCATCTGGCAGGCGCTTTGACCCAGGCGTAAGCTAAACAGGAGCAGTACAAGCGCCTACACAAGCTCGTTCTTCGATCGAATACAGCCATTGATGCGCTATCCAACGCAATTGAATGCGCACAGACAAGGAATGATTACTTGACAAGAAAATACAGCGCACGTGTTGACAACAAGATTCCACCGATCCATCCCACAATGGATCGAAATTTGCTGAGCAAGCAGTTCATTGAGGAACGAGAAGCAAGGAATAAGCGAATGAGCTGGATAGATTAATTAGCAGCTGGAAAAGAGAAAGGGATCTTGGATTACAAGAACGCGGATAGTCTACGCAACCAAAAATATATTATAGAGTTTTGTTATTACAAAGATGTGTTTGGATGCACTGGAGGTTTCGGTAACACTAGACATGCCATGTTTGATTGTGCAATCTTGATGTGTTTAGAGTTTACGAATGGTGCTCTTATTGGTGGATGCTTCGGAATGGATTGAGTAAAAAAGGCTGATGCTTGGGGCCCTGTTAAGACAATTACTGTTGTTGGATCACGCTCTCGTGTAAAGCGCAAAATGACACACCCTTTTGCTATACTTGAGGATCATCAGAAGGAATAATGGATCCTACCACATGGATACGGCTGGGGACAATGATGGATTGGATGGTGTTGTCGAGTGGGCTTTTATCTTTGACGAAAGGCGATTTGCCGGCATGGATGATATTGGAATGTTGGATCAAGGGACGCACAGCAACTAGTTTGCGATCATGGGTGAAGATGAAGACGCTTATGGCAGCAGCAACCAAGAATACAATGGCACAACGACACCCTCTGATTCTACATGGTCCACTGGTTGGGTTCTTGAATGAACGGGAGGATAGAAATTTGAAGGTCGGAAAGCGAGATTGGACCATCTACATCATTGTATCGAGACGCTTTTGTTCCTTTTGTGATATTACATTCGTTAAATAAAGCTTCCTTGTTTATATGCTGATACACGATAGGCAGTGGTAGTTCTTAGGATTGTACGCAGGTTTAAATAGGTGCTTGTATTTGCAAAGATAATAAACCCATAGTGAATGGCACCCAACAATAGTGCTTGTTACAGAAGCTTGGTCCATTGTAAGCTTAAATCTTTACATTTACATAAGAAAGAGTGAGCTCTGATACATTGTGGCACGAGTGCATGCATATACTTATCCAGTGACAACTTCCAGCATTCGCTATTTTGTATGTATAACCTCTACGTGTAACGAAACCTAGAGATAAGCAGAAGAATTACTCCTCTTTTACTCTCGGAATGTACCGATCTTTTTTGGTTGGTTAACCATATCATGGTTGATTTGGAAAAGGTTCCGCACAGGCTATCATAAGCGGACCTGACTAGCATCGGCAGGCAGGGGCAGGATCCATTGTTGTGATGTAGCTTGAGACCGTTAGTAGCTCTCACACGGTCATGCGTTTGTAAGCTTAGAGATGCATGCGTATTATAAACCATTGAACGACGATGAATAAACAACAGGCTCTCTTCCCGACTTCTTACCTTAGGGTGCGGATGGACACGCGCTTTTTACCCTAGTGGTATTGAAGGAAGGATACGTTGACGACGGCGTTTTATATATTTATCTCCAACGTGAGAGTCTCCCTTGTGCATCCTATCCCTATGTACATTGTATCCGACGCACGTTGTGTGGGGTGTTCAGTTAGCGTATACGCTGAGCATCACAGCAGTTAAAGATCCCGCACAACAATGGATTTTCCCTCTAAAAGCCTATACTAATCCGTACAGATTTATTCGTTCTTACATAATGTTGTATAAATTAGCGTAGCTGAAAGCTATCGTAGGTAAGCATGGCACGTTCATGTACTCGTGAACCGTTGCTGATCAACAGCGTTGAGCAGAGTGAATCAAGTTACAATGAACCAAGCACTATGTTGGGAATCATCACTCCCGAATTAATATCTTGCAATGTAAGCGTTCGAGAACCATTCCTGCCTTTCGTCTATCAGTACATAAACTAAGACCTGTGACAAAACAACAAAAGCATCTCGATACGATGATGTAAATGATCCAATCTCGTTTTCCAACCTTCAAGTTTCTATTCCTCCTCATTTCAATCCAGAAGCCACCCAGTGATCCGCAGCTTAAGTATATGAACTGATGGCATGATGCTCGCTTAGATAATATGTGAATTTAATGGAAAAGTTGAAGAATAGCAGGTGGTAGTGTATATGTTGTTTATCGAGAAAGTATGATAAGGGAACAGCATTGTAAACTGATAAGCTACGGGTGTGTCACATCGAGTCGACAGGGAAAACTGTGTCGTTGTATTCTTGATTGCTGCCGTTATAAACATCCTTCATCCACGATTGTAAAATAGCTGCTGCACGCATTGACTTGAGTATCCCAATAGCATCCATGGCTGTAAAAGCACCTTTCGGCAAGGTGTAATACATTTCATCAATCCAAACCAGTCTATCATCATCCTCAGCCGTATCCACGTGACATGATCCATTGTTCCTGCTAACGACGCGCCAAGTAATCACCACGATTCTCATTACAGCACTTGATTGTATCCCTCCATCATAGCCAATATGTTGGTTGAGAAGAGCCATGTGATCGCTGCTGGTATGCTCCCTTTCCCATCCACTGCTGGTCAATCCTTTCTTGGTCATTTTCTTCCATAACAGCTCATCCAGGTGTAGATTGCTTGTATTTCAGTGAGTTTGATAGCTCATATGACATCCCATCCATTTGAATCCGGATGTATCAAAGCAAGTTGCCACACGTAAATAAAACTGCTTCTATACAATGGCTATCTGCTGTTGACTTGAAAAGGCTGTAAGACAAGTTGCCGCAAGTAACGAATGCTGTTTGAGACAATGGAGTAAAGACCTCGCTAATAGCAGCTGCTGGAATGAATGCTGTTACGATTGGTTGTGGCAGAAGAGTGTACAATAGAACGTGGCGTGTCAAGGAGTGCGCGTGTTGCTGTAGTGGGGTGCACACGCCATGGACTTGCCCGTTCAGTCAAAGACAATCGGTCAAAGCAATCGTAGAATGGACATGATAGACTGAAGCAAGGCAATCGTTCGTAGGTTGTAGTTGTACTTGAATGGGGGCAACAGTTGAGAATGGGAGGAGGGAGAGGGAAGAGGCTGAGAGTGGAAGAAGTGGGAAATTAAATAGGTTAGGCACAGTCAGATATATACATGCACACTGTAAATTAATGGATCCATGACCTTGATTGCCTCTCTCGAACCTGAAACTTTAACACAAGATGCTCTTGGTCATGCTGATCAACTTTGTGTTAATAAAGAAACCATGCTTCATTTGAAAATTTTGAATGGGAGGGTGTAATGTGGGGTTTACTATAACGGACGGAAATTGGGAAAGCGCCGGATTTATGAAAAAGTCATTTACTATGTATTACCATGGGATTGCCCACTTTGAACTTGAAACTTGGTCAGGAGGTTCTCTGGGACATGCTGATCAACCCCATTCATTTAAAAATCGCAAGCTTCATTATAAATGTTTTGAATGCGGGGCGGCCCAAATTTAGGCAAAAGTAGAGTGGACGCTCCCTGAGCCTGAGATTGGCTATCTCGAGCCTGAAACTTTTATGCAAGGTACTTTCGACCACGACGAGCAATTTTGTTCCCATAAAGGTGCCACGCTTCATTATGAAGATTTTGGATGGCAGCGCATAAATGAATGGACGGGAACATAAACAGGGTGTGCGCCGGCGCCCGCCGATATTGGCCATCTCGAACATGAAACTTGGTCAGAAGGTCCTCTAGGCGATGTTGATCAACTTTGTTCTCATAAAGACGCCACACTTCATTATGGCAATTTGAAGAAACTGGCAACCTTTATGTTTTACATATGCTGTAAGCGTGGTGCTAAATGTAAACGGGTCTTGACTCAAATGTTAAGTGGCTAGAGCGTGATAGAGCCAAAGATGCAGAGAGAGTTCTTTATGTGTAATCGAGCCAACAAGTCAAGATTAAAGGGTACTTATATGCTATCGATGTAGTAATGGGTCATGAATTGGGAGCTGATACATAGTCACCTCCTCCCATTTCGAACTGCCGTCTATTCCCCACAATGGAACGATACTGCTACTCCAGTAATTATTTCCATCATTCACTTGTCGTGATCCGAGCTAAATTGAATGAGCGAAGCGAGCAACGCCTTAAAATCGAAAACATCGACAACATAAACGTCTTTTGCTTTACACATCACAACAGAGCCATCGCTGCTTATCATAGGATGATTCGAAGGCAAAAACATGCAACTCTTTTATATTACCAATGTAACTAATAATAAAACGGTGTTGGGAATGGGAGTGACTTCTAATCGGTTGAGGTCTCATTGAAAACTGCCGAGCTGTCAGTGTAGTAAGAGTCAAAAAGTCGCAAGATGGCTACTAGTAGCAGGGAAACAATCACAGCCAACAATACAGTCTTGAGCGGGTGAATCACTGCAGCAGCACCTATAGTGAAGAGGTTCATTCGATTAGCCAAAAGTACAATTTCTCCATTTGAAGGATAGTGGACTTACTGCTAGGGAATTGTTGGGGAAGTGAGACGACACGACAGCTGTTGTCAGCGGATCCTGTTGCAAGTAGTAATCGATCAGGGCTGATGGCGATACTCGTGATAGAAAAGCCGTGCGCTTCCTTCACCGTATGCAGAACCTACACACATCACTGTTAGGTTATGCCATAACCCAGCATCCATCACTACAACTTGCCCGTAATGTTGTCGCATCCATAATGATAACCGAAAAATCGGCAGTTGCTGCAACGGCCATGCCACCTTCCCGGCTATAGAAAGCATATCAGTATATATCGCTCAGTTGTATCCCTTGCCTCAATCATCCTACCTTAGACAGAACGAAGTAATGGGCTTTTTACTGATCTTCACGTTGCGGACAACCTCCAAAGTGTATGCATCAAGCTTCAAAAGATGACCACCAGACTTGCTGTTGCCTACCAAATAGGCGCTTTCCTTGCTGTATAACCGGCCGTATCTGAAAATGCAACACTGCAGCTATGAGATAACTGCCCAACGTCTTTCCAAAATATATTTACCTGAATGCACGGAACTGTAGTTTTTGCTTCTTATCAAGTGCCGGGCTTGAAATTGTCTGCATCACTTTGCCAGTATGTCGACCACGAAGGCTTGCGAGCTTGATAGCATCCCTTGTAAGAGCAACCAGCTTGTCCTTCTTGTTCGAGATATCCACATCCATCACTTCATCGTCCTCCGAAACTTGAATCGTGTCACAAAGAGGAGTGTAATCGGGATAATTGTACACATTCACTTGACCATTGGATGTGCCCGTTGCAAACAAACTGCCATCAGCACAGAAACGAACCGCTTTCTGGATACATGTTTTCCATTAGCCATCTCATAACCGCATACCTTTGGATGTACGTACCTGGTAGTCGTCAGGATTCTTGCTATCAAGAGTTGACATTGACTTGACAAGCTCGATCCTATCCATATACCTATTAGCATGCATGATCACACTACATCACCACCTTTTTCCTTACGTTGCTTCATGAGCCTTGAATACGCGACAATTGCTATTCTCTCCTTTCTTGATATTTTCCTCGGAAGCATTGACACCTGCCAATATCGTATCGTCCTATAATAACGCGTATGCTGTTTAGACCCCATGAACAAGCCTTGGGTCGCTGATGCTTTACCACAGGATGCACATCAATGCACATGGGTGCATCTTCCTCGTTCGAAAACTCGTACACCGCCTCTTCCTCGAGATCTTTACGACGTGGCTCTACGCGATACGAGACCTGTTGACTGCATTTAGTTGCATGCATTGGAAGAGAGTAGTTTACTTGCCAGTTTGTTCTGGATACCCGATCGACCAGCACCACCGCCTCCTCCTACAAGCAACTGGTTCGTTGTAGTAAACGCAAGGCCGAATACAGGAAAGCCAACGGGTACAGCGTATGTGGGGCACTGAGGTCTGACCATAGGATACGGGTGTGGGTGTGTGGAAGAAGATAGGCGAATCCTACACCAGAATCACTCTCAGCTATAGCTTCATTATTACTGCCTGCATAACAATGCACCATTTTCAGGGGTCGACTCAAGATGTGCTTTCCATTTTATACTCGTATCCAATATTGCTACCCTACAACGTTGATGGAATAATAATAAACGCTTTGTTGTGCCTTTAGGCTTATGTTTCATTATTACAATTGCTGACACCGTGTAATTGGACATTGCTGCTTACAGTGTATGTAATGGATATACTTCTTACAAGGATAGTGAAGGATGATGCTGTTATTGCATTTTAATATGTCATCTATTCTTTGGCTTGCTCAGCTTGGTAAAAGGGGTAATCAATGTATCCACGCTCATCACCACCATAAAAGCTAGGACGATGATACTTGTTGAGAGGCCATCCATACTTGAGACGAAGGACAAGGTCAGGGTTGGCAATGTAGGCACGTCCTATGGCAACAAGGTCTCCTGTTTCATCAGAAAGCTCTTTAGCCGTTTCAGGCTTAGTAGAGAATCCACCACTGGCCATAAAAGTGCTCTTCCACAACTTTCGGAAAGGATCGAGGGTGTTGACAGTGTCATTTTGTGTTTTGCGACCAAAGTCATCACGTGGACCAAGCATGTGCAAATAAGCGAGATCTTGAGGAAGGTGGCTCACGATGTATCCCCATGTATCATATGGCGTCTCGTCTTCCATGTCCTTTATATCGGGGTCAGTATTCACTCACTTTTATCCGTATGCATCGTCAAGTACCTGGAATTCGCTCCATGGCGTCAAACGTAAAGCGGTACGATCACTTCCAATAGCATCAGCTACTGCCTTGGTCACCTCAAGACAAAGACGAGCGCGGTTTTCAATAGATCCACCATATTCATCAGTGCGCTTGTTGCTGGAGGTGTTGATAAATTGATCGAGCAAATATCCATTACCACCATGGATTTCAACACCGTCAAAACCAGCTTCTTCAACAGCACGCTTGGCAGCAACAGCAAAATCACGTGCAATACCAGGCATCTCATCAACTTCAAGAGGACGTGGCACCTCATTAGGTGTATCGACCAACAAACTGCGGCCCTCGATAGCAATGGGTGATGGGCCAACTGCAGGTTTGTTACCAGGAATCAGTTGCTTTAAACTGGCTCTGCCGGGATGCCAAATCTGCAAGTACATATAGCATCCCTTTGCATGGACAGCATCCACAATTTCTTTCCAAGCCGCCACCTGCTTATCGGTATAAATGCCGGGGCATCCTGCAAATGGACCACTCTCAGCAGTAATGGCAGTTGCCTCGGTGATAATCAACGATCCCTTAACGTGAGCACGTTGGGTATAATATTCCTTCATCATGGGTGGCGTTACAGCATGGTCTTCATCGGATCGGTTACGTGTAAGTGGTGCCATCACCACACGATGCTGAAGCTCCATACGACCGACTTTGACGGGCTCAAACAATTTGGAGGATGATACGGTCATGTTGTGAAAAGGAAAAAGAAAGGGAAAAAGAAACAGAGTATTAGGAACACGCTCAAGCGCTATTTTTCTTTTGTGTCCCTTAGCTCGTGTAACTCGCTGTGTCTTGCGCTGTTTAATTATTTGATATCCCACATTAGCTTACAAAGTGCTGACACAATTATCACCGGCATGAAAGAAAAAGCTGTTTTTATTATTCACCTGGGATAAACCAAAGCCATGCTGTTGTCATGTCATAGGAGCAGTAGTAACAATGGACCAAGCCCCTGGATTGATAACATGGTGGAGTATTCCAAGTGATACGAGCCAAATGGTAGGATATGAAAACTAAGATTTAGCTACCAAGCCTCGTAGAGATGTGGCACATGGAAAACCTAAACATTGAAAATGTGATCCATTTGTTTATGTGGATCTTCGCTTTATCAAATTGGGGAAATTTGTTTGGATAATCACGTTTTTAGTTGTTTGGGTAATCATATTGATAAGCTCAGCCTTCCAGGTCACAGCACTGCCGGTAGATGCAAATAGCGTCCTTGTTCAATACAATTGGGCTTTAGAGAAGGTGTATGATTGTCTTCTTCATCGCTCACAAACGTTGAAAAAGGGTTCCTGTACAACGGATAATCCCGATCGCACCTGAGGAGGAGGATGTTGCACCCGAAATCTTAAAGTCAGCAGGCAAGACATGTATGTACATGCGTCAACTTATATCCCCGCGGTATAAAGAATGATGGATACCACATTTCTGGATCAAAAGATCATGTTCATCATCATTCTCGAATAACGTTCTTGCGAGGAATCCCAGATGTTGGAAGTGGTGTGAGTGCATATCGATGATTAAGGGAACACAAACATGACGATTGAAAAGCAGCACATGTAAACAAACACACCGTTTGCATAAAGTGGGATCTTGCTGCATACCCCAATGTGCCACATGACTCCCACAACCTTTTGCAATTAAATGAATGCTGCTTTATATATACAATGACTGATCAGCTTTGTTGAGGGTGTCATTGAGTGCATGGATGATACGATTACTTGTGGAGCGAAGACATCAAGAAGCAAATGTATCAAGTAATAAAAAGCCCACCCCCCTTGAATCAGACGCATTGTCAATACAGCAATGTGGCTCATTTGACAGTGCAGCAGCAGCAGCAGCAGCGGGCATGTATGTGTATGTATATACATGTCAGTGCCCTGGGTTCTCTCATAATATATCCCAGCAACACAAACAACAGCTCGGGTTCATGTGCGTGAATGTTGTGCCTCCGCAATGACTCAAGTGTGTATCTCGTGTTATGCACCGGAGGACAAAGCACGAGTTGCTGTCAGTAATATCTGTGAAATGGCTACACGTGAGCCTTCTTTATCCTGCAGCTTCAAGTTCAGACAATGCTGCTTCATGAGACATGAGATCCCCGCCCTTGTTGTTATTCATAAAACGCCACATGCATCCATTGCACGATGTTAAGTATCAACATCATCCCTATTTTCTTAATTCATTGTCGTTTTGAAAAGTGCAAGAGCTAGTTGCAATGGGGATATTTCTGGTATCATTTATCAGATTAGGTGCATGATAATAATAGCGAAATGAGAGAGAGGAAAACGAGAACCAAATGCAAGTACATCCTTACAGTTAGCCCACATGGGTTAGTGTGTAACCCAACCCAAAAACTACTTTGGGGGGTCAAAACAAAAAACAAAAAAGAAGGCTGCCCTTTGTCTTTATACTGCAATTTACATCTTTTCCTTTCTCTCTTTCTCTTCTTTACAATAACAACAACCCGCTTTTCCTCTCCAGTTTTATATGTCCTTGGAAGAAGACCAACGTAGACGCCCTCCCAGAGCAGTCAATATCATTCGACCATCGTCACCACTCTTGCAAGCATTCCATCGCCCTGTTATGCAATTCCACCAACAGCCATCAGCATGTTCAATGACCTCGGCTTCTACATGGTCTTCCTCATCGTCATCAGCCTCGACAGAGTACTCGCCTTCAACAGCTGGTTTTATCACTACACGACCCACTTCTCCTTCATGGTATCATCGACCAGGTTCTCCTAGTGGATGGTCCTTTGTGGGTAAGCCATCACCCCTGGGACCCCTATCACGTATGGCGGCCTTGGCGCATCAGCAAGAAGCTGGGCTCTCTGGATTATCCAGCCCTGTCACTGAGGATAGCGATGGGACATTAGACAGCGATGAAGACGACTATGATCACGACAATTTGGATATCGATTTGGATGACGACGATTTGGATGACGATGATGATTTGGAGGATGATGATTTGGATGACTTTTCCTCGTCGTCATCAGCAGAAGAAGATGTGATTCCACGTCCTATCATTGCAAAGATGAAACAAGGCTGCACGATCATGAATGGCAAAGGCGAGCTTGTCGGATTCTCATCCAACCACAATAACGACGCCAGTGACAAGTTTGGACGAAAGGTAAATAGTAGGATATCATATTGGAAAGCGTGGATATTGATAATGCAATATATAGATTGCCGACCTTGAAATTGAAGTCAAATCCTTGGCAAGCGTCAATGCCACATTGGAAGAGCAAACTCGTGAACAAGCTGCACGTATTGCAGAGCTTGAGAAGAAGCTTCAGGATAGGTAAGATAAGTTGGGGATTGGAATTGGATGGTAGTAATAACAGGTATTGAATAGGAATGGATGTGAGCTTCCACCGACTCCAGTGTCAATGACATTCTCAGAGGTAAAAGTAATGAACTGTGCCCATGATATCAATCACACTCACATGTTATTATGTAGCCTGAAGACGATCCAGAGACCGAACAACTCTACGAGCGGATCAAAGCAATGTTGCAATCATTAATCGACGATGCTCAACGTGCCGTTGCTACTCAAAGCAAAAGGAGTGGGCGCGTCTTATATAAGGATCCACGTCAGTTGATGGATTATGAACGATCATCGTCATCGATACGTACACCACCACCTCCAGCACCAGGACCCAGCTCACGTTCTCCTCGCCGACCAAGAAGTGGTAGCAGGAATTATTCAGTTGTATCATGTCCTGAAGCAACACTTACAAGTAGTCCAAATCGACGTTCATGGCCTACCGTTACTGCTGGTGGTAGTCGTTTATTACGTATGGCAACACAACCTAGTGGTGCAAGTGGAAGACAACGATCACAATCCATGGTACGAGCTACATCCTCGCCGTAAAACGAAACGATCACAGACATACTCGCACTCGCACTCTCTTATTTACTTGCAAATTCTCTTTTTCACTCTCTAACATTACTCAACTCTCTCACATTATGACCGCTGCACATGCATATATTATCATCATCATCACGCACATCTCTTGCTATCTATACCCTCTCTATTTAAACACCCACGCACATCCTAGCTGCAATTACATGCTTTCCTTATGCCCTTCCTTTTTGTTATCCTTTTTACTTCATATGTAAATTGTTCCCTTGTATGCATGTTCCTATATTTTGTTTCCCGGTTTGTCTGTACAGTATCAACAATAAAATATTCTATTGGCGGATGTCTTAATGCATGAATCTGTGTTACCCAATCTTGGATACAACAATCCCCTTTGTGTTTGGAACAAAGTCATTGTGAGCTAAATGATTTAAAGAGAGTGGGCACAACACGTGCTTAACAATAATACGAAGCCCCTTAATCCCTGATTATCATATAATAGTGTATGTGTGAAAATGAAATGCAGCCCATGATTTATGATATACAAACGGGAAAAAGATAAATGCGATTTGGAGATGATGGATGTTTCAAAGTTTGTTGCTGTTGGATTGCTGAGGAGCGACGCTTTGTCTTGGCCAGCTATAGTTGGCACTGGATCGATCATAGCCGTAACGTTTCATAAAAGCATCGAGCTCAGCAGGACCTCGGGAACCATAAGGATAAGTGGAAAGAGGAATGTTGCTGTCCTGATCAATGCGATGCAATATGGGTGTAAAGATCCGCCAAGCTGCTTCGAGCTCATCATCACGCACAAAGTTAGCATGGTCGTTACGCAATACATCGAGAATGAGTGATTCATAAGCATCAGGGATGGCCATGTCAGTAAATCGTGCATGATAGGAAAGATCAAGGTCCGATTGTAAGGTTTGATATGAAAGTCCTGGTTGCTTGTTGTTGAACTTTAGATAGACAGCTTCATCAGGTTGGATCCGCATCACAAGCTCATTACGAGAGGTGGCCTTATACAAGTTACCAGCAACGTTGCGAAATTGGATGCGGATTTCCACCTTGGCCTCATTGAGTGCCTTGCCAGCCTTAAGAATAAAGGGCACGCCTTCCCAACGTTCATTTTGGATCCACAATGTGAGTGCTGCAAATGTTGGTGTGCGGCTATCTTGTTTATCCTTGAGTGTCACATCATCACGATATCCAGGTTTACCGTTAGCACCAATATATTGGCCCAACAATGCATCCTTGAGTGCAATGGGTGGGATGCATCGAAGCACTTTGACCTTTTCATCACGGATAGCTTCAGGTTCAGTAGAAATGGGTCGCTCCATAGCAATCAAAGAAAGCACCTGGAGCAGATCTGATCCAAAGATGGAAAATTGGCGATAAACTTTAGCTTATGCACTTGTTTTCTCCCACCCTATTCCGCTTCTTTTTTTCTCACGCACGGTTTTGCATAACATCGCGAATAATGCCGTAATCATCAAAGTAACCACCACGACCTTCCGTGCCAAAGGGTTCCTTGAATGTAATCTGGACATTGTCAATGCTCTTGCGATCCCAGATATGGTTGAAAAAGACATTGGCAAAACGTAACGTCATGATATTCTTGACCATCTCCTTTCCAAGATAATGATCAATTCGGTAAATCTAACCGAAATGCATAATGATGAGCCTCATGTCTGAAAAGTGATTTGCCGCATTTACCTCCTCTTCACTAAACAAGGCACCCAGAGCACGACCCAACTCATTGGAGCTTTCAGTATCCATTCCAAATGGTTTCTCTACAATGAGACGGTTGAGGCCATTTTGAGAGTATACATGCTTGCGTATGCCTTGAGCGACAGGAATAAACACTGAAGAAGGAAGCGCCATGTAAAAGATACGGTTGCATTGACCATGGCTTGCATGACGTGCTTTTTCACTCTGATCAATGCATTGATTGAGTGATTGCCATGACATGTCATCATCGTACAATCCTGAATGATAGCTAGTGATGGCCTTGAACCGATCCAGATCACCGTGGTTTTCTTCATTGACCTTGATATACTGTGTCACCCGCTGAAGGTATTCATCATGAGACATTTTGGTACGTGCATAACCAATGATCTGCGTGTTCGCTGGGAGAAAGCCATTGCGAAAGAGCTTGAATAAGGCAGGATACGTCTTTCTCTTGGCTAAATCGCCTGAAGCACCCAATACTACAGTATCAGAAAATGATGCATTGTGAACATGTCAGTCACGAAAAAAAAGACAAAGCTGCTGCTGTCAAGGCGACGATGTTGCGGGGATAAAAGGCAGCGTTTTGGTGGTCCTGAGAAAACTACGTACCAACAATGGTTGCAAAACCATTTAGCTCCTTGGTTACTTCTGCCTGGATCACTTGCATAGGGCTGGGCATGTTTGAATGAAAAGAAAAATGCAAGAGAAAAACACGAACGCCAAGTCAAGAAAAAAAAAAACTGAGTTTTGTTATGCTTTATTACAAACGCCGTTTTGGGGGGTTGGTTGTGGTGAGTGAGTGTGGTAAAGGAGGGGGGAATTGACAAGGATGGCAGCTAGCAGGTGATCGACTTTGTTGTAGTGGGATAGAGTTTTTCATCAGCCATTCATAATCCACGAACTGGTATCTGCGGAATTCCACAAACAATATCCCCACACACACATCCTATTCCCATTGTTGTTGTTGTTGTTGCCTGGTTACCATGATGTTGTTTTCCCCTCCCCCATTGACTGCCATCATCCATTCTCACATGCCATTTCATTCTATACGCCGCAATCCGGAGTTGGCTTGTACTCGTCTTTTGTTGCCATGTGGTGTTGACAATTATCTGTCCCTCCTCCTTATCGGATAATTTGCCATCCTATCCCGATCCGAAACTGCTTATGTCAGGGCCATGTGGTATGCTTTTGCAGCTGATCAAGGTTGCACTAATGCGATCATGCTTTTATGCCGAGAAGAAAAGTCGTTTTCAAGCACGCCCTCCACTACTGTATGTATCATTCGATCGCCGATTCTCTGATTCTTCTTATGTCCTCTTCCCCGCAATAATAGCTCTTTGTCCTACGAACAATCCCCGGATGAAGGGATCAATAAATACGCGTCCTCACATGAACATGTAGTAAAATGGGCACACAGGAACGTTGTAAAAAACTTTTTATCTTCATATGCGCAATCCCCAAAGTTCTAATTGGATACAATTGAATTCGGAAGAGGTGGAGAGTGGTTCATTGTCAAAGGTTGGACATTGTTCGCTATAGCCCCTCTCAAGGTCCGCATTTATCCAAAGCCCAAACTTGCCGTCGCTAGAAAACATTTCTTGATGAGTATTTTTCCATAGTACAGCAAATAAGCATACAGCACACACATACCCTCCTCCCATGGCAATGAAGTCTGTATCAGCCAGAATCATGTATTCGTTCTTGCCAGTCCATGGAAAAATTTTGACGTGTTGATTCTTTTCAGTCCATAGAAAACTTTCATTGGGAAATGAGCATCACACCAATAACAAAAAAGGGACCAATCATCCGGCTTACCATTCACCCGTTCCATAATATGATGTGCTTGGTTTCAACGTCTCATTCAGAAAGGCTCCAAACACCTGTTGTATCCCACCATTAGCTGCTGTCTTGTTGATAGACTCGACCCATTTCCATACCAGATCATTATCATCCTTGATAGCAAGCACACAAGGTCCACGATTGGCTTTTGCTCGTCGATAAAGGGTTGCCAAGCTGGTGCCATGTTGATCCAGACTGTACAGCAGAGACCACTGAGGAGCTACACGGAAGCGTCGTGGCAAATAAGGCCTGACCTGTCAAGGGTTAGGATTATTACTATCCAAGCAACACGCACGTGTTCACATACCTGCTCTGCAATGTTATCGGTTAATACAGGGACAGTGTCGGGTCGTCGATCAGTGAGCTGTGGTGCTGGCATTGTAGGGTCATGTAAAAGTGATAACGGAAAAAAGTGAGATGATGCAGTCTATAGACAAATGAAGGCTTCGAATGCTGATGGCGCGTTGTCGTCGTCGTCGTCGTCGCTTGTTGGGGTATACGAGCAAGCTACTTTTGTGAATGCTCTTGGAAAGAATAAAGTGTCGTGGTAGTTGATGAGTGGTATACAAGTGAGCAAAAGAGAATGAATTACTGCAGCCGCTTTACAGACATCCAAATGTCGCTGTTTGTACCACATACGGTGGCGTATTCATGTGTCGCTTTAATGCAGTTTCGGTATCCACAATAAATGTTCATGGCCCTTTTCTACAAAAACGATCCTTGATTCCCTGGAACTCGACGATTTGCAAAGTTGGGTCTTTGAATATAAAACATGCATCAACATACAAAAGTTTACCTACTCGAATACAATGAAATAATGGTTGCTTTGAAGAAGGATCACATCAATTGGATCGATGCTAGAGCAACGGTTTGTGAGTAATAAATATATACTGTATGTTCTTCTCGTTATGTTTGGTGCTGTCATGTACTCAAACCAATTCTTGTGCATCGCCTTACTACATCCAACTTTAGCCAAGCTGATACCCCACAGCATCAAATTATAGTAGAGCGTGCCAGGGAAAATCCAAGTCCTCGAGCCATTACTGAGATATGACTGAAACTAAATAATTAACCCGACCGGTTGCAAAACTGTGAGACGACGCTAATAAGGTTCAACTAGTTTGCTTGTTTCAAACGGTAGCATGAATGCGTTTATATGCATGTGTATTGGTAATCATAGGTTGTTATGTTGATTTGGTGGCAGCACCACCACGTTTTATTCTTGCAGAATTCCTTACAGAAAAAGGTTGATGCATGAATTTCCTTTGATGCCATCATACCTTGTCACTTGTTCGGTGCTATATATTATATAATAAAGACACTCTATAAGTACGTCCAGGGGTATTGTAGTCATTATATGCGTTAGCTAGAAATACAAGACCAATCGCAACATAATTATGCTGCAAGAAATTGATTGGCTCATATCTCGGACCTACCACGGAAGTCTTATCCCGCTTGCCGTAATTACTCATCTGTAAGTCATCCTCAAATTCAGGGCAAAGATATATAAAAGTCAACCGAGTAGCTCATTCCTAAGACACATACTACATTCCCTACAACAATATGACCATTACAAGCAAGATCTTTCAACCTCTCAAAGTTGGTGCTGTTCAATTATCGCATCGTGTGGTGCTTTCACCATTGACACGTTTACGAAACGATGATAACCATGTGCCTACTGAAATGATGGCCCAAATGTATCGGGATCGAGCAACGCCTGGTGGTTTATTGATTTCAGAAGCTATCCATCTTTCCAAGCAAGGTACCTACCCACGTGCTCCCGAGATTGATACGCAAGCACAGATCGACGGTTGGAAGCGTGTGGTGAAGGGTGTACATGACAAGGGCGGTATTTTCTTTTCTCAGATCTGGCATAGTGGAAGAGCCACCAATGCATGCTTTCACCCTGATGGAGCCAAGCCAATTGCTCCTTCTCCTATATCTATCAATGGTCTCAATTCGGCAGGTCTTCAAGGCGAGGTTCCAGAAGAAATGACCATCGACCAGATCAAGACTGTGCAACAGCAATTTGTGCAAAGTGCCAAGAACTCCATGGCTGCTGGATTTGACGGTGTTGAAATCCATGGTGCTAATGGCTATTTGATTGATAGCTTTATCAACACATCCAGCAATAAGCGCACCGACGATTACGGTGGTTCGATCGAAAACCGATCCCGATTTGTACTGGAGCTTGTTGACCAAGTCGTCGATGCTATCGGTGAAGAACGTGTTGCAGTACGCTTTAGTCCTTGGTCCGAATATCAGGTATGTACAACAACAATAACGAACCATGTTGAAAGATGACACTAACTTTCTGAGTTAGGATATGGAAGATGAGACACCTTACGAGACTTGGGGCTATATCGTGAACCAGCTTCAAAAGGATCATCCCAACTTGGCCTATTTACACTTCATTGAACACCGTGAACGACCTGATCCTAATGACCCTACTGTGACCTTGTTCAACTCGCTTGATCCTATTCGTAAGCTATGGAAGGGTCCATTCATGTCAGCCGGCTATACCAATAAGGAAAAAGAAGCTATTGCATTGTCGGATCGTACCGGCGACATGGTTTCATTTGGACGTGCCTTTATTGCTAATCCAGATCTCGTCGACCGTCTCAAGAACGAATGGCCTCTCAATAAGTATGATCGCGACACATTTTATGGTGGCGATGATCGTGGATACAATGATTACCCCTTTTATGATCCCAAGAATCAGTTCTCTTATATCTTCATTAAAGAGCTAGTTTATTCAATAAAATGAAGCTACGTAATGATATGATGTGGGTGATGACATTGATGCACTGCGTGGATCATGCGATGGGCAACTTTGTACAACGTTCTCTTCGAATTTGAACTTGCCTTTTTGGTTGAACCAACAACAGCGCTTCTTCCTGCAACACAACAGCAACCGACAATGTCGAAGGAATGGATTCAACAACGCATGGCACTCTTACGGAAGCAAGCTGGATTTGCCTTTCACCAGGATCTTGCCATTTCGATTCTACTATGTCTAATGTCTGGCAGAGATAAACACCTTGTCTTGACCGCTGCACCTCATCGATTACAAGAAGTAGCTCAAATGGCCACCATGGTGAGTGAGTGGGTGTGCATTAGGGTCTATCTTCATATAAACTTACGTCGTATTATTAGTTATCACGATCTCTGTTTGGGTTCTCAACGGCCAACGTAGTATGTCAAGAGCAGCAGACACCTTCTGACCTGATCCATTCACTATTCGCTGCCACGCTGGAGGATTACATGGACGTTGCCTCTGAGCATCGACACAGCTATCACCGCATTTACGGCGACTCATTACATCCATCAGACTCGGGTCCTTCTTCTATCAATAATCGCGCTCATCGTCAGACACAATCCATGTTCCATAACGACCATTCACCTTCATTATCATCGTTTCCTAGTATCATCAGCAATCGAAGTTATGTAAGTATATACAAAGAAAGGTAGCTGCTTGGGATCGTGATACTCATACACACCATTAAAATAAGCATGATGATGATACAAGAAACGTGAATCCTGTGAGTCCAGTTGATTTCAACGTATCATCGAGACGACGTACACCTGCACCACCTCCACTTTCACGATATACCCAGCACAACTCATCCGATATGGTCACCTCTTCTCGTCGTGATACCCTTCTTGGCCCCCAACCTCCTTCGACCACAAGTGCTCCTTCTCCTTCCATTCGTCGAGATTCGGATTTAGATATCACTGCACGATCAAGCGGAAAACTCGCACAAGCGGTTGTCATACAACGTCTCGATGAAGCGGATCCTTTGGTTCAAGCTACTTTACTCGAGGTAAGTGTGTATATGTTTATTATCACGAGGCTACCATGTAAACTCATCACACGCCAGCTCATTGTTACAAAGGAACTCAAGATGGGGAATGCAAGGTACACTGTACCCAAGCCGCATTTTCTCGTGATTCTAGTACTACCGAGGACCCATGAACGATCCTCCGTATCCTCACAGCTGGTATGTTGCTTCCTTATTTTTCATATCATCTATGGCTAATGAACCTTTTATCTATAGCTGGACAGGTTCTTTGTGAGCTTTGATTTTGATGAGGATACATTTGGCAACTCTTTTTCAACAGCTCGAGGATTTGGGCGACGTATGGCGCTTATCAAGAATGAGGTGGGTTAAATTAAAAAGTAGGTGGGGAAACGTATTATTTAACTCTATCTTCCTGCTAGGAAATTGCAAGTTTGGCAACCCAAGCATCACGCGTCTTTATCAGCATTGACATTACTCGATACATACGGGACATTGTGGTGGGTGTACGGACACATCCATTGGTACAAGGAGGATTGACAGCGCGTGCATCACAAGATCTGGTCAAAGTGACAAGGTAATAGGTGTGGATGTTGTTGTTGTTTTATCCTGCAAGTTTATTCAATGGACGAAATTGCATTAGATCACTGGCAACACTGTTTCAAAGAGATTATTTGACGCCCGATTTGGTATCGATTGCAGCAAGCAAGGTGCTGGGTCACCGGATTCGACTTTTGCCTCAAGCACTGGATGATCAAGGCACGCCTTATCGTACAACAGCAGATGTAGTGGCCGAGGTCTTACGAGTTGTCTATGTACCCATGTAATCCTTTCATTTGATAAAGTACATACATCCATGGAATGATGATGATGATGCATTTAAAAAAGCTCTGATTTATGTGGTTTGTTGAGGAGAGACAAAGTAAGGTGGGGGATCGTATATGAGTGATTCTTGAATGTGAGTGTGTGAGTGTGTGCGCGTGTGTATAGGTGTGTATGGAAGAGATGGAATGCTAGTGTACTATATCCAAGGGGAGGATTTACTTTTCACCTTCATTCTTCTTTTCCTTATCCTGCTCATTGGTTGTTGCGGCATTCTTTTCCTTTTCCTTGTCAGCGGCGGCGGCGGCATTGGCTGATGATGGTGCTAACAAAGTTCCCTCTTCGCCCTTGAGATTGTCAATCTTGTTGTTGATGAGGTTGTGAAGTGCAATCACTGAACGAATCAAGCTGGAAAGATAGATCATAAGCAATTGATCGTTTGTCTTGGTGCTGAAAGCGTTGACCATTTCCTGGACCTCGAGATTTGGCAACAGGTTGAAAATATCTTGAAGGTTGTAAATGATCTGATGATTGACAGGGAGTTTGCCAGCGACGACCTTTTGAAGATAATCCCTAATTTCTTCCAATCGACCTTGAAGACCTGCCAAAGATCCCAATTGACCACTGATGCGAGTAGACAGTGTTCCCACAGCATTATCCTTGATATCTCTTAGCAAATGCTCCACACCAATCTCCTCGGCTTCTTCTGCAACAATCTCGGAAGGAACGTGCATAAATGTCTTGGTGGTTGCTGTGCCATCCTAGATTACATGGACATAATATTTAACATCACGTCTCATTTTGCCCGCATCCTCCATATTCACTTACCTCCTTGATTTCTTCAATGGCAAAATAAGCATCCGTGGGTATTTCAACATCCTTGGGCTTGACATCCACAATGACAAGAACCGGATTGGGTGTGTACCGCTTGAATAACTCATTGATTTCGAGGTCGGATGGGCGTAACTTGGGTCCACTATGATACCAACCGATCATCTTTTCCTTGGCTATATTGTATATGAGACTGATATGTAAGCGGAATGAATAGAAGATACACAGCTACTATGACGTACCGTTGACCTTTTTAAACATGTTGTTCATGCCTTCAATGTAGTTGTGATCGAGAAACCATACAGAGGGATCCTTTTCATCTTCTTCAAAGGGAACTACCAACGGTGCCATTCGCGTGAGTGAAATGGGTTACTGGTGCGTTGTAGTGTCAATGTGTACCTGCAAAGCTGTTGGAGACGTTTACAGTCTTGCCCTTGTTCTGGCCGAGCAGTACGCCGACAACGCGTTTCTTTGTATCCTTGGCAACTCGATTGTAGTGATCGGTAGCTGACAAGAGCACCAAAGGGTGTACTTGAACAGTGGTTGACGGTGAGACGGTGGTAGTAGTTGGCATATAGGTAATAAGAGAGAGAGAGAGAGGTGTGCGTAAATATCAGTCAGGCGGGACGCGTGTATACTTGAAGCCCGCTCACTCACATTGTATGGTAGGTGTCCCTCACACACATAGGGCGGTTGGCCCTCCTTCCTTCAACCAATCACATTAGCTGCCAGTTCGCTCGCTCGCTGATGCTGGTGCTGCTGCTTATTACCTGCTGCAGGTTTCATTACACTCCACCGCAAGCCCTTTTTTTTTCTTCTTTCCTTTTCTTTTTTCTATACCTGTACTACAACCCACCCTTTCTCCTCCCACCACCCATATGTCCAACTACAACTATAGCTACGTTATCAAGGTAATGGTCACTCTTCTTCATGGTATCCATGACTACCATTGATCGCCATGTGCTCATTGACTCTTTCTTTTTACAGTATATTATCATCGGCGACACAGGTAAAACGGGAACGGAAATACCAGGTCTATGAGCTCAACCTTTATTTCTTACTTTTTGCACCTCACTCTCTCTTTCAAGGTGTTGGCAAGGTACAGTATTCAAAGACGTCGAAAATAGCTATATATGCAGAAATGGATATTTACATACAACTATAGTCATGCCTTCTCTTGCAATTCACGGACAAACGATTTATGCCAGCCCATGATTTAACCATCGGGTAAGATACTCCCACATCCCAGAGAACCACGATTACTTATTCCATGTGCCTATGTTTAGTGTTGGATTTGGAACGCGTTTCATTACAGTGGTGGGCGACCAGGGTGCTAAGCAACAAATCAAATTGCAGATTTGGGATACGGTATGTGAATGGATGTTGTTGTTGTAAATGGAGGGTATATGTATTCATAGGGGTTTGGTGGGCGATCATGTAGGCTGGCCAGGAGTCTTTCAGATCAATTACTCGAAGCTACTATCGTGGCGCTGCCGGTGCTTTGCTGGGTAAGTTGGGAAAGGGGAGCAAGCCGAGACATTTTTCTCCTGTTGTTTCAAAAAAGTAACTTGTTCACATTATTGTCATTGTCGTTTGACTATAGTCTATGATATCACAAGGTAAGCATACTTTGTAAGCGAACATGCATCATGTATGGGGCACCCGATTCATTGACCGGTATAAATGTAGACGAGACACGTTTGAGAACCTAAAAACCTGGTTGCAAGGTATGTGTGTGTGTGGCTCTGTTGTTTTTGGGCTACTGTTATATGTGACATGTGATGGATCCTAATGATGTAACCTTGTATCACAAATTTTCCAGATGTCCGTGAACACGCCAATCCCAATACAGTGGTGACAGTCGTAGGCAACAAGAGTGATCTCGAGAGCAAACGCCAAGTGTCACGAGAAGAAGGTGAACAATTCGCAAGGGAACATGATTTATTCTTCATGGAAGCATCAGCCAAATCCGCGGAAAATGTTGAAGATGCCTTTGTCAAGACTGCCCAGAACATTTATAAAAAGATTCAAAGCGGTGTGATTGATTTGTCAAGCGAGGTAAGAGAAAGAGATGGATGGGTCAGTCAAGGAGAAGAGACTAATGAAATGGGTCATCCTACATAGTCGAATGGTATCAAGGTTGCACCTCCACAAGGTGGATCTTCGTTGCCATCTGCGAATGCCTCCTCGGGTGGCGGTGGATGTTGCTAGAGCTTTCTTTTTTACCATTCATTCATCCCTTTTACCTATTTTCCCCGATAGAAACAAAAAACATTAGCAACATACTGGCGCTTTGTTCTTTACCCATATTCTTTGTCTCATGCTTACACACACACACACACACACACACATATCTAACCCATCGCTTTATTACCATGTCATTTACGATTGGAACCCATTCCTTTTTTCTTCGATTGCTCATCCACCTTCTCCTTATTGCTATTTTTTTTTGAATGAACGACTATCCCTGAATATGCACCATTGTTTATGCAGCTTTGGTTACGTGCAGCATCAACATGGGGTCATTTCATGTTACACGAGATGATATATTTTGGATAACATATGTGCATGATGAGAAAGAAAAAAAAATTGGGTGACCCAACAACAAGATGAAAAGCATGGTAAGACTACATGTATGAAAAAAAAGAGGAGTGCAATGTAAGGAGGCAATGGGTATACACATGGAGCAATAATGGACTACTATTATGGTCCCAAGGAAGACTCGACCATGATGGCAGTAACACGATAAGGATCCATGTTGGACGCAGGTCGACGATCTTCCATGTATCCTTTTCCTTCTTTACCCACATGGCGTGGAATACGAATGGATGCACCACGGTTGGCAATGCCATATGAGAATGCATCTATATGACCCGTTTCATGCAATCCTGTGAGACGTAAATCATTGTCTTCGCCATATACGTCAATGTGCTCGGAGTGCTTGAGACTCATTTTTTCAATGGCACGTTCAATAGCAGCTAAACCGCCTTCTTGACGCATTTCCAATGTTGAATAATTGGTGTGTCCGCCTGTACCACTCCAATCATCGCTTTCAATGACAGGCTTTGGATGTAATGAGATGGCGATACCAAATTCTTCAGCAACGCGTTCCATGATGTACCGAGCTATCCACAATTGGTCGCCTGCATCAATGCCTTCACAAGGTCCGACTTGGTATTCGAGTTGTCCTGGTGCACATTCAGCATTGACACCTGAAATCATTACACCAGCATATAAACAGGCTCGATAATGTGCTTCAATGATATCGCGTCCAAATATTTTGCCTGCTCCCACGGCACAATAGTATTTGCCCTTTACCATACATGTTAGTATTCTATCATGATTACATGATGATGGTGACTCGTTTACCTGGGGTTCAGGATAACCATGACGAGGCCATCCATAAGGGCGTTCAGTTTCCGGATCCATCAGCATGTATTCTTGTTCAATACCAAACCAAGGATGTTGATCAGCAAAGGTCGTCATCACTTTTTTACACGCATGTCGGTAGTTGGTCGGATGTGGTGAGCCATCTGCATGTGAAAATTGTCATTATCTATCGACAATAAAAAAAATAGCGTTTTCCACTTGCCTGGATTGAAAGTCTCGCAAAGAACAAGCTTGTTATCGCCTTGACGGAAGGGATCGGGATACATCGTGACAGGTAGGAGCAAAATATCCGAATCATGGCCTTCTGCTTGTCCCGTGGAGGAGCCGTCATAGTTCCATTCCGGTAAATCATGTACGCTTTTAGGTATCGTGTGCACGGTTCTCGTTTTTGATCGCAGTTGATTGTATCCATCAATCCAAATATACTCGACTTGAATGTTGCCACGTTGATCAAGTTGCATGTATTTTGAAAGTAGGTCGGGTTTCGATGTGATTGCCATCATCGTGGTGTGTAAAATGAAAATGCGGGGAAGATAAAAGAAAAGAGTAAAGAGGAAAAGAAAAAAGAAAGACACAAGAGTGAAGGGTTTATTTTAAAGATCAACGCAAGTGATACGGGTGTTATCAGTGAAGGGAGTCACTGATATAGAAAGCTGATATCGCTGGGTCGCTAATCGGACATTGCCCTTATCGCAGGATCCGATTGATCATCATCATCTTCCACCGCACACACTCTTTTCACACATCATGGATGCATAAATACTCAGCTCTTGTGCATACAGCAATCATCATGATAAGATTGTGTGATGTGTGTGCACTACTACGTAAGGGATCAATTTGTCATGTGAATCAGTTGGGATGGATGTGTATTGTAAAAGGAGCGATAAGACATATCCGTTATGTAGTGTAGAAAAGGTCTTATATGCATGAGAATGCAAGGGATTAGATAAGCGGCGGCGGCGTAATCCTCATCCTCACCAATAAGTGCATGCATCATCCAACACAAACAAGATAAGTGATTATTTGTTATTTAAACATCATTGGGTAAAAGAAGAGAAAAAGGGGGATAACGTCATGTCCATGTGTCAGCAGCAGCAACAACAAGCAGGAGGATCGTCATCATTGGAAAGTACAATAATAGTAATAAGGTATATGAAATCAAAGTTGGTCTGTGTGAATTGAGAAAGAGAGGAAAAGGAGAAGAAGAAAATGCTTAGTTACAAGTAGCCAATACGTCAGCAGACATATGAATTGGCATAAGGAGAGGGAGAGGGAATGTCTTAAGTGGTATTGGCAGCAGTGCACATATAACGAACAACAGCTTGTTCGTCGGCAGTTGAATATAGGACTCGGGTCCACTCGCTTTTCTCTAACGAGGTATCCCAACCACTTTGCGGGGGGCGTGCTGCTGTTGTAAGAAGTTTTGTTTTCTCTCTCTCTCATCTGGTTCTTTTTATTGCAATCACACCTCAATCGATAACCCCCTTTTCTTGTTTCCCCTTGACAGGTAACTCCTCTTTTGTCAACTTGAACGCCTCTAATCTCTTTATTCACTTGCACTTCTTCCCGCATCATGCAGTGAATTATGGCTGCCACCACTCCACAACAGCAACATCAGCAACAGGCGCCTCCACAGCAGCCACAGCAGCCACCTCAACAACCACAACAGCCTTCTACTGCTGCTCAGAAATTAGCTGCCATCAATGAACAGACTTGGTTGTCCATGGGTAAGTCCATCGTTCTTTTCCTTCCCACTCGTCCCATCTTTCAACTATCCGGCTTTCCGGCTTTTCTCCCGTGTGTGTGGATATGTGTGTGTGTCTGTTGATCCTTTTTCCTTCCTCACCCCTCCCCTCCCCCAACCCAAACCCACTACCTTTTTATAAAGTGGTCAATACTGACTATGATCTACTTAGGCAACCTTGCTGAACTCATGACCGATTATGACAAGGCTACTAGCTGTTACGAGTCTGCTTTGCGACACAATCCATACTCTGTACCTGCGTTGACGCAAATCGCATCTCTATGCCGAGGACGCGAACAATTTGGCAGGGTAGGAAAAAAAAGACAACATCTCTCTCTCTCTCTCCAGTCTCTTATTATGTATGTTGTAGGCTGTTGACTACTTTAAGCGTATTCTCGCGATTCAAGAAAACAATGGTGAAACCTGGGCTGCATTAGGCCATTGCTATTTAATGATGGATAATCTTCAAGACGCATATCACGCATATCAACAAGCATTGTATCATCTCTCCAATCCAAAGGTAATAGTAGTATCCTCACTTTAAGCAATATGGATTCCTAATAACGCGTTTACATCCTAGGATCCAAAACTCTGGTATGGCATTGGTATCTTGTATGATCGTTATGGCTCCCTGGAACACGCTGAAGAAGCCTTCTCGGCAGTCATGAAAATGGATCCCAAGTTTGAAAAGGCCAATGAGATCTATTTCAGGCTCGGTATCATATACAAGCAACAACAAAAGTTTGATCTCTCCCTTCAGGTAAATCGTTTGATTGGGGAAAAGGTTGGATGTATACCATTATTGACATTGATCTATGGCTATGGTTAGTGTTTCCGATACATCCTTCATACCCCTCCTCGTCCATTGACTGAATCTGACATTTGGTTCCAAACTGGTCACGTTTACGAACAACAAAAGGAGGTGGGTATCATTATATAGACAACTACGTATGCCTTACTCATATCCAATCTAGTATGAGCTTGCCAAGGAAGCATATGAACGAGTGCTGGCTGAGAATCCAGATCATGCCAAGGTGCTGCAACAGCTTGGATGGCTTTATCATCAGCAAAATACGTCATTCTGTAATCAAACACTTGCCATTCAATACCTGACGCGATCTTTGAAATCTGACAGCAATGATGCACAATCATGGTATTTGCTTGGACGATGCTATATGGCAGAGCAAAATTACAACAAGGCATACGAGGCTTATCAGCAAGCCGTGTATCGGGATGCACGTAACCCCACGTTCTGGTGCTCTATTGGTGTATTGTACTACCAAATCAACCAGGTATGAAAGATTTTTCCTTTTTGTGCTTCTCCGTCTCTCTCTCTCTCTCTAACTTGTCAAATTAGTATCGCGACGCTCTTGATGCCTATAGTCGTGCCATTCGATTGAACCCTTACATCAGTGAGGTGTGGTATGATCTCGGTACCTTATACGAATCATGCAACAACCAAGTACAAGATGCTCTGGATGCCTACCAACGTGCTGCTGAACTTGATCCATCCAATCCTCACATCAAGCAACGTTTGGAATTGCTTCGCAAATCTCAATCAGTGCAGTCGTCGCAAGGGTAATGTATTAGGGATCTTGAATGGGATAGGAAAAGGGTATACTCACACCTCTCATGTAGAGTGGGTAGTGCTCCTGCACCACGTGATGTCAGTAATCCAAATCAATACCAAAACAACCCTGGCACTCAACCTTTGAATGGTGGTTATAATCAGGTAAGCTTTTCTTTGTGGTCAATGGGTGAAAGGAAAGAATACTTATCGTATGTTGTTTAGCAGGCTCCAGGACCTGCATTGTCAAGCATGTCGTCATCCTATGGTAATGCTCCTCCTCCACCACGCCCTGATGAACGAGGTGGTATGCCTGTACCTCAGGTAAGAATGTGTGGTTTATGGTAATGTCATTGGAAATTAACGTTTATTCCTTATTAGACTGCACAAGAGAATGGTAGTGGACCTGGACGTGATCTTCCTGCACTTGCAACGGGACAAGGAGAACGAGCACCTCCTGGATCTCACCAATATCAACCATCACCATCACGTGAAGATGTTCGTATTCCTGGTATTGGCGGTGGACAAGCCCCTGCACCATCTGATCGATCTCAAATGAACCCTATTGTTGCCGAAGATGCTAAGCAACGTGTACGTCAAACACCACCTCCACCTCCATCAGCAGTATCCGATCATGCACCACCACCACCTCCCCAACAACGTCATTCACCTTTTATGAAATCTGAGGAACCACGCACTGCAGCACCACCCCCACCACAACAACAAACTGGATTGCAACCTCGTGGTGGCGTATGGCAACAACCCTCCGAATCACCACGCAGTGCTCATGCACCCGCAACCCCTTACGATCAACATCATCGCTCACCAGTTGCACGTGAACCTGTTGATACACGCATGTCATCTCGTCCTGATGGTCACCAATCACCTTATGCGCGACGTGATTACCCTAATGAAGGTCCCCGCACACCAGTGATGAAACATGAACATCCTCAGCAACAACAACAGCAACAGCAACCTGAGGAACCTGGTCGTGGATACCATATTGAACAACCATCTCAAGAGAAACAACCTCAACCTCAGCCATCTCCTCAACCTCAACATCAGCAGCAACAGCAGCAATCTCCTGCTCCACCAGCTGCAACGACAACACCTGCTGCTGCTGCACCTGCTGAAGAACAACAACAGCAACAACCATCACATGTGCAACCAATGGATACCACTCCTCATGAGCAACCTCAACAGGATAATAAACCCGAAAAGTCGCATGAAGAGCAACAGCAACAACCTGTTAAAGAGAGTACACCTGCACCATCACAACAACAACAGGATACTTCTGCAGCAGCTGCTGCAACGAGTCGAGCACCCGTGGATGAGGATTATGATGAAAGTGCTGCTAGTGCATTGTTGAGTATGGGTGGTAACCGTGATAACGGTGCTCAAGGTTACAAGAATGAAGGACAAAAGCGTGCCTATTCTGCTGAGGAATCGGATGTATCCCAAGAAGGTGTTAAACGTGCACGATCGGGTGAAGAAGAATCCAGCAAACCCGCTGCTTCTGAGGCTACTTCTACTACTACTACTACTGAAAAGGATCAAAGTGTACCTTCTCCCAAGCAACAACAATCATCACCGTCTCCTCAACAACAACCTGCTACCACTACTGCTACGGCTGCTGCTAATACTTCATCTCCTCCTCCTGCTTCTGAACAACAACAACAACAACCAAAGAAAGAGGAATCACCAGCTCCAACAACAGCAGCAGCAGCACCATCGTCAACATCAGCACCGTCTACAACGACTACTCAACAACAACAAGAAGAATCACCTGTTGAAGATGCAAAGGAAGAAGGCGAGGTAACAGACAAGACCCCAAGTCCTTCTGCATAAATTCCCCCACACACACCCCTCACTGTTCCACATCCCCATCATGACTCTCTTTTTCTTTATATCTCTTTGTTTGTCTCTCTCACACACACATACTTGTCATCACCTTTCCCCCCATCAACCATCTCCATGGAAAAAAGAAATCAGTTTAATATTAGCCCATCAGTTCTTTCCAGAGTGTTGTTTATATATGCCCAAAAAGAATGCTTTTTTTTACTCGGATGGTTATGATGCTTGTTTATAATGGCTTCTTGTGTGTGTGTGTGTGTGCGTGTGTGTGTAGAATGAGTGTGAGTGTGGGTGATATATATATGTGGCGTGATATAGTGTGTGTGTGCATGTAAACAATGAAAGATATAGATTAATACATGAATTTAAGCAAACTCGTCAGGCTCAATAGGCATTTCACATGCTAATCCTTGCAAGACCTTCCAATTATCACCGAATTGTCGTGAAAACTGCAATTGCTCCGCGACATAAGTTTGGTACATGTGTGAAATGAATGCTTGTTGCTTGTGAATATAGGATAATTCGGATGCCACGCAATATCGAATGTGGGTATCACGCTCTTGTTGGTATATCAATTTCGCTTGATCCTATCAAACAGAGTCATGTTGTCAATGTATGAGAGAGAGAGAGACACCAACCAACCAACGTACCGATGCAATGGCATTATCCAATCGCTCCACCTCTGCCTCAAGACCAGGGACACCACGATTTTGGTTCACCTTGGCTCGATTGGCTTGGATCTTTTTGGAAAGACTATCGATTTGATTGATTTGGAGTTTCTCTTTACGTTCCAACATTTCCTACAATTACTATTAGCATTTTCCAGCGTGGTGATAGGGGTTCCATTGATGGTACCTTGAATGATATAAAATGATCTCGATGACGCTTTAGATTTTCCAATACACCATTACTTGTTGTCAAGGATTGGTCGTCAAGGATAGATCCTGCACGCTGCATATGCTTGGCTACCGCATCATAACCACGTGCGACTTGGGTGCATGACTGACATCCAGATACATAGCATTCTCCTTCAAGATCGCTCATGGCACTAGATTCACACACTATCAGCAAACACGAATCCTAGGATTGCATGCATATCCACTTACTTTAACGTGATGCTGTATCGTGTCAATTCTCTAGCTTGCATTTCGCTCCATCGTATCTGGCGATCGAGGGTGTTGCACAGGGCACTGTAATGTTCAATAAGGTTGGGAAGTCTCGCTTTGATATTATTGAGGCGGTCATCGAGGTCTTTGGGTATCGTCGCTGCGAGTTCATTGATGTTGGGTGATTCACGCACAAATTCCTCATCATTGGCAGGTGGATTGGCTCTTCGCCATGCTAATAATTCCTATATAATAATAAGGATGAGCAATAGTTCAATAGGTGGATGTGTATAGTAGTATTACCGATGGCTCTGTCAAGAAACGATCCACCACCTCATCCCGTTTCAACTCTGGATGTCGAACAACAGCATTGATAAATCGTAATAGACCTTTGCGTCGTTTCTCCAAGAATGAATCATCCTTGCCGCCCACTTTTTTCGGTGGTAGATTGGGTACTGCACGTATCGGGAATCGACGTGTCAAGATCTCCCACAGCCAATAAAAGTCGCTGTATCGTCGCAACACCTTGGATGAACGTTGTTGGCTCTCAATGACATAGTTGATATGTTTGAATATAAATCCTTCTCTTTCAGGGGCAACCGTAACTGAAACAACATCCAAATCCAGGAACCATTCACTTGCCAAAGCACGTTGGATGGCATGATTATTGGTGTTACTGCTGTCATCAGAGCTGGATGTGAGGGAATCATGAGATGGTGTTCTTTTTACTGCCATATTGCGAGCTGTTGTTGCTGTAATATTGGTGGTGTCTTTGTGTAAACCATGGTTGCCATTGGGAACAGGGGTGTTTGGAATAGCAGTGGTTGTAGTTGTTGTAGTAGTTGACCATGGATCATCGACAGGAGCAGTAGTAGTGGTGGTGGTATTTGTTGTAGTCAATTTTGGTGATAATCCATTTCCGCCTGCCGATCGATGTTGTTTTTGTGATGCTCGTTTCTTTACATCCAACTGGTCGAGATTGAGGAGGACAGGGCTGGGAAGGTCTAGAGTCAAGGCGTTAATTAATGCACGTGTTTTCATTGTTTCATAGTCCGACTTACCATTGCGATGCTGGTACACGTTGTGCAGGGAGACCTCTAAGAGATGTCAACTTGCCAAGTTCAATTGTCTACCTTTCATCCTTTTTCACTCTCTCTCTCTCTCTCTCTTTCAACTTACCCATGCTCTTTTGTGCGCATGCTGCAAGTGCCAATGCAGTGTTGAATTCATTATGAGTGACATACATTGCCCCCGCTGGAACAACCATATTCATGATCTATTATTTTTAAGGATCAGCAATAAAGCAATTGTATAACGTTATATATGGGGTTACCTCTTGCACCGTCCTTGGTGGTAATTCAGCCAAAGCAATTACTTTTTCCAATGAATCCAGCGTCACCCGTTCGCCTGTGGGACGAGCTCGTAGATAAGCATGGTTATATATTTCTGGAAGGTCGATGCCCACTATACCAAGGATGATGAGTTTGCCAAGCCCAATGATATATGAATGTATTGACTTACCAAGCACACTGGCAGCTGTCACTCCAGCACCTAGAATATCATCATCGACGGCAGCAGCTGTAGTGGAGTGCTGACCAAGCTCTGAAACAACAGGTTCAAACTGACTGTCGGTGTTCCAGGGATTGCCTAGCTGCAAAGGCATGGACAATGACCGGTTGATAGATGAGGATGTCGTTGAGCTGAGCAAGTATCTCGAAGCGTCGGGATCGAGAAAGCCATTGCCAAGAACGTCTTCTTCATTCAACATGACGAAAATATAAAGTAAAGGGCGAGAAAGAGAAAGAAGGGAAAAAAGAGAGTGTGTACAACTCTTGTCCTATCATTTGAGAGCTCTTGTTGGTCCTCCGACCCATATAATCATCCCATCCCCATCCCCTCCATTATCTCCTATGTCTTCTTACACCATACTTACTGTTGTATCCTCTCATGTAAGGTATTCCAATGCTATCGTTATCATAAAAACATCCCATCGTTCAATGACCCCATTGTACCTCAATGATACGAGTATACACAAGAAAAAGAAAAGGGAACAGTGATGATGATGATGCGAGTGTCAAGAATAGAATAGAATGATCAATTGAAATATGCATGCATGTGATATGTGTATGTATTATATGTAGGTGGGTGAGTGGGTGGGTGAGAGCGACGCGATCCGCAGCATCACACAGAGAGAGAGACGACGTGTGACGTTGACATGTCGCGTTTCTTTTTTCAGTTTCACGTCAATTCATTTTCGCGTCTTGGGTTCCCAACTTTTTTTTTTCCTGTTCCCTCTCTTTAACAAAACACACAAGTAAGTCAAGGCCTCTTTTTATATATATACTCGAAACACAAAAGTCTAATATGACACTATCTGTATATAGCCATGCTCGAAGCACGTCTCCAACAAGCCAAGGTTCTCAAGGGTCTTCTCGAGGCTATCAAGGAACTCGTTACTGAATGCAACTTTGATTGTAACGACTCTGGCATTTCATTGCAAGCTATGGATAACTCCCACGTTGCTCTTGTTTCTATGCTCTTGCGAAGCGATGGCTTTGAACCTTACCGATGCGATCGTAACTTGCCCCTGGGTATCAACCTCACCAGCTTAAACAAGATTATGAAGTGTGCTCGCAACGACGATGTTATGACCATCAAGGCTGATGATAATGGCGATGTTTTGAGCTTGGTTTTTGAGAGCAAAGGTAACTTGGGAGAAGATGGATGGTTATAGACACGTGTATGCTCATCATGTCATTCCATTCAATAGATAGCGACAAGATCAGTGAATATGACCTCAAGCTCATGGATATTGACAGTGAACATTTGGGTATTCCTGATACTACTTACGATGCCGTCGTTACCATGTCCTCCGTCCGCTTTGCAGAAATTGTGCGTGATTTGCAAGTCATGAATGACTCTGGCAAGTATTTCTTCTACATATCACATCATCAATCATTCTAACTTGATCTATAGTGACCATCGAATGTACCAAGGAAGGTATCAAGTTTGGCAACGAGGGTGAAATTGCCAAGGGTTGTGTCACTCTCAAGGCAAACAGCATGATTGATAATGTAAGTTGTATGGGTAATTTTGCTAGGGATCAAGGTGACTCATAAGGATTGAATCATAATAGGAGGATGATGCTACCACAATCGAATTGCAACAAGCTGTCTCCATGGCCTTCTCCATCAAATACCTCGTCAACTTTAGCAAAGCTACTCCTCTCTCGACCCGCGTCACCCTCAGCATGTCCGCTGATGTCCCACTCCAGGTTGAATACAAGCTTAACGAAGTTGGCTATATCCGATATTACTTGGTACGTATTCCCTATTCAGCGTATCCATGACAACATGATGCTGATCTTTATCCCATCTTTTATAGGCACCCAAGATTGGCGAAGAGAATTAGGTTGTTTATCATTACTATCATACAAAAAAGGAACAAAGATATCATTGTGCATGCAGGGAATTTGCAAACCAGGGTTATTGCAAGTGGTGGGATTATGCAAAATGTGAGATTTATTGTATTCTGTATATGGCTATGTCTATTCTTCTTCGTCATTTCCATCGTCATCATCGTCATCATCACCATCTTGATCATCGTTTTCGTCGTCCTCATCATCATCATCATCCTTATCATCCTTATCGTCCTTATCGTCCTTGTCATCCTTATCATCCTCGTCATCCTTGTCATCCTCGTCATCCTTGTCATTCTTGTAATCTTCATCATCTTCGTCATCACCATCGTCGTCATCATCCTTGTCGTTTTGGGTAGATTTCTGCTTGTTGTTCGTTGCTTTACCGATAACCTTGTCAACCCGAGTAGCTGTTTTCGAGAGGTCCGGCAAACTCAAGGATAAAAGAGGATCGGCAATGTTGCCAGTTATTCGAGATACCACTCCGGGTTGTTGCTGATCTTCTTCATCCCTACGAACAGGTGCTGCCAATGTAGAGACAACCATCATAAGGGTCGTGGCGGTGGTGAATAGAGCGTAAAGGCGAGTCATAGTTGTGAAAAGGAGTGTGTGTGGGGAGTGTGTGGGTATGTGTGGGTGATGCTTGTAAAAGGGATCGAAATGAATGGACGTGCTTTTATATTGTGCGTGTACGCCATTTTGGTCGGCATCAACTACTGCTCCTGAAATTAGAATATGCGTTTGATCTTGTCAGAAATGCCTTCATTGTCCAGCATAATGGTAAAAACACGACCACATAACTCGCATTGGCATTGTTCTCGGTGGATTTCAGGAGTATGGAAATCTACCATGCCCGGTTATCATTGTCGTCGCCATATAGTTTTAGTATTTTATTACAGTAGCAGAGCGATCATTGAATGACTATCATGAGTAGTAAACTTCGATCCACGTATGGAATGCAGATACAGGAGAACCCTTGGTACTAAGCTTAATGAAATTGGTATGCAAGGTTTCAATGATGATCATCATGACAGTAGTAGGAGAAAGGGGGGGTGGCTCATTGTAGTATCATTAAACTCACGACGATGAGCATTATTTGGCCGCACATACCAATCCCTTGGCACATAGCATTCTCATTCAATAGATATATACTTTATTGTTCTGCGACATAAATTGCTTCTAAACCAGCCTTGAAATCATCAGGCAATGCCTTTACAGGTCTGCGATGGATGGGATCGACAAAGACATGGGTAAAGCCACCAACCACACATGCTTGGTCCTCATCACCCTGAAAGATACCGACACGGTAAGTGACGCTGGAACGACCGATTTTGGTGATGGATAGTCCTGCTTGTAAGAGATTTGGATAAGATGCTGGTGCATAAAAGTTGGCAGACGAGGCAATCACCAATCCAATTGGCTTAGTCTTGGTCGCATCCAAGGGATCCAATCCACACTGTCTTATCAAGTATTCGTTGACAACCGTATCGATGTAGAAATAGTATATCGAGTTGTTGATATGTCCATATTGGTCATTGTCACTCCATCTAATAAACAGCATGAGCAACGCATCAGCTTTGGATTGATACTACATGCCTTGACTGGATCGGTAAGAAATGCTTATAGTCGGCACGGCTTCGGAAAGCGGGTGGTTTGGAAACCTTGGTTGAAACGGAACGTGCTGTGCTGTTTGTAGCTGGTGAAAGGTGTCGAGTCACTTGGGCTAGACGTGCGTTGCTGGCCATAGTACTAGCAGCTTGGTGGAACAAGTGGTGGTAGTAGTCAATGACATTGGCGGAGAGTGGAAAGGAAAGGATATCTAATGCGCATGCTGCGCTTACTCATCAGAAAACCACCTATATACATCATAATACCCTTTTCAAATCAATCATCATTACATGTATGCATCGTTAAATAAATTGCTCAACGACAATGGCCAACATCTCAGGCAAAGGGAAGGAAGAGACCATACGACCCTGGCATCATCTTTATACTGCATCATGCCTACATATAAAGGAGTTTCCTATGCAATGATACTAGAGAAATAGTGCCTTGCAGTATCCATTGTAAACAGACGACTCAAAAAGTTACGGATGGCTTGGGTTTCCAGGGATGTCGTTGCATACGTTTGCATCTATGGCTAATAAGCTTGTTCATGGCGTATTTAAACATCTGCTCACCTCTCTTCTTTACCACTACTTCCTCCCATTTCTACTTGCAACCCAAATGAATGTTTCTGGTATCATAATTACCCTCACCTTTCTGTGTGCCTCTAATTTTATTGGTGGTGCTAGCGCGATTGGTGATGCCCCTCAAAATGGTTTCTGCTCATTTGTCAAAAGCTTCAAAACTTGTTCTCCCAAGTCGTTTAAATGCTCTTATGAGACCTTGAAGACTGAGAACGATAAACTTGGTATGTATCATGCTTGAGGTCAGCACCGCCATATATCACTAATCTCGGATATTTGCTCCAACGCCGGTTGTAGTCCATATTATCAACCAACCATGCACTGCTCCAAGCGAACAGGCCAATTGCGATAATCATGAAGAAGAAGTATGTTTGAAGAATGGGTGTATTTTTATTGAAGGCAAATTGAAATGTGGGTACAGTAGCAAATATGGAAACATAAGCATTCAAACATTTAAACAATCACTTTTTGCATACGTAGCTGAAAACAATCGACACTTGTACTACGGGTGCAGGAATAAGCTCTATTGCCTTGACATCCTGGACGAGGCTTTATGCAACAAGCATTCAACCGAATGCATGTGGCAACCAGAGTATAACAGATGCTGGAGCAAGGAATGACATTAGAACATTAGCAAAACAGGCTATACTTGCGAATAAATGCTTCCTTGACACTCGGAGAGGATTACCGTTAGAATGTGTTCCTGCTAGAAGCATTCGATCGGATATTTTATATCGTCTTTGATAGGTTTTGAAAGCTTGGCTTCTTCATCCCTTCTTCTTGCATAAGAGGATACTTTGAACAAGACTTAAGTGAAAAGGCGTATAAACAAAGATTTTCATGCAATGAGAGTATAAGTATTGCACTTCACGTGTAGCATCATTACATGCATGCACCGTTATGTAAATAGGAGTCTCGCAACAGTAATGACCAACATCCCACGCAGAGAGACCATGCGACATTTATTGCTTTTACCCCCTGACGTCTTTATACTGCACTATGAAGATGCCTAGATATGAATGAATACACCATGCAATGAGAGTGGAAGAGATACAGTGTCCCTTGCACCATTCACAGGAAGAAGAGGACTCAAAAAGTTATGGAAGCCTTGGTTTTCAGGGATGTTGCATGTTTGTATGCATCTATGGATAATAAGCTTCGTCTTCATGGCGTATTTAAACATACGCTCTGACGATCTTAGATTACAACAAGATATTCCTTTCGTCTTTACGTTCCTACATACCATTTCTGCTTGCAACTCAAATGAAAATTTCTGGTATCATTATCATTCTGGCCTTTCTAGGTACCTCTAATTCTGTGAATGGTGCTACTGAGAATGGCGATGCCCTTCAAAATGGCTCCTGCTCAGCTACCAAAACCTTCAAAGTTTGTCCTTCCGAACCAATTGAATGCGCTTATGAGACATTTACGTCCGAGACCGGTAATCTTGGTATGTATCAAGTTTGATATCAACAGTGTCATACATCACTAACCCAGGATTCCCGTCCCAATGTTGACATAGTCAGTACCATCCACCAACCATGCACTCCTCCAGGCGAGCAGATCAATTGCGATAATCATAATGAAGGAATATGTATGCAGAATGGGTGTATTTTTATTGAAGGCAAATTGAAAGGTGGGTACAGTAGCATATATGGGAATTTGAGCATTCAAGCATTAAAACAATCACTTTCTGCATTATAAGGTAGAGACAAACACCTGTACAACGCGTGCAGGAAGAAGCTCAATTGCTTTGACATGCTGGACGAGGCTTTATGCAACAAGCATCCAACCGAATGCGAGTGGTTAACAGCGTATCACAGATGCTGGAACAAGACATGACATTACTATCCATCCTGCTCGCATGAGACATATACCCTAGAGATAATATGGGCTATACGACGTAAAAGTGTATGAATAAGAAACCCATGCAGCTATCCGCGCAATAAACGTAGAGGTATTGCGTCTCACATGCGGCGTTCGCATATATCTTAAGGCCCAGAACCAACCTCCTCGTGCTTCAGGGGAATGGTACGTACATAAACGTCTGTGATCAAGACCGCTTTGTTCATGGGGTACCTGGACACCCACTTTGATGCTCTAAAACCGATTACTGCTGTTCATCTTCCTTACTCGAAACTCAGATGAAGATTGTTTGATGTCCTTTCCCTTGCGTTTCTAGGTGTATCGAATTCTCTGAGCAGTGCATTCCCAGGGCGGTACCCAGCGAATTGGCGACGTTGCTTGTGAAGATGATATATGTATGTTCAGCTGTCGATCGCTTCGGTATTTGTTCTTCTTTAAACCTGCTTCATTGTGTCGATGATGCAGCTCGTCCCATCATCGCACACGATTCCATAACGCTGATAGCCCCATGACCACGTGATCCCAAAAGCTAATGCTAGCTCGAGTAATACATGTCTTTATTCCAGGTATAATTAATATGGGAAGAGATCGTTATCTTCGAGCATCCTACGTAATTCGCCGCTTTGATGTAGCTTTATCAACTCATTTGCACCACCGATGCTTTCTCCACCCAAGAATACATTTGGAAATGTATCACGACCAGTCCACTCTCCTAGAGCATGCTTGACATCCAATGCATCATCTATATTGGATATGAGAAATTTCATTCGATGTATACATGAAGAGAAAATACATACCTCGAAGATCCACCTCCACAACATGATAAGGATTCTCAAGCTCATATTCATCCAAGATTTCCTTTGCTTTCCGTGAATAACTATAATCCACATTGCAAGATGAGACACACGGCCCTTTTTTCAATGAGGATACCATAACTTACGGGCAATAGGTCTTTGAAAAAACAGTCAGCGGATGCTGTGCAACGATCGTCGTGAGCTCCAAGGCGAGAGGTGACATGTTGGATGGTGTTTCATCTTTGACCACGTTGTCATGTGCAACCACAGCATTATTGTCCTCTGCATCCATAGCAGCTACAGCAGCACCATCGTCCTGAGTCCGTAACCGCTTGAATCCAGGTACTTGAGTCGGATCACCGAAATGCAGCATCAGTGCTAGAGTGCCCGTGAACAAGATCCCCACAATACAGAGCACACGCATGCGTCGACTATGTAACCATGATGACCGTTGTCGAGCAGCATATCGCTCCTTGGCTTCCAAATCCTGTATGGTGCGTGGTAGTGAAGTACTCATTCCGTGGACGGCGTGTGCGAGAGAGAAGACAGAGTAAGAGAGACACAGAAAGGCTAGACCAAGCTTAGATCCGATACACTTTGATTGTGTAATAAATAATCTTCCACACGTTGCCTTGACAAATGTTCTCTTTACCACCACCCCGTATCCTTGTTATCAGTATTATGCGGCCACGTTGGATTAAAGGATTCCCCCTTTCCTGGATTGTATTTTTAGCCACCATACAATAAACGCATGAATTGAATGTACGACACCATGCAGTAATGCTTACTATGAATGAGGTTAGGGAGGTTCTGATCCTTTCAGTTCCATGAAAGAAAAGCGTTAATATTTCATTATTTCTGGTATGTCTCTTTTGAGATTAAGGGGTTTCTTTGACCAACAATGTACATATACATCATCCACATCATGATGCCATGCCAACATGACCCACAAGCTGCAGCACATTACCAATATTCCACAATTGATGAACACAACTACATCATGAATTTCAGATCCCATAAAGCATTGCTCCGTTAAAGCAATACACTAGTTCCACGATAATAATGATGATACACCTCTATCCACCTTTCACGACCAGCAATAAAATAAAGAAACCAGCAATACGATCATTCTTCCCATCCATTATTGAATTATTTAATATGGTTAAAGTTGAAGACCAAGAAGGAGATTGCATAAAGGTTAAAACGGGTGAGAAGCTGAAGCGATTAAAGCTGAATTTCAGTAACGGCACATGAGGATAACTCACTACGAAGAAAGTCATTGTCATTGTCTCTCGAGATATCGTTCCATTAATAACAGTACTCTCCCACTAGCTATATATCAACAAAGGGTTCAACACTGGTGATCACTTCAACAGTATGAAATTAGACAATGACCAAGCATTGTTGTGGGATGCTTTATTGTGTAACATGGCCCTGGATACGTCGGGCAAATAATGGCTGAATGAGACTAGTTCATTATGCAGTGCTAACCCTGCCGGTTGTACCAAAGGTCATAGTCCACATTTCAAGCAGAGGTATAGGATGCAGAGTTGAGCTATCGGATATCAATCATTCTCCTCCATATGGCGTCGTCTATCAGCTAAAGGATGGCTTTGATCGTGATTTTCTAAAGGCACGTTGATCAGTAAAGGTCTAACTCCTCCATTAGGTTTGGTTATTACCTCGTTGCAGTATGGGCAATTGCCGAAAAGCACATTAAAGCTACGTGTAGTCGTTGGATTCGATCGTAACCACTAAATACAACACCTCGTAAGAATACTCGCTTTAAAAGAAAATAAACCTAACGCACCTCGTATAGACAACTTGGATGGAAACCACGATTACATTGATCGTTTGTGCAAACAACATCTGGATTCTGATCACCATGGGTTTCGTGGTGCAACTTGTAAATGTAGCAAATACCACACTCGATATCAGCGGCTGCATTATCCATGGACGTGTGGCCTTGCCCAGACTTCAACACCAACTTGTCGCCAAAGATTGACTTGATGTTTTGCAGAGGAGTTGCTGATGGATCCCTAGCAACGATATCCTGTTAGCATGATATTATGAATTCTTGCTTGATCCTATCAACTTACCATTGGCTGCCTTGCTGCCACATGTCTCTGAGGATCTTTGTGCTCTTTTCATTTCCAAAGAAACGAATCATCTTTGGTTGCTCTTGTGGTCGATCGGGATGTAGTTCAATATGCAACGAGCAATGATTGATCAGAGCCACACGTCGCCACACGTCGCCATAACTTGGGTTCTCAGGGTCCAGAATTCGAGTGTGTTGATCCAGTTCATCCAAACATGAGAAAAGCGGCTGATATCTTTCAATGATACGATAACACTGTTCTACTGCATTCGTCAATGTGGTGGTAGATATGCTGGTAATTGGAAGTTGCGCAGTAATTTTGGGCGTTGTGAGCGGATAATTGGCAGGTATGGATGCGTAGACCGTATGGCGTCGTTGTTGCATTGAATCTGTCAATGAAAAAGCGACACGTTCATTGCTGAAATCCTGCACCTTGTCGAAACCAATGTTGATCAATTCAGTCATGATCGCCTTATATCGTCGTGAAAAGGAGATGTCCATCATGTCTTCATCACTCGTTGTTTCTTGTTCCTTTCATTATGCAATAAATAAAGACTCATCCACATGCCTTTTTTGGATAACTTACCAACATTTCCTTGAGCTCTGCTAGTAAAGGATTGATATCACCACATTGTGCGAGTCTTCTCTTCACTTGCTCGGTGTCACAACGTTGCAAAAGACGTTGAATCTCGGGTTCGCCGTAAATGAAAGGTACGTCGTTGTCATTGAGGAACTGGACTTGGATCAAGTATTCTTTGTTCTATTGACAAATGTCAGTCATCGCTCATGGGAAACAACCAAAAGGGCTACGTTACATGAACAGGTAGGAAGCCTCGAAAACTCTTGCCTTCAGCGTCCAGAGGAGTGAAAAGAGGATATTCCATTTATAGACGTGCTGCTGTCGCGTGCGAATGTTGTCGCGTTTTTATTGTCGCGTTAAAGCGCCGGCGCACCTTATTCGTTTCTTTTCCATATACACCACCACCACCCATCCAGCATGGCAGGCAACGATGCATTCCAAGTACAAAAACCAAGAAGTATGATAGCAGGTGCACGCAATGTGCTTCGAACCAACGACTCTGCCAGCTTGTGGAACTGTACCCTGTCTCCAGGTATGAATGAATACAATGATCGGTTCTCTTGGACTCTTGTTGATCAATGGACGACATTAGGTTGGAGTCAGGACGAGTCTGAAACGCTGAGAAAGGCTTTGATGAAGTTTGGTATTGGCAACTGGTCAAAGATTATCGAGAGTGGATGTTTGCCAGGCAAGACCAACGCACAAATGAACCTCCAGTTGCAGCGCCTTCTGGGACAACAAAGTACAGCAGGTAAAGTATATCTGGATCACGTGCATACAGAGAAGAACATTCTGATGGCAGCATTTAGAGTTTGCCGGTCTTCATATTGATCCCAAGGTCATTGGTGAAAAGAATTCCAAAATCCAAGGTCCTCATATCAAGCGCAAAAACAACTGTATTGTCAACACAGGAGGTAATGTCAAATAGGCATCAGTCACAAACCAGGTACTAAATGAAATCATAATCGATTTTAGGCAAGTTATCAAGAGAGGAGCTACGAGAACGCATGCAAAGGAATAAGGAAATGTAGGTATACGAGATAAAACACTGTCAGGATCGCTCATTTCATCATCTTAATGGTTAGGTACGAGCTACCAGAAGAGGAGTGGAATTCCATTGAACTTCCCAAGGTTGAAGATGTGAGTATAGTGTATAGTGTGTGAAATTATGGGATCATTGACAAATGCGTGTATTTAGCCCGTGCTTATGCTTGAAGCTAAACGCGAAGAACTGAGGAGGTTGCAAAAGGAGCTAGCAAAGGTTCAAGGCAAGATCGAACAAATGCGTACTATTCAACCAGCACGTATGGACAAGCTTAAGGTATGGTATAGGATAATTGAGATGTGGGATGTAGCATGGTAAGAGATAAATACTGATTGATTGCGTATAACAGAGCACCGTTGACAACGAGACACAAGTGGCAGAAGCAGCAGCGCAGTAAAAAGTCATTTTCATATATGTCCCCTTTTCATCCTTTCTACTTTGTATACCGCATCTCCCTGTTTTCTTTTTCAATTCAATGCATTTATCCAAGCTATCAAAGACCGGGTGTCATTTCTCTGATATGGTTCATGATCGAGGGGGGCTGTGAAAAGATTCTAGCGCAAAGAACATTTATTGACCAATGATCAAAATTTATCGTTGTGCCTTGCGTGTAAAATAAACAAGGAATTGGAAAAGGATGACATTGAAAGCAAAGTAGCAGATAATGATACCCAGGTTACGCCATTTGTGAGCGGCATCCCATTGGAACATGGTAGTGTAGTATTCACGACCGGAAGAATACGAGCAGTAATTGCATGAGCTGGTTGAACTTGGGTTAGCGATATAACCAGTGGCTCCTGAAGCAAAAAAATTGGCCATGTACTCCCCACACGTTTGGCCAGGTGGTGGGTTCAAGGTTGAAAAATCCTTGGGCTGACATATAACTGGCAATGACTCCATTTCATTCACAGTCAATCCTTCAATGTAATAATGGAAAGGATCTATAACAAGATATCAGCCCTGATCTATCCGCTTTTGAGGAACGGTGGATTCTTTTCTTACCGAGCCAATACATCCATGATGACCAAAAGTGTGGCATGGCTTGTGGGGTTTGCATTAAGCCTGCGAATAGAATCAATATAGAGATGAAAAGCGGATTGATGACAGCTAATGGATGATAAAAGAACCATGTTAGCATCCTTTATACATATAAGAAGCAATTTCAATTGATGATACTTGCATGCCATGACATGATTTCTCGAGATTGCAGCTATCAGAAAACCCAATGTAATAGCCCAGAATATAAAAAAGATTACAATGAGATAAAAGTAGCCGCAGTTTTCCGGTCGATTCACAAGTCCTGCTGTCCAATAAAATCCACACATAAAGAAAGCTGAGAACACCAACACGTAAGGTATCTCAACGAGGATAGATGTCAAGCCAAAGGGAAGCCAGCTGTAATAACGTGATGCATACTCTCGACGGAAGTACAGCCGCTCTGTCATAAATTTGGGTTGAGCAAGGATAATCTAATGCATGTTGGTGAGCACGTCAGCGAGATGATTGATGATGGTATGCTGCTTACCAAAGTTTGCGCCATGATAAAGGTAGCCAATAGCACAAAGACTCGATTTTGCATGTCAGATGATGTGTATGACATTTTCCAATAAGTGAAGCCATTAAGCAGTGAAATACACATGATGGTAAAGAATCGGCCGATGTTGTAATTGGGAGAACGCCAATATGCGAGAGCCATACGCTTGTGTACAAGCTTGAACTGGGTCCACAAGTTGGTAGCATACATTTTAGCATGGCGAGTAGGATGTTGATCAGCATTCTGGTGAATCGTCTCAAGTTCATTTTCAAGTGCCTTGGCTTCATCCGATTCCTGCCATATCTTGGCCCAATCCATGCCACTCGTTTTGGAAGCGGCAACTTCAAGGATATATTCTGCTGGGTTTGCATCTTGCGAACATTTGGGCCCGCCTTTGGATTCAAAGTAATTGATCATGGTACTTGAATCCTTTCCGATTTCGCCATAATAGGCTGTTTTACCACCACGTACAAGCAGCAAAAGGTGATCAAAGTATTCAAATAGAATGGCAGACGGCTGATGGATAGTACACAAGACCGGCCATCCGGCATCAGCAAGCTTGCGAATAAAGCGTACAATGTTGAAAGAACTCTGTGCGTCAAGACCCGATGTTGGCTCATCCAAAAACAGTAATCGTGGTTTGGCAACTAGCTCCATGCCAATTGTGAGTCGCTTACGTTCCTCAACCGAGATACCAGAACCTTGATCGATATCTCCAACTTGCGCATCAGCTATATCTTCCATCTCAAGGAGTGTAATGATATCCTCGACGTAGGCATCCTTATCTTCCTTGGGTACTTCTGCTGGTTGTCTCAAATAAGCTGAGAATCGCATACCTTCACGTACAGTAACTGCAGGTTGATGCACATCCATTTGCTCACAATAGCCTGTGATACGCTCAAAATCCTTCATCAAGGCTTCACCATTCAAGTATACACGGCCGTCAACTTTGCCAATGGTCTTGCGTTTGGCGAGTACATCCAGTAATGTGGTTTTTCCAGCACCAGAGGAACCCATCAATGCAGTCAAATGACCTGGCTTGACAATTCCCGAAACATCATTAAGCAATTGAAGCGGTCCACCTTTGTATGGCACGGTATAATCGACGTGATGCCAAGAGAACGTTGTGCCTTCTTCGCCTGACGCACTCTTCATTTGCTCGGTGATTTGTGCTTGTCGATCACGTCGCCTCTTATCTTCTTCTTTGGTCAATGGTTGTGGGGCTTTACCAGGCAAATATAATTTTGTGGTATGTCCACCCGACTCTGGCGTCAGCTTTTCCATTGCTAATGCCGTCAAAAACGTGAAGAGTAACCAAAATCCAATGATCTATTAGAAGATAATTAAGCAGCCATGGATTAAAGGATGCAATGCATAAGACTTACCACGACAAAGTTGGGTGCCCAAAGTTGTGAGGTGTAATAGCTGTACTGTGCTCTGAGATAATCATCGCCAAGTACAAAGTTTTGTCCTGGTTGACCGCCCTTCATGGTGCACACCTAGTTTGTGTATATATGTAAGCCTTCAAATCTTGAGTTGATCCATTGAGAACTGCTCACCTTGTAATCCCAGTTAGTATAACCAGGACCATATGGCACTGCATTGCCCGGTCCTTCACATGAGTATATTTGCCCCATCATCTCGTTGGAAATCATAGTCTTGTGGAAGGCGTGTTAGCGTGTCATAGTTTCTGAGGTTGCTATGGATACGCACCTTAAATCCGTATGCCAACGGGTTAATCCAATATATCCAATATAACCATGGGTGCATCGAACCATGTGGGATAACATAGCTATTGGGAAATGATAGATCAATAAATGCTTTTGGTATAGCAAAGCGGCATGATCAGAGTATAACATACCCACTGTAAGTGACTAAATAAGGTATTGTGGATGATCAGCGTCCATAAGCATAACATACTACACGCCTTAATACTTACCTAGAGCAATCAAGATAATACCGGATATCTGAGTGGCAATGTAAAGGCTTTTTGAGACAGCTCCAAAAAGCCTAAACAACCCGTTCATCATCATATTGATAAAGAAAAGGGTCGCGAATAACGTAAAGAAGCGCCCAGCATCAAGGTTAAGACCCATCATGAAATAAGCACACACCAGAAACAAGGCAACTTGCACAAGAGCATAAGGGATATCCATGATAACTTGTGCAACGTAGTATGCTGAAGGACGATACATAGCAAAGTGCTTATGTTTCTCGAGCACAGGACGACCCATCATAAAGCGACTCAGCTCAGATTGACTGATGAATGCATTGAAAAGAAGGGAAAAGAATAAAGCACCACCTCGCTATTATAGAGCATGTCAATCATTGGATGCTGATACCATCATTAAAAGTACTTACAGAGAATGCACCAAGACCCGTAGTGGGCATCTGAAAGAAGCATGAAGCGGTGATGAGACCTTGAATAAGAATTGTACCATAACGTGAGATGAGCGTTTGCTTGTCTTTAATAAGTAAATGATGTTGCCGAGCTGTGAGTGCTTTAACTTGGTGTAAAAAGCTTGCTGTGTACGGTGCTTTTTTCGGTGCACGCTTCTGATGTTCACGACGCACAGCTTCTTGAAATTCCTCAGCTGGCTTTGTGCGCTCTATATGTTGCTCATATTCTTGAAGCTCCTCCATCATGCGTCGATACATGTCCGATTTCAGGTATGCTTCTTGGAATTCATCTGCATGCTTTGGTGCTGTTTCCTCATAGCCAGGTTTAAACTCACGCTCCAAAGGGTTACATAGACCAGTCAAGAAATCAGGCTGCGACTTGCGAGGGGGACAATGGAATCCAAGGTCTTCAAAATACCGCTTGGCATCTTTGGTAGGACCAAAATACAAACAATGACCCTGATCAAGCACAAGAACCTTGTCAAACAAGTTGTAGATGCTATTGGATGCTTGATACAATGAAGCAATAGTCGTCCTTTTGAAAATATCAGTCATGATACGCAGAGAGCGTGCATAATCGAGGGCAGAAGCTGCATCAAGACCACGGGTACTGCAATCCTAATAACAAAAAAGACCGGTTAGAACCCACAATCGCTAAGAAAAGGCCAAAAAAGATGCGTGCCCAGCAGTTTATACTCGAAAGTGTGGTCATCACTTCCGCAATCGACAGTCTTTTGCGTTCGCCACCAGAGAGACCACGGATAAAAGCATTGCCCACCATTGTATTCATTTGCTTGGTAAGACCAAGCATATTACCCAGGAGATAAATAACACGATTTACAAAGGTCTTTTGCGTCGTATCAGGTAATCTATCACCTGGTGTCTTGCAGCGCAGTGCAAATTGCAAAGTTTGCTTGGTTGTAAGGGTTGGGTAATGTTGATCTTCTTCTTCGTTATATACAACTTGACCACGGTAATGCTTGGCAAAATAACGTGCATCAATGCCGCCATAACTAACTTCACCGTCGACCTTGGTATATGCTCCACGGACGTTTGCCAATATTTTCAACATGGTAGAGCATCCGGAACCAGGACGCCCTAATACTAGCATCATCTCGCCTTCTTTGCAACAGCCACTCAGCTTGTCCAAGATCACCCTCTTGGTTGTCTTGACGCCATAACCAAAATATTTCCAAGGCTGAATGACATTAACAAGGTCACTCAGCACAGTGGGAATCGTATGTGCATCTGCACCAGCTCCCTGTTGGTATGTAAAGCCATGTATGTTAATGGTTTCTCTGGTTGAGGTCTAAGCACATGGATACAAACCTCGACATGCAAATCCTTCCAAATCAAACCCAGCTTTTTGGGTACTTTGCCTGCCTCTTCCCATCTCACAGCTACGCTTTGAAGAAAATCATTCAAGTTGAATTCTTCTTCCGTGGGAGGTGAAAGCTTTCCCTTTTCCAAATCGGTCGGCTGTTGTGGTTTTTGCATATCTTCTTTGACGCTTGCTTTTGTCAGCTCACGCTTCAATTCATTGTATTCACCAATCGCAGCTATCAAAGCAAATGTTAGTGCACGTTTGCAAAAACAGGTGTATTACATACAATTCACGTTGACTTGACCAGCGTTTGCCTCGCCGAACGTGCCATAGTGGCCTGCACGTTCCACAGCCGTGTTCTCGGAAGAGGATGTCTCATACGATTTACGATAGTCATTGGCGCTGGTTGGCTGTTGAAGAGTATTTTCATTGTTTGATGAAGGTTGGGTGTTTGCATTTGGTTGTGATGATGTTGATGCATCGTTGTTGGTAACCAATGAACTTGGTTCCCCAGATGACATCATTATAGGCGGTTGTTTGTCGCCACTGTTGTCACCCATTTCTTTTGACGACTTGTAGCGAGCGTAAAGAAAGAGGAAGAGGTGTACGTTACTATAAACTCCTCCACGACCACCCCAGTAAAGAATACGTTTACGCGTTATCACACCACTAGATATGCTGAGTTGTCTTTTTTACTGGGGTTCAGGAAGCGGTGAATTTCTATGTTGGATGGTGTCGGACATTCTCTTTGCATGAAACTGCTTTGTGTCACGTAACTGATGGCCTCATTCCCACACGTATTATTGATAGTATCGTAATCCGGTTCCAGTGATATAAAAAGTGTAGTGCTTAGTATCTGGATGTCTCATATAATATCCTAACGGAGTAAAACAACAGGTATTATACAATGCTGGACGCACTAAAAGAAGCTATTATAGTGATTGTTCATTAGAAGCATGAGCTTTAAATTGATTTTATTCTGGTCAATGCAATTCTGATTGTATGCGTCCTGATCAGCGGCTGCATGCAGCTGACACCATTACAATGCACCACTTTGTTGACAGCACCATCATTACCAAAGAGAAACACTCACTAGGCATTGTCACCCGCCATTCAAATATTTTATTGTATGCGTGCAGCAGAGTTAGACATACGTAAATACTAGGTCTCTTTATTATGCAACAAACCTGCAGATACAACGATGCCTTGTCTATACCGCTCTATATGATTGCACACAGACTCTTTTCGCTATAGTGAGGACCATTCCTTTTATTTAGCTGTGCTTATAATCTATCATGGTGGTGATGGGTGTGTAAATGTGTTTGGGTGGATGGTGTGTGGAGTAGATGGGTCCACACAGGTACTTGAGAATGATATACACCACGGCACCAATACATAAGAAACATTGCCCAAAAGATCCACCAATAAAGAGACGCCTTGCAGGTACGATAGATGATTTGCAAAACCATAGAAACGGTATCCTTGATGACCACAGCCATAAACTGACCCAATAGAGATCGCTTGCTTGCTTCTGAGAAATCCACCAAAGCCAGATGTTGATCTTCGTCTTGCAAAGCAATAGGACGTGACACTGACAACTCCAGGGAGAACAAATAGACCTTCATGGCCTTGATGGAATGATCGACCTATGAATGCACATATTACTAGCTTATCTTTGAGATAGCGGTAACAATACTTAGCCAAGGCCATATGGAAATATAGAATGCTTGATGCTACACCCAAAGCCGGTTTCCTTGCTGCAGATATGCCCATGCAATAAACGATTACTGATAGCCGTTATTCCAGAGGAAGGAGTGCTGCTTGATGACGGCTGCCTTGCGCGCTCGATAGACGTTGATAACACCAAAAGACACACACGCGCACACACACACACACACACACACACACTGTAGCCTGTTGCTGATGTGTCACACCCATAAGAAATGTACGCTGTAGGATGTTTTTGATGAAAGTAATTGGTCAATGATGAAAATCCACAGAGTATCGAGTAAATGCTGTTGACAATAAAGGTGTGGATTCTGCTGCACATTGTTGCTGCTTCTTGTGCTAGTTGCTGATATGATCCACCGATAACATGGATGCATAGCTGAATATCCATCAAAAGAATTGTCGACGACCAGAACTACAATCGGACGAGATAAACCTTGACGACACCGAAAGATATAGAAGTTGTTGCTTGTTGTTGCAGATGCACACAAAGGAAATGTCCAAGACTCCGGTGATATAACCAAGGAAAAGCCTTCTTGACCCTGTCGTTAAATATCTTCCATTGTAAGTGCACTTGCATGCGGCACACACCATAATGAACACTCGTACCTTGTGGAAATTCTCAAGAGCGCCCTTCCTTCAAATAAGAACCGTATCTCCATTCCATCCATTTTTGCGCTGCTGCTGTTTCGTTGTAGAGCTTGTTAATTGATGGCACTTGTATATGTATCCAAAGCTATATATACCAATCTATCTCCAAAGGAAGGGGGCGATACTTGACGACGAATGACTTGACGATCGATAACCGTTGATAGCACCAAAAAGGCACGTAACCATCGTTGCTTGCTGCTGATGTGACACACCCGTAAGAGACGTGCGCTTCTGAATGCTCTTGAAATCAATTGGCCAATAACTAGAACCACCAGAGATCAAAAGTTTGCGACATCAAAAGACATACAAGTTCCTCCTTGTTGCTGAAGTGATCAATTGATAAGAGGCCTTCATTTCAGGATGGGCACCGAATTGCCGATAACGGGAAGCACCAGATAATTGGGATAAAGCTTGAGATGACACCAACGATATGGATGCTGTTGCTTGTTGCTGATACAATCCACTCACAGGAGATGCAGAGAAATCGCCGGTTGCTTGGTAACCAACCACCAGAAATGAAATGAAGATCAGTGCCACCAAAAGATATAAACGCTTTTCTTCCTTATGACTGACATGGCTCACCTACATATAAAAGATGCACGGTAAACGAAGTTTTCCAATCTCACCCAATAATACTTAACAATTGCATAGCTGTGATCGTGTAAACTTCAAGACATCAAAGACAAGTAGCTCCCTGCGGTGGTCCCTCTAAAGAATAGCAGCCGTTTCAGCAAAGGTCTCCAAAAAGCATGAGAGTCATACATACCTGAATCACGCAATCATCACCCGCAGACTTGGAACCAAAATAAGCCATCAGAATGTGAAGTAATAATAAAAGCCCACAGCCAAGGAACGTCACTGTACCGGCACTCTCCCGAATCCGGCGATGTTGTGCATCAATAGAGATACCCATCTTCTCTCTAAAGGCAAGCAGATCAATAGCCGTAAAATGATGGAGGCCGTGCGCACAGAGGATGCATTTTTAAATCCGTGAGGTCGCAACATGAGTCGCACTGTCCACGGGCACAACATGTCCGTCTCCCCTGGAAAGTGAAGTACAATGACAGCCTTGACGTGCAGTCTTGATAATAACAGTATCGCCGAAAGAGGCTCTGCCACTGTATGGCGTTTGGTAAGTTCACTTGAATACAATCAATCCCAGAATGATGCACTGTACCTCTAGGTATTGCCAATAACATTATTGATGCAAATAGCCTGGTATTCATCCGATCCAGTATGTGCTGCTGCTGTTTTCCTGTAAGGCACATCAATTAAGTGGTCCTGCACTGTAGATCCAACACCATGCATACCATTGAGCCAACGTACAGCATTCTTGCTTTGATATCAGTGTCTTGTTGTTGCTGCCACAGATACCATCATCCAACATATTCAAAATACCATGAACGCAATGTGAGATAACAAGGAAAACCAATCTGAACGCGTCTTCATGCCAACATACCCAAAAGAGGCAATGTAAAGACTTCTTGGTGTGGACAGCTTAGGAATGAACACACGCGACACCCATTAGATCTTGTATAAACGAGAGAACAGTAATCTACACGTGAACATTAGTACCACAATGTCCAACTTGAATAATAAAAGCATTGCAGCGATTGGACTTACATGTTGTGTTGGAATAGAAGCTTGAGTCATCGTCGATCGCGAGTGTCCTTGTTGTTGAACGTCTGCAGCCGAAAAGGGTCGTCAATGACCACCTGTTGACCCAGTTGAGGTTGCACAATGAAAGGAATGGCAGCCGTTAATGCGTCGTAGTTTGTGAATGGAGACACCTCTTACCTTGCACTGTGAAGTGGGAGTGAAGAAGGGGCTCTTTGCCGTTCCTCTCAGTGTTCCCAATTTGTGCACAACACCCCACCCCGCTTGCTACAGTTACTGTTGTGAATATGCACCTCAACAATAGCCTATACACTTGAGTCAATAATATAGACTATTGAATACATTCCTTGTAATTAAGCTATGCATACATTATTTTACTGTGGCGGGATTGGCGTCTATAAGTCCGTGCACATCAATGCAGATCGACAGCTAGCTCCTGGATTTGTGCAACCAATCCATGATTGACTCGCCTACCAAACATGCAAAATATCCCTGTATAAATTCATTGTCATTTTCTTTATTATTGCCATACTACACATACCTTCATTATTGGAGGATTCTGTTTACTTGCGTACCTTCCTAAAGGGCAATCATCAACATTATCCATTTGTGCAGCAACGTGTCAATCACGCGTATGTGTAACCACTACGTGCCATTTCACTCAGCTCTTCATCTTTCCGTTAATGCAGTCGACACCATCTACTACGAGAAAGCAACTCCATCACGCTTATAGGCGCATGTAAAACATAAAGATGGCTGGATCTCTAAACTTTACAATGAAACATGGGATCTTTCATAGAACGATTGCTCGGCCGGGTCGAGCGCAGCAACTTGTGTGCGAGTTTCACAATCAAGCTCGCCGATCCCAGTTTCTGCATTGTTCGTCGTCGAAAAAATTTCAGGAGGTCGACCGCTGGATCCACTTTGGCTGGTTGACCTTGCGAAATCGGGGATTGGCAACCATGATCGTGAAACTTCTACACAAGATACTTTCGGCCCCGACGAGCAACTTTGTTGTATGAAAGAGCCCACGTTTGATTGTAAAGTTTTGAGATATGACTGTCGTTATGATTTCTTTATGCATGCTGTATGACAAGTGGTCTTTGTTCATTGCTAAATAGCTTGAACCTGATAGTACAAAAGATGCAGAGGGACTCGTGTAATAAAACTAATAGGGGCAGGTTTGAAGGATTCTTATTGGTGGAGAGTGCATGATAGACAATCCCTAAATAGAAAGGTCTGCTTATGATGGTGTGGTTAACAAGCATACAAGATCAGTGCATCCAAGACTATGGGCGGTAATGTTTGCCTCTATGGTTCGTTCTTACATAAGGCTATACATACAAGGTGGATCATGCTGATAGGGCCGTTGTCATAGATAAGCATTATGATGTATGTACTTGTGCCACAGAGCTCATCATTCTTAACCGTAATGATTTAAGCTTACAATGGATCAAGCTTCCGTAACAAGCAGGGTTGTTGGGTACCATTACTATGGGTTTACTAACATTGAAAATAGAAGCGTCTATTTATACATGTATACTACAATCAGTTATTGGCACTACTCATCGTCTAATCAGCATATGAACATTGAAGCTTTAATGAATGTAATATGACAGAAGGAACAAGGGTGTCTCGATACAATGATATGGGTATAATCCAATCTCCTCTTCCGGCCTTCAAATTTCTATCCTTCCTTTCCTTCCAGATGCCAACCAGTGGATCACAAAAAATAGCAGGTGTCGTTGTGTCATTGTATGCTTGGTTGCTGCCGTCATAGAATCTTCATCCATGATTGTAAAAGTAGCTGTTGCATGCATTGACTTGAATGTTGCAATATCATCCATGGTGGTAAATCCTCTCTTGTCAAAGATGTAAGCCCTCGTTTCCATGCCATCCAACTCACTCAATCCATCATCATCCCCAGCCGTATCCACGTGTTCGTTACTGCTGACGACGAGCCAAGTAGCCAAAGCAACACTCCAGGATTCCGCATTACTGTACTTGATTGTATCCATGCATCCCTCCATAACCGTTGCAAGTCCAATAAGAAAGAGCCACCGTGATCGCTGCAGATATACTTCCTTTTCCATCCGGGTGCTGGTCTCTCTTTCTTCGCCATTTTCATTGCAGCTCAACAAGGCGACGAGTGCTTGTATTGCGGGGTACCTGATAGCTGATACGGGACCATCCTTTAGAAGTCGTATGCATCATAGCAAGTTGGCTCTCGTAAATAAAGATGTTTCTATACAATGGCTATCAGCTGCCCACGAGAAGAGACCGCAAGAAACTTGAGACAATGGAGACCTTGCTTATGGCAGATGCTGTTACGGGATGGTTGTGGCAGAAGAGCGTGTTGTAGTAGTAGAGTGACAAGATTATGAACGCTGCTTGAGACAATAAAGTCATTGCTAATAGTAACTGCTGGAATGAAGGCTGTTTCGTTTGATTGTGGCATTGGAGTGTGCAAGACAGTGTGTGCTTTCAGGAAAGGCGTGTGTTGAAGTGGGGTGCACACGCCATGAGCTTGCCATTCAACTCAAGGCAATCGGATCAAGATATGCGTAGCATTGACATGGTGGATTAGAAGCAAGGCAATCGTTCGCAGGTTGTAGTTGTACTTGAACGGGGGCAACAGTTGAGAATGGGAGAGTGGAAGAAATGGAAACTAAATAGGTCAGGCACCATCCGACAGATGCATGCACACTATAAATTACTCCACGACCTTGATTGCCTCTGTCAAACCTGAAACTTGCACACAAGGTACTCTAGGATATGCTGATCAACTTTGTCTTAATAATCAACCCACACTTCATTTGAGTATTTCGAATGGGAGAGCATAATGGGGGATTGACTATGACTGATGGAAATTGGGACAGCGCCGGATTTATGAAAAAGTCATTTACTATGTAGTTTCTTGGGATTCCCCATTTTGAACTTGAAACTTGGTCAGAAGGTACTCTCGCACATGCTGATCAACTTCATTCATTTAAAAACCGCACGGTTCATTATGAACATTTTGAATGCGGGCCAGCCCAAATGTAGGAGAAAAGTAGGGTAGACGCTCCTGCTCACCGAGATTGCCCACCTCGAACCTGAAACTTTCACACAACATCCTTTCGACCACGCCGAGCAATTTCGTTCCCATAAAGACCCCAGAGTTCGTTATGAAAACCTTGAATGTAGAAGAGACGACAAATGGATGGAAACATAAATAGGGTGTACGGCCGTGCACGCCGATTTTGCCCATGGCGACGTCGAAACTTGGTCAGGAGGTGCTCTCGGGCATGCTGATCAACATTGTTCTCATAAAGCCTCTACACCTCATTATGGAGATTTGGAGATATAGGCACTTTTATGTTTTTACTATGCTGTAATAAGTGTGATGCTATATGACAAGTGGTGTTTGTTCATTCTGAAGTACCTCGACTCTGATAGAGCGGAAGGTGCGCCGGGGCGTGCTTGTGTAACACGGCTCATTTGCATGATACTTCACAATGAACAAACACCACTTTCCATATAGCATCACGTTTACAGCATATGTAAAACATAAAGGTGCCTGTATCTCTAAACTTTACAATGAAACGTGGGGTCTTTCATAGAACAAAGTTGCTCGTCTGGATGTAGCGCACCTTGGGTGCAAGTTTCACGATCGTCGTGGCCATTCTCAGATTCACCCAATGTCACCACCAGCCTCGTCGAAAAAAAAAAAATCAAGAGGTCAACCCAAGTTCCACTTTGGCTGGTGGTGACATTGCGAAATGTGGGATTGGCGAGCCTGATCGTGAAACTTGCACCCAAGGTGCGCCTGACCCCGACGAGCAACTCTGTTCTATTAAAGAGCCCACGTTTCACTGTAAAGTTTAGAGATACAGGCACCTTTATGTTTTACATATGAAATAAGCGTGATGCCATATGTAAAGTGATCTTGGTTCATTGTCAAGCAGCGGGACCCAGATAGAGCGGAAGATGCACAAGGACGTGTTTGTGTAATACAGCTCATTTGCATGATACTTCACAATGAACAAGCACCACTTGCCATATAACATCACGCTTACACCATATGTAAAAACATAAAGGTGCCTGTTTCTACAAGTTGCCATGATGAAGTGTGGCGTCTTTATGAACAAATTGATCAGCATGGCCGAGAGGACCTTCTGACCAAGTTTCATATTCGAGATCACCAATATCGGCGGGCGCGGTCAGTACATCTTATCTATGTTTCCCCCCATACATCCGGGCGCCGTCATTCAATATCTTCATAATGAAGTGTGGCATATTTATGAGAACGAAATTGCTCGCCATGATCGAAAGCACCTTGCATGAAAGTTTCAGACTCGAGATGGCCAATCTCAGGCTCAGGGAGCGTCCAACCTACTTTTGGCCTAAATTTGGGACGCCCCGCATTCAAAATATTTATAATAAAGCCTGCGATTTTTAAATGAATGGAGTTGATCAGCATGTCCCAGAGAACCTTCTGACCAAGTTTCAAGTTCAAAGTGGGCAATCCCAAGGTAATACATACTAAATGACATTTCAATGAATCCGACGCGTACCCGATTTCCGACCACCCATAGTAAACCCCACATTATGCCCTACCATTCAAAATCTTTGAATGAAGCATGGGTTCTTTATTAATACAAAGTTGATCAGCATGACCAAGAGCATCTTATGTGAAAGTTTCAGGTTGGAGAGGGCCAATCAAGGTCATGGATTATTTTATAGTAGTATGCATGGATCTGTCGGACAGTGCGTGACCTACTTAATTTCGACCTCTTCCCTCTCCCTCCTCCCATTCTCAACTGTTGCCCCATTCACGTACAACTACCACCAGCGTACGATTGTCCTGCTTCAGCCCACCATGTCAATGCTACGAATGTCTTGATCTGATTGTGTTTGACTGAATGGGCAAGTTCATGGTGTGTGCACCCCACTACAACAACACCCGCACTCATTGACACTGCACGTTTTCTTGTACACTCTTTTGCCAGAACCAACCGCAACAGCATTCATTCCAGCAGCTGCTATTAGCGATGTCTTTACTCCATTGTCTCAAACAGCGTTCCCTATTTGCAGCAACTTGTCTTTCAGCCTTTTCACGTGACCAGCCCATCGGCATTGTATAGAAGCAGCTTTATTTACGTGTAGCAACTTATTACAATACATATTACTTTTTATGGATATGCATAGGGATGTTGGTTTGGTGTATGGGATGGAAGGGCCTGGATATATTGCAAGTTGGATTATAGATTGGGGTATGTGTGATTGATACTACACTGGTGCGATAAACTAAAGGGCTATCTCACAAGAAAGCAATCTAACCTATGAACAATGACCAAACGTGTCTGCTCTGATCCGCAGGATGGTAAGAAGGGCCATCCACCATCAACTTGGAATTCAATTCTGCTGCAAGCAATCAAAGAGTGATCCATCAACGCTACCGGTGATGACTTTCACAGGCCGCACGGACCAAGCCATTGTGCCACAACACGATCACCCTTCGCATAAACCAATATCTCCTAATAACAAGCGTCCCAAACATGTGTGTATTATTTGTCTAAAAGACTCAAATTCTATTAATGATACATTGAAATGCGTATATGTGTGTGTGTTGTTGCTGGGAGAGTTGCGGTATATGTGTGAATGTGTAGGAGAGAACTAAATACAATAACGTACAAAAGAGGACAAGATGCAAATAGGAAGAGAAATATAAAGTATGAATGGAGGAATGCGCTTAACGTCTTCCCTTACGCTTCCACCAACAGAGGCCAATGAAGAGGAGGACGTTGAAAACAAAGAATGCAAAGATAATACCAAGATCACGCCACTTGTTGGCAGCATCCCATTGATAAGTAAGCGAGTAGTATTCTGGACCGCTCTTGTAATTGCAGTAGGCGCATTCGTCAGTGGCATTGTCGTCAATAATATAACCTGGACCTCCGTTGTTCAAGTAATTAGCCATGTACTGGCCACAAGTTTGACCGCTGGGGGGAGAGAACTTGATGAGATCACGGTCACTGCACTCGACAGTGATGTGCTCCATTTCGTTGGTGGCCAAACCTTCAATATAGTAATGGAAGGGATCTAGATATGAAGTAAATGTAAGTAACGATGCTTATCCATACCAAAAATGAATCAAAGAAAACTTACCAAGCCAATACATCCAAGCTGACCAAAAGCGGGGCATAGCAGAAGGAGGCTGCATCATACCAGCGAACAAGATAAGCATGGAAATGATCAATGGGTTGATGACAGAGGCCATGACAGGAGATTCAGAGATAGCCGCGATGACGAAACCAAGAGTGACAGCCCAAAAGACGAAACCAACCAACATGATGTAGAAGAAACCACAAGCCTCGGGAGTGTTCATCAAGCCAGCTGTCCAGTAGATACCACCCATGAAGCATGCACAATAAAAGATGATGTATGGGATCTCGACAAGGACCGAAGAAATGGCAAATGGCAACCAGCTGTAGAAACGGGATGCATATTCGCGACGGAAGTAGAGACGTTCGGTCATAAACTTGGGTTGAGCCAAAATAATAAGGGTGAAAGCCATGATGAAGGTACCGAGCAACACAAAGAGGCGGTTTTGCAAATCAGATGAAGTAGTCGACATCTTCCAGAAAGTGAAACCGTTGATAAGCGAGGTACACATAATGGTGACAAAACGGCCAATGTTGTAATCGGGAGAACGCCAGTAAGCAAGAGTCATACGCTTGAAGACAAGCTTGAATTGAGTAAGATAATTGGTGGCATAACTGAGAGACTTGCGTTGGGGGTTTTGATCAGCACTTCCGTGGATTTCTTCAAGTTCTTCCTGGAGAGCTTGGGCTTCAGGAGACTTTGCCCAAATTTCAGCCCAATCACGTGTAGCCTTGCCAGCGGTACCAGCACCAACGACTTCCAAGATGTATTCGGCAGGGTTAGCATCAGGGGAGCACTTGGGACCACCGTTGGATTCAAAGTATTCAATCATGGTAGCAGCATCCTTGCCGATCTCGCCATAGTAAGCAGTCTTACCACCACGCACAAGCAACAACAAGTGATCAAAGTGTTCAAACAAAACGGCCGAAGGTTGATGGATAGTACACAACACGGGCCAACCAGCATCAGCAAGCTTGCGAATGAAACGGACAATGTTGAAAGATGATTGGGAATCAAGACCAGAGGTGGGTTCATCCAAAAAGAGTAACTTGGGCTTGGCAACCAATTCCATACCGATAGTAAGACGCTTGCGTTCTTCAACAGAGATACCAATGCCATGATCGACATCACCAATTTGAGCATCAGCAATATCCTCCATTTCGAGCAATTGAATGATTTGTTCAACATATTCATCCTTTTCGGCCTTGGGAACATCGGCATCTTGGCGCAAGTAGGCAGAGAAACGCATAGCTTCACGCACCGTAACAGCAGGCTGGTGGATATCCATTTGCTCACAGTAACCAGTGATACGTTCGAAATCGCTCATCAATGCTTCATTGTTCAAGTAAATTCTTCCTTCAACCTTGCCAATGGTCTTGCGTTTGGCGAGTACATCCAATAAGGTGGTTTTACCAGCACCAGAAGAACCCATCAATGCAGTCAAGTGACCAGGTCGGACAATACCAGAAATATCATTGAGCAAGTGAAGTGGACCACCCTTGAAAGGCACAGTATAGTTCACATGTTGCCAGGAGAATGTGGTACCAGTAGAGATAGAATCCATCTTGGAGGTGATCTCAGCTTGGCGGCGGCGACGTTCATCTTCTTCAGCATCAGTACGGGGCTTGGGAGCCTTGCCAGGAGCATAAACCTTGATCAAAGTACCGCCCTTTTCAGGGTGCAAGAATTCCATGGCAAGAGCACAGACAGCAGTGAAGAGCAAAAAGTAGGCGACGACCACAATGAAATCAGGAGCCCACATTTGGGATGGCTCATAGCTAAGCTGTTGCTTGAGATATTCATCACCAAGGACAAAGTTTTGGCCAGGGACACCACCAGTCATAGTGCACACCTTGTGGTTCCAGTCATCATAGCCAGGACCATATGGAACAGCATTACCAGGACCTTCGCAAGAATACACTTGACCCTTCATTTCGTTGATCAAAAGGTTCTTGTAACCGTATGCCAAGGGGTTCATCCAGTAAATCCAGAAAAGCCAAGGATGCATCGAAGGATAGGGAATAATGTAACCAGTGTATGTAACTATAAGAGAATGATGATGAGTGATGCTGCTCTGGGAGACGCTTGCAATGAAGAGATTTATACATACCAAGGGCGATAAGAATCACACCAGAGAATTGAGTGGCAAAGAAGAAACTTGAAGTAATGGCACCGAACATACGGAAACAGCCGTTCATCATCATATTGACAAAGAACAAGGTAACAAAGAATGTAAAGAAGGCACCAGCTTCGAGCTTAAGACCCATCATGAAATATGCGCAAATCTCAAAGAGCAACACTATCAAAGAAACATATGAGCACAACGAAGACAATGACGTTCTCAATCACCATACCTTGAACAATGGCATAGGGAATATCCATAATGACTTGAGCGACGTAGAAAGCGGATGGTCTGAACATTGCCAAGTGCTTTTGCTTTTCAAGGACGGGACGACCCATCATGAAGTTGACCAATTCGGATTGAGAGATGAAAGCATTGAAAAGAACCGAGAAGAAAATGGCACCACCACGCTAATGAGGAAGAAGAAGAAGGTGTTAAATAAAGAGAAGAAGAATAATGCATAGACAAATTTAACTTACCGAAAAGGCACCGGTACCAGTGAGAGGGATATTGTAGAAACAAGAAGCGGTGATAAGACCTTGAATGAGAATTGTACCATAACGAGAGATAAGAGCGGGATAATCCTTGATCAAAAGATGATATTGACGGATAGTGAGAGCACGGACTTGTTGGTAGAAGCTGGAGGTGTAGGGAGCGCTCTTAGGAGCACGCTTTTGATGTTCTTCACGGACAGCTTCCATGAATAATTCGGATGGCTTTTCATTGTTGACTTGAGATTCATAATCGTGAAGATCTTCCATCATACGCTTGTAGACATCGGATTGGTAGTAGACTTGCTCAAATTCGGAAGCATGCTTGGGTGCTGTGTTCTCGAAACCAGGCTTGATTTCACGTTCCAAAGGATTACAAAGACCAGTCAAGAAATCAGGAGTCGACTTGCGAGGAGGACAATAGAAACCGAGGTTCTCAAAGTAAGGCTTGGCCTCTTCAGCACGACCAAAGAAAATAAGATGGCCTTCGTCAAGCAACAAAATCTTGTCAAACAAATCATAGATGCTGTTAGATGCTTGATACAAGGTGGCAAAAGTCGTCTTTTTGAAAACGTCGGTCATAATACGAAGCGAGCGAACGTAATCGAGGGCAGAAGCTGCATCAAGACCACGGGTACTGCAATCCTAATGATAAAAAAGACCGGTTAGAACCCACAAACGCTAAGAAAAGGTCAGTTTTCAGCTAAGTACCCAGCAATTGATAGATGAACTAGTCGTCATGACCTCCGCAATCGACAGTCTTTTGCGTTCACCACCAGAGAGACCACGGACAAATGCGTTACCGACAAGAGTGGGCATTTGTTTGGTAAGTCCAAGCATGTTGCCGAGCAAGTAAATGATCTTCTCAACAAAGTCGTTCTTGGTTTCATTAGGAAGACGTGCACCAGGAGTCTTACAACGGAGGGCAAATTGGAGAGTTTGACGAGTGGTAAGAGTGGGATAATGTTGATCTTCTTCGGCGTTATAGACAACTTGACCACGATAGTGCTTTGCAAAAGTCTTGTGATCAATGCCACCATAGCTGACTTCACCACCAATGCGAGTGTAGGATGCTCTTTGGTTGGACATCAACTTTAAAAAGGATGTACAACCAGCTCCGGGACGACCAAGAACAAGCAACATTTCACCTTCACGCACACAACCATTAAGGCCTTGCAAGATAGTCTTTGTGGTAGTCTTGACACCAATACCCAAAAACTTCCAGAATTGAAGGACACTGAGAATGCCACTGATGACAGTAGGGATGGTATGAGCATCAGCACCAAGACCCTATAAACAACACATATAGATTAGAAAACCTGCTCATATGGATGATAATAATAAAAAAGGATGCTTACCTCAATTGTCAAATCTTTCCAAATAACACCCAAGTGCTTAGGCTTTTGACCTGCATTCTGGGAGTCTTGCATCATACCGTTAAGAAATTGATCGAGGTTGAATTCTTCAACAGCACCAGCTTCAACTTGACCATCAGTGCTAGTGGCCTGTCGACTGATGCGGGATAATTCACGCTTGAGCTCTTCGTATTCGGTTTTGGCAGCTGTTGATATCCCAATGATAAATATTATTAGTCGTCATGTCGATTTAAAAAGTGAATAAAAGCCGTACCATCGACATCGACTGCATTGCCGTCAGCTTCACCAAAGCTGCCTTTGGTGCCAATGGGCTCGAGAATCGTTTCGACCGATCCAGTGACGGATGCAGCGGACGTTTCCTTCTTTGGAACGTCCAACTGTATCTTCTCGTGATCCATGTATGTAAAAGAAGGTGTTGAAGATCAGATCAAGATTGGTAAAACAGGTCAGGGCAGGCTGTCTATTTAAATAAATTTTACGAAACAACTCCACTCTTTCGTTATCATCGCCGCTTTGGCTGGACCAACGGAGATTCCTTATGAGAGCGCGCTCAAACGGATGCTTTTCGGCCCGTTTCGCGCCACTTTGCCGATAGCTTCTGCAACAAAAATTCTTTCATATCGCATGCTGTGCCACATGCCATGATCTCCACTTTCTATGGTCCTCTCTCATCATACTGCATCATCCCGAGATTTGTCCTACGTGCGCACATTCCCCCCATATCCAGACATATTGTCAAATGCTCCCATTTCTGAAAAATTTCTTTGACTACTTTTTTTCATTTCCTTGACAACGCATGTTTAAAGAACACTACTTGCATTGATGCTTGATTTTTCGATCAATGTCTCCACATGTCGCAACATTTGGGCCGATCTTTGCCTATCCAATAAGAAAACATGGAGCTTCACGGCCCGATACGGATCTTATCCCCGATATCCCTTTGCCCTAGGAGCCTAATTTTTCCTCTCCCGGGACACCACCGCTATCTCTCGTGTCTCCTCCTTCTTCGGCCGTTATATTACACACGGCATAATTTCCAAAAACAATAATATACATGCGTTTATATCCATGACAACCTATACACTAGAAATTTCCAGTGATGGTAAGCGAACGCATCTGCTGCAAAATATCATCTACTCGTGTATCTTGTCCTTGCTCCATCTCTTGTGAAAATTGTGGGCGTAACGCTTCCAGCTCTTCATATGACTTTTGAGAGAAAAGTAATTCAATCTTGATGAGTGCTTCAAAAGATGGATCAAGGTATGGCACACGCAAATCAACCACTTTTGGGAGATCGGTTATCAGAATGGTGTTGAGCCCCTCGTACATCTCGCGTGCTAGATCAGCTTCCTGCTCCGCCTATAAGATAGGAAAAACCGTTCAATCTCATTACTGCTGCATGCGCAAGGGGCTAAACCCAATATCCACCAATACAATCATACTAGCATGATAGTTGCCATTTCATATATCATGCATGTATACAACAACAAACCCCCATTTGGTCCTACTTTACCATTGGCAATTTTTGAGGATCGTCACTCGGCCTATCAATTAACTTGCGAACCTTGGATTTTTGAGCATCGTAGTCAAGCTGTTTCTTTTTCCTGCGCTTAACAGCTTCATTGATTTCTGGAAAATATGAACATAACCGCGCCAGGGGCTCTAGAACGGTGGTTTGAAATGCCTTATCCTATCCACAATGGGGAGAGCTGAGATCAGTATGACATCAAAATACGATATGCGTACGTGTGGAGATGGAAAGCATATACATAATGCGTGCGTGAAGAGCGGGAATGAAAATAGTTACCAAATCTGTTTTCGTTTCCTCATTGAAACGCTCGATGGTCCTTACGTATTCACGACCACCTTGACTCATGACGACCCAGTCGTCATAAAACAATCCCAAGGTTTGAGCTATCCGTAACTGTGTTGTTGTCATGGCTTGTTATGGTAACACCAACCACGTTCAAAATAAAATCATGGATGAACATGTCAGCCGGCTGTTGTAGTACTGGGTCACACTCAACATGCGCATGCACATGCACATACCCCCGCCCTATAAATGTCCCTCCCTTGTGTTACCTCGCATGGCATCCAGAAAGGCCTTGGCATTTTTACTGAGCTTTTCACATTTCTTCTCAAGTCTGCCGGTGGTGGTGATGTACAATGATGCCATATAATGAGTCCGTTGCATAATAACTTTTTGATCCGCCCATGCAATCCTTACATTTGAAACCGCTCATACTCATCCGCAAACTCACTATCTTCAGTGCGATCCACAGCTCCTGTTTTTTGCATCAGCTTTTATAGGTAGATCAATGAGCATGATGATAAGGCAATATTGCTTTTGATCACACTCACCGTGGTGCCCGCTCGATTAAGATTCTTTTTGAAACCATGACTATGATAATGTATCAGCTTCATGAAGGATTTCATCATGTAAACGCACGCACGTACAGAAAACTCATTATTCACCAAGAGTGCTACGCGTTAGATTCTATTTGTGTTAGGTTAATGGATAAATCCAGCGTAGCAAACGACGGCTGTACAACACTGTGGCGGTGATAAAATGTAAAAGAAAAGATCAGCGGAATACAAGCGGCCCGTTCATGTTTATTCTCGGCATGTGTAAAACCCAGGCAAGTGAAACAAGACGGCATCAAAAGATGCCGAATCAAAAGGACAGTGCTGCTGCGCCTACCACACATCACCAATAATGATCCCATATCACGATAAGCACCCCACTACCCCTACCCTACATTTAAAAACAAATCATCGATGCTAGTATAATAATAAAGTGTATTCTTGCAATATAGGATTTGGATAAAATTTTTGCATGATTATGCAAACAAGCCAAGGGTCAATGTTATCATAGCTGCATATAAAGCAAATGTGCGAAGGTATGGCTCGGCACCGGAAGTTGTCGAGACTGTGGTGCTGCCTACCGATTGCTGCTGCCCACTTTGGGTGGAAGAACTACCCGATGAGCCGCCGGGTTTTTGTGGGCTAGTCGGATCCTGTGCATTTAGCGGCGGAGATGGATTATCAACGGTAGGATATGCCCAAGATTGCTCCCAATATGGATATGGATCGTTCAAGCATTTATGGATCGGCATGACATCGAATGCTTCTTGAACCTTTGGTAGCCATCGCTCAGCCATGGATACGGTTGAATTACTATTCTCGTGTTGCTATCATGATAGAGAGTGAGTGGATCAGCTTTTACTACCACTCATTGATATCACACTTACCAGAGTAATATGGCCATGCAGGTTGTCTTGCTTATTGACACGCTTCGAGATCCAGTCTTGAAAATGCTTATCAATGGTTTCAGGTGCAACCTTACCACGAGCAGGTGTACCATACTAATAATGGGGAGCATGATAAATGAAATGCACAATACAACACGGATCATGTGACCTTACCAAATTCCAATCATTGGAATCTTGATCCCAAATAATGGTGCTCATACCCATCTGCCAAACGATAGAACGCACACGATCATCGACATCACCATAAGGAGGTCTCCAACACTTTGGTGTAATACCCAAAACTTCCTTGATAGCCTTGTGAGTCCAATACATCTCTGCAACGATTTCTTCATTGGTAAGGGTGGTCATTTGCTTGTGTGACCATGTATGAGCACAGATTGTGTGGCCGTCACTGAGCGCACGTTGAGCAGCCTCGGGATAAGTGATCACGTTGGAACCGATATCTATACATGGAATGGGTTAGTGTAAAATGCATAATGTGAAAGAGGATCAAAGTGTCGTACAAAAAAGTGTCGCCTTTTGTTTGCCATGCTCCACCATGTAATTGTAAAACCGAGGTTCTTGCCACTTTTTCTTTTCTTCATCGTGACTCCATATACGCAATGGACCATCATCGTAGTTTAAGCCCCATTGACCAGGTTGTGGACAAGCGTAAATGTCTTCTGGGATATATGATAACTTTGGCTTTTTGCATGTGCTTGCAGTCCACCAACAATCGGGATCCGATTTACTATCGTAGCCGGACGTATCCACAATATAATTCTTGATCTTGCGAGGTTCAATCTGAGGCACCTTTGACCAGTCGATATGCTTAAGTGCCTCTTGCACCTCGGGGTGATCGGTTGGCGGTAATTTTAGTGGTTTGGGATACTTGTTGAGATCAATGGGATAGGTTCCCTCTTTAAGTGTTCCCGTCTTGATATCGTCGTCTTTGGGATACTGCGTCACGACTGCACCTTGTGTTGGGGTGGGAACATTGGCGAGCCATGCAGGCGATGTTACTGCAAGTATATTACGATTCTCGTTGTCAGCCAAGCCGACCGATGCATGGATAGCTATGGCTGCTAGCGAACACCACAGTACTTTCATGATCAATTAGAAAAAAAGATATCAAAAGTGGCAAAGAGCTCAACATGTATTTATATGCTCGGATGATTGATTGAGATGTGTTTGTTATATGCAATGAATACACCCGGGCTCACTCGTATCGCTCTCACTGTCAATCAAGATCCATTTTATTTGTTTGCATATCATCAACGCTCGTCGCTGAATAATCGAATCCCCTATCAAAGTTTATCATCCACATTGTATAGGTTGCTCATGGAATAGTATGGGTATGGATTGGGTTAGCTTGAAAGTGAAAAATGACACATTGCATAAAGGATGATGCAAGTAGGGTGGGTTGAGAGGAAGGAAAAAAATGACGCTGTACAATAAAGAATAATGGTATCCGAAGCAACAAGGAGCAAACGCTTGTTTATTTATTACAAAGGTGTCGCTAATTACAATGCAAGAAGAACAAGGCAGCCAAGGAGACACGTGGTTGACAGGCTTGGTTAGTGCTCTTTGTGGTGGTGAGGGATCTGATCACTCATTTATTTGGGAGATAGGTGCCATATTTGGATCATCCTCATGTTGCATGTAGCTACTTTTTACTGGGATGAGGTGATACGCATTATAAAGAAATGTGCATTTCTTATTGGAAGGATGATCGAGAAGGATGAGAATGGGCAAAATGACTCCTGGATAGATATTGTGTGAGGGATTGATTGGATAAGGAAACGCATCAGATAGTGCATCTTTAGGGCCGCTCGCTGTTGGGCTTAATTCACGTCATCAGCAGTGGGTGCATCTCATTCTCTTTTACTCACTCACTCACTCGCACATCTTTGGTGTGGTTCCTGGCCAGCAACTTGCACCTCTTTTTTTTTCTTTGTTCCCACCACCTTGTCCCTTTCATTACAACACTCTCTCACTCTTTCTCTGCTATTGCAGTAACAGCTTCCTCTACTTTATTCCTTTCCTTTTTACAAAATGTCTGATCACAGAAACTATTCGCCTGTGGGTTCTGGCAACGGTGGCGGTTACGGTGGCGATTGGTCAGATGACGAGTATTCTTTACGCAACCATGGACGAGAGAAATTTCGACGAGAAAGAAGTATTGAACGTGATCCTTCCTATGGTCGAGATGAATTCGATCGCTACGACCGTAAAAAGCGACATCGACGAAGCCTTACGCCTCCAGATGGTAACGACCCCCATCCTTCATAGCTTGCTTTTTATAACACTTGTATACAGAACGTAGACATGTAAAGCGACGCCCTTCACCCCATGGCGATTATGGACGTTCAAGGCATGACAGAGATATGCGTGATCCTTATGACCACCACGATGGCGATCACTATATTCCCAACTATGATCGCGATGGCTATGCACCTGCACCACGATATAGCAGCTTGCCCGAAGCGCAAGGATATGGTTATCCAATGATGGGTAATGGTAAGTAACATATGTGCGCGCGTGTGTGTGTGTGTGTATGTGTGAGTATGCAAGTGTATCTGATATTGTGTGTGTCTATAGAACCCATGGCAATGATGAGTGGTAGCAGTGGTGGTGGTGGATGGCAATCAATGGGAAGGTTTGTATACAACGCTGGTGGTGTGATGAATACTGGATTAAAACTTGTTTGTATAAAGGATGCCATCGGTGGATCTCGATCAGCTGGATTATATCGTTTCATTCAAGCAATTCTGTGAACACCTTCGAAGTGTACATTCACGAAGCCACTTTGATGACGACGAGTTACAAAAACGCTACCAGCATTACAAGGAAAAGGTTCAGGCACGACAACTCAGTAATTTCTTCAGCAGCAACAAAGACAAGCAATGGTTCTTGGAAAAGTATCATCCTACAGCATCACGAGATCGTATTGAGGATATGAAACGACGTCGACGAGACAACCAAACTCAATTCTTGGCGGATCTTGAGAAGGGATTATACGACGACATCAATTACGACGCACCAGCCAAGAGCTCTACCAATGATACAGAGGGCAATGGAGAGGACAACAACAACAACAATGATGCCGCTGATAAACAAGATTCAACACCAGCAACCGATGATCAGGAATATGAGAATCAACTTGTCATCAAAACAGTACCACCTACCATTGCAAGGCAACGGATTATTGAGGTATAAAAGGTGGGGGATGGATATCACATATGATAGGTGACTCATGTAACGTCTTTTTGCGCAGATGTGCAATGGAGTGGATGGATTTGAATACGTTGTGCTATCAGAGCCAAGCCCCACCAAAAAGTTCCATCGTATCGGCTGGATCCATTTCAAGGAAGGAACTGACATGCAAAAGGCATTCAATGAACTTGACAATCAAAAAGTATGCCATTGTTTTATAATTCATGCATGGGACTCATCATTGTGTATATCATTAGATTGATGACTTTGTCTTTCATCTTGCCATGAACTCCAAAAAGCAGCAACAAAAACGAACATCCAAGGTCACATTTGACATTGCATCCACACCACGACGTTTGCAAAAGGATCTTGATCAGGCCAAAGAGTTATGTGATGCTCTCGAATTAGAGCTTGGCAATGATGCTAATGGCGTCCAGACTGTGTGCGAGCGTGCCAAACATGTGATTGCCAACAACAAGCCTGAGGACAACGAGGATGAGGAATGGGCATTGAAGAAGGAATTGGATATGGTGCTTGCCTATTTGCGTCACGTTTTCATGTACTGCTACTATTGTTCGCTCGAATGCGATTCACTGGAAGAAATCAACCGTCGATGTGCCGAACCCCATCAGCGCAAACCACTTGGAACTACGTCCGATGAATCCACGGATCCTAAACAGGCTGCCAAAAATGAAAAGAGTGGTACGTTGTCGATAATTTTGGCTTGTGTGAGCAGCAGCCGCTGATGCATGAGTTACACAGCCAACCAATGGCTCAAGAACCTGGACCAAAGAATTGGGATGAGAATTCATACACCAGATGACCACGAATTGGAAAGATTAGGTGGCAAGGTTTTGGACAAGTACGTATTGTGTGGAGGATGGTGATACTTTCATGATTTGAATTGATCAAAAATATACATAGGGAGACAGGCGCATTCATCAAGGAACATGTACTCAAAGAACATGAAGCCAAGTTCAAGTGTCGAGTAGGCGATTGTGCCAAGGCTTTCAAGGGTTTGGAATATGTTGAAAAGCACATTCATGCCAAACATCCTGAAGAGATCAATGCAATCAAGGAAGAGGTGACCTATTACAACAACTATGTATGCGATCCGAGCCATTTACTTCCTGCAAGTACCCATGGAGGCGGTAGTGGTGGAGCTAACAACATGGCTGGAATGAACAATGGCGTGCCATTTGGAATGCAATTATTTATGATGCCACCTGGGATGCGACCACCACCAGCTATGCAGGCCGCTGCTCTTGGCACACCTTGGGATCAGATACCCCGTATTGGATTTGACGCTGGATGGGGCGGTCGACGACGTTCCACCAAAGGCATCAATGACAGATTGGGTTCACGAGGGTAAGTGATTAGGATATGATCATGTTGTTCAAGACAGCTATTAACGGGTCTCTCAATAGAATGGATTTGGATGAGCCAATGCCACGTGATCCGCGTCAAGTGAAATCTTATGTCGATTTGGATGCTCCTGCAGAAGGAGAGGCCGATATCTCATTCTATTAACTGCACGCATCTCTATTTTACACGTACCATCATTTCACTTTATCCGCAACACCTCTTTCTTTTTCCCTCTTTGTACCCGCTTATTGTAGTTGTTGTTTTCTATTTTGCATTCTCCCATAAAAAATACCAAAAGTATTTGGTTCTTTGTTATGATATCAGTGACAAGTATTCATGGGCTTGACATTATTGGTAGAAGAAGCGTTTGCCTCGGTTTCTCAAATCAAATCCCCTCCAATGAAGGCTGTCTACAAGTTGAGTTTCTACACTGGGCCCAAGTAAACTCTTCATTGCGATTACGCTGAGCCCTGTCACTCACTCCACACATACCATCTACCCAAACATACAACACACCCATCATCACCATCATCATCATCATTATTATGCGTCAGTGATGTTGTAGATTACTGGATTGGCACTGAGCTTAACCTTTGCCAGCCCAGATGCTTTTTGTATTGAATACATCGTAGACCAGAGATATTCTATAAAGAAATGCACCTTGACATGGCAACTTTTGGACTTTTAAGATGTTCATGCAACGGTTTAATAAATCATGATTTATATTTGATTTTTCGAAGGACTGTATTCACTATATATCGATCTCGTAACAATGCTTCTTTGTATATGCTTTTACCCCAGCCAGATTCGCGCCTGCAAGTCTCTCCAAAAAACCACGACGAAAAATCTCAAGTGCGTGCGATGAAAAATCTGCCAATCGTTGAATTCTTGCTGTGCCATTCTCGTGATCATTAAGTCGTTCTTCAAGTAGCTTAGCGACGCCGACTACTGCTTTCATATATTGCATCACTCCATGACTCTTCTTCGACATCTCAACAAAGATCTTTGCAAAGGTAACCACTTCAGCATCCTTCATCATCGCTTTGATCTTGCTGTCAGTCAATACTTTTGTGATCATGATGTCCATTTGTTCATTGGTGACCTTCTGTTCCGCGATACATCTGAGTACCAATGATGCAAGTTGCGACGTTGGCCCACCCAAGCCATTTCTTGTCACCGGATGGTCACCGAACGACAGCGGGTTTACGGGAAAAAAGCCTTTCACTGAAAAACGAAAGCTGTGTGTGGACCATGAAGCAGCAGCTGATGTTTTGGAATACTGTCTGATGTGTCGATTGGATGTAGTTGAGATAGCTGGGATCTTCCGTATAAGTATTCGCGATGTGGATGCCGAGCCATTGATTTGTTCTGGGAGACCTTTGAGCGATGATCCGAGGAACGCAGATGTTGTTGCATGATCAGTGTGGCCATAAAATCCTCCTACCGCCAAAAGCTCAACATTACCAAGTGATAATGATAGCTCATAGTATTTGGAATGGCCAAGATGACTTTTGCTCACAATTGATGCTTGTACGCTGTTTTCATAATTCCATCCACCGTTGTGTGCGCAATCGTCTATAGTCGGTGTTCCATGTAAGAAGACGTCAACACTGGTGATAAGAAATCAAAATGAGCCAAAAAGGACCAATGATTCGACGTAACGTTGACCAATATCAGAAGCTAATGAATGTGCGTTCGACTAACCGAGTGTTGCGATGGGTGACATTCGTTCATCATCAATAGCTTTGGACGTGTCAAGTTCATAACCAATGCTCTTCTCCAATAAATGAACAGCGCTGAAAGGTATCATTCGACTGACATCCTGATTGCTACGTGTGCTGATGCTTTGGGACTGACGATCACTACGCAGTGTACATCTCCCTGCCCTGACACTTAGCTCCTTCATAATTCGTTTGGTATCCTCGGCTTCTTCCGGAGTAACGAAGGCATCCAGATCAATAGCGGTATCATTTGGAATATCATATGCCATAACATTGACTTTGTATCCACGCTGGTTGGCGACAGAGATCCACATCTTCGCATGACTGAAATGAACACGGATCCTTATCTTGTGTACATCGTGCCTCTTGTCAATCAATCCGAGAAGTAACTTGGCGAATCTCTTGTTACCACTGCTGTTGGATGGGACATGGAAAATCCTTGCTGCGTAGCTGTATCGCACTAGGACTGCAAGCAACGATGACGACAAACGCTCCTATGATAATCTGATTTCCCGAGCACATACGACTTGAAGAGTGTTTAAAGGCGTGTTGGACTGCACTTGAAGAACATGCAACAAGTTCAACTTGCTACTCATGGACCAGGTATGCTCGTTAATCGTTGCGAATCGGTACTTGTCGTCCCAGTCTGCAAGGAAGGTGTGTATGCGTAAAATGATCTCCAACGGCAACTTGGTGATTCCAGTCGCAGTCATTGTGGCGACCAATTGCCCCACCAGAAGGAGCTGTACAAGATTTTGGCAGTAGAAGGTAAAGTGGAAATGGAATGGATTTCGGGCGCAGTTACCCGTGCCAGACAGCGTGGAGTGGGGCCGAGCAGCAAACAAGAATGCTCTTGCTTTATGTACTTGGGCATCTCGATTATTACGCCACACAACATCACCTCCTACGCCTGCCATGCCAACCACAACAATCAACGCTTCCATGGCAACCCCCAACATGGACATGGCAAATGACCAGCTATTATTACCACCTACAACCATATCATCATCTGCATTAAGCGATAGCGTTGCCATCAACATGTCCTCCTCCCCGTCCCACAGCGCTACCAATAGTCCAACATTGCGTCCTGCATTCTTTAGCCCGGCATCACGTTCACATAGTGCTACCAACATTAAGGCACTCAACAAGAAACGGTACAGCGGTGATAGTAATACATCTCATTTATTTGCACCACCAACCACAGCAGACAATGGAAGTGGTCGTTTACCCCTACGCAGCTCATCCTCTGCCATCAATCTTGCCAACCGTGCCAACATTAATAGTACCAATAACATGGACAGCTAGTTTTAATATTACCACCTTTAATAGACTCTTTTTCTCTCTCTCCCATTAATCTCCATAATAATACAATCAAATAGTTTAAACGAGAGCAAGTCTATTTAATCATATGATGCCTCTGAGTGCAACATTCACTAGCCAAGCCCAACGTGATACAGCGTTTACGCCCAGTCGCGGATACAAGCGTAGAAAAACATTCTTTCCAACTCTCTCCCTCTTTTCTCCCATGTCGTCAAGATAACCCAGTATGCAAACACACACTATACTCGTATATCCATTTATGCGCTAATAGGTACATTATGTAGACGAGTACTCTAAGAAGGCCTAAAAATGAATGAAGAAAGAGTTAATACGCTTTTAGTCCATCCCGACTTTTTGCTGTTATATGTACCAGGAGATGGTACAAAGATGAAGCTTGTGAAGCCTTCAAATGATGTATACCATCGAGAACGCATTATGCAAGGAAAATCGACTTGGTATGCACTGTCGCATTTATGGGGCACCTCCAAGGCCAATCCTCAGCTGTGGAGTGAAATCGGTCTTTATGTGGATGACGAACACGGTCAAGCAGCAGAGCCTATTCCAATGCGATATGAAAAACGGAACACGTTACTCAACTTACTCCAAAGTCATCCTGACAGCTACTGGTGGATCGATGTTTTGTGTGCACGCACTGATACGCCTTTGGACATTATGGGCACCATTTACGCTTGCTGTACGCTCTGTGTTGCAATGATCGACTGCGACCCTCGTCTGATACAGCATATTAATTCAATTCCTTGCATGACCGATAAATTAGAGTGGTATATGGGTGCGCAGTATAGCAATCAACGAAACCAGCTGAGATCGGCTATCCACGCATTGACCGAGTGTACTTGGTGGAGCCGTGTGTGGACATGGCAGGAAATAGTTCTGCCTCATCAAGTAGCTCTTATGGCTGAAACAACCACAGACTTTTCGAGTCATGGCTATGTCGGTGTCGAATTTCTAATATCTCATGGTGGTGGTATGAAAGATGCATAACAAATTTCGAACGATGTCATTAAAACGATGTGCTATTAGGTACATCAAATGCATTACAGGATGTGAAACTTGGTCGAGGCCTCAAAAACCTAGCATCCTTCATTGACAACCCAGGGCATCCAGACACTCCTCTTGGGATTATGCGTGAACTTTATACTTTGTTTTATATATTAGGAAAGTCTTCCAGGCGCTGCATGGACCCGGTTGATTACGTTTATGGTGTGCTCGGTGTATTGCAGCTTGACATTCCAAGAACGACCGACACTGACACAGTTTGGCAACACTTTTTATCGCAACTCGAAAAACTCATAGTACGGATCAAGAGTCCCTTGAATCCCAAAAAGCGAAGTAATACCACGATTGATGCTCGCGCTTGGAACGTTGATTTGAAAACTGCTCAAAGTATGGCTGATGTGTATCGCTATATAGCTCCTATGCACTAATAGACTGTTTGCTACATTATGCGGGTACCACTCACAATACATAAGCCATCATAATATCATTCAAGCAACAACGATGGAGACCATAACAATACTTTTGGTATTTTTTATGGGAGAATGCAAAATAGAAAACAACAACTACAATAAGCGGGTACAAAGAGGGAAAAAGAAAGAGGTGTTGCGGATAAAGTGAAATGATGGTACGTGTAAAATAGAGATGCGTGCAGTTAATAGAATGAGATATCGGCCTCTCCTTCTGCAGGAGCATCCAAATCGACATAAGATTTCACTTGACGCGGATCACGTGGCATTGGCTCATTCAAATCCATTCTATTGAGAGACCCGTTAATAGCTGTCTTGAACAACATGATCATATCCTAATCACTTACCCTCGTGAACCCAATCTGTCATTGATGCCTTTGGTGGAACGTCGTCGACCGCCCCATCCAGCGTCAAATCCAATACGGGGTATCTGATCCCAAGGTGTGCCAAGAGCAGCGGCCTGCATAGCTGGTGGTGGTCGCATCCCAGGTGGCATCATAAATAATTGCATTCCAAATGGCACGCCATTGTTCATTCCAGCCATGTTGTTAGCTCCACCACTACCGCCTCCATGGGTACTTGCAGGAAGTAAATGGCTCGGATCGCATACACAGTTGTTGTAATAGGTCACCTCTTCCTTGATTGCACTGGTCTCTTCAGGATGTTTGGCATGAATGTGCTTTTCAACATATTCCAAACCCTTGAAAGCCTTGGCACAATCGCCTACTCGACACTTCCACTCTCAGCCTCTTCCCTCTACCACCTCCCATTCTCAACTGTTGCCCCATTCAACTGCAACTATAACCTGCGAACGATTGTCCTGCTTCAACCCATCATGTCAATGCTGCAACTGTCTTGAACCGATTGTCTTTGGCTGAATGGGCAAGTTCATGGCGTGTGCACCCCACTACAGCACTACCCGCACTCCTTGATACTGCACGTTCTCTTGTACACTCTTCTGCCACAACCAATCGTAACAGCATTCATTCCAACGGCTGCTATTAGCGAGGTCTTTACTTCATTGTTTCAAACAGCATTCGTTACTTGCAGCAACTTGTCTTTCAGCCTTTTCACGTGAACAGCAAATCGGCATTGTATGGCAGCAACTTTATTTACGTGTGGCAACTTGCTTTGATATATACGAGTTACAACGGATGGGATGCCATATTAGCTATCAAGCTCACTGAACTACAGACAATCTACACCTGGATGAGCTGCGATGGCACAATGACCAAGAAAGGATTGACCAGCAGTGGATGGGAAAGGAAGCATACCAGCAGCGATCACATGGCTCTTCTCAACCAACATATTGGCTATGATGGAGGGATACAATCAAGTGCTATAATGAGAATCGTGGTGATTACTTGGCGCGTCGTTAGCAGGAACAATGGATCATGTCACGTGGATACGGCTGAGGATGATGATGAATTGGATGGGATTGATGAAATGGATTACATCTTGGCGAAAGGTGCTTTACAGCCATGGATGGTGCTCGAGTACTCAAGTCAATGCACGCAGCAGCTATTTTACAATCATGGATGAAGGATGTTTATAACGGCAGCAACCAAGAATACAATGGATATTATTTTGTCTCGGTGTGGTTCATCCGTATCTTAGTCAATTTGCATTTCTCTTCATTTATCATATCTACCCGATAAACATTCACACTACCATGTACTATTCTTCGACTTTTTTTTATTGAATGAAAATTGGATTCAATATAATATATGGATAATGCTGTAATATCAGTTCAAATGGGCAAGGTGTGGGTCACTTGGTTGCTTTTTGGATTAAAGGGGGAATAGGAATCGAAGGTTGGAAGGCGAAGTTGGATCAATTACATCCTCGTAACGATAAAGCATTGTTTATTACACACTTGGACTTTGCTAGCTTGAGGATGTACATAATATAGCTTCGAAGATGGAATGCTAATAAAGGTGGTCCTGCAAGAATTATATGCCATTTGTGATACAATAAGGAGTGGGATGAGTGGCTACCAGACAGAGCTGTACGAGACCTTGGCAGTAGAGGGTGGCTACGGGAGATATTTCTAAAGAGTGGAAACGCGCTGGTGACATGGTTTCGGATAATGAAATTATGGGCGATAAAAAAGAAAAGGATGCTGCGCACCACCCAACCTATTCTGTCTTCATGGCACGCTCGGATTCAAGGGAGCATCTAGCTTGTAGTTACGGTTCGGCTGGCTGCAGGTTCTCTTTTAGTTACGGTTCGGCTGGCTGATTGAGCTTGTGGTGCAATCACGGGTTTCGTGTCGAAAAGCAAAGCCTATGATCTTATCCGCCCATTTACTCGATGCCTTCCCTGTTGTTACGGTTCGGCTGGCAGCAAGTTCCTTCTGGTTACGGTTAGGCTGGCTGGAAGGGCAGTTAGGTATCCCCAAGTGGATCCGGCCCTGAGTTATTGGCCTTTGCAAATTGCTGTGAAAGCAGCCCTCTCCTTTTGGGATCAGTTGTCTTCCACCTTCTCGTTGGTTGGTCCTGTTAATCAGGGTAACTTTATCCAAGATGCCTTGAGAACTGAGAGAAGACATGTAGTTTGATAGTAGTGTTGACAATACAGGATATAATAAAATTCTACTTGCTTTATGTATTATAGACAATCTTGATTGTATTATTATGGAGATTAATGGGAGAGATGAGAAAAAGAGTCTATTAAAGGTGGTAATATTAAAACTAGCTGTCCATGTTATTGGTACTATTAATGTTGGCACGGTTGGCGAGATTGATGGCAGAGGATGAACTGCGTAGGGGTAAACGACCACTTCCATTGTCTGCTGTGGTTGGTGGTGCAAATAAATGAGATGTATTACTATCACCGCTGTACCGTTTCTTGTTGAGTGCCTTAATGTTGGTAGCACTATGTGAACGTGATGCCGGGCTAAAGAATGCAGGACGCAATGTCGGACTATTGGTAGCGCTGTGGGACGGGGAGGACATGTTGATGGCAACGCTATCGCTCAATGCAGATGATGATATGGTTGTAGGCGGTAATAATAGCTGGTCATTTGCCATGTCCATGTTGGGGGTTGCCATGGAAGCGTTGATTGTTGTGGTTGGCATGGCAGGTGTAGGTGGTGATGTTGTGTGGCGTAATAACCGAGATGCCCAAGTACGTAAAGCAAATGTTGAACGAGAAAGTGCTGTAGCGAGTGAACTGGCAATGATATAAGGGGATGATGATGATCCACTCCCATTGTTTCCACCCAATAAACCATCCCAGCGTGAATCATCCATCGATCTTCGTTTTCGACCTGTGCGTTTGTATAAGCACCAGAAAAAGGCGACAATGCACAACATCGCCACCAATACCAAAGTGTTGTTGAATGAAGGAGACATATCACCAAGCAGTTGCTGTGTATTGTCGGGTAATGGTGGATGTTGATGATGGTGAGGCAGTTCACTTGGCAACTCGACACCATCTGCCACTCTTTCGCCATTACCACCATGTGGGCCCTCGTCATCCGTATCATGATACTTGTTGTCAGTGCCATCCAAGGGAATCTGATTGGTCACGTGCAACACCATCGCGCCCAATGTCCATGAAACTTGAATGTCGTTGATGGTATCAATGCTTTGGAAAGGAGGGTTCCAATTCTTTGATTCGATACTTTCCACTGATTGCTTGAAAATGTCTTCGTCATCGACTGCACTGTTGTGAGCAGGGTCATTGATGCGTGGGATACCGATACCATCATGCAAGACATTGACGATCCATGCTGATTTGAAACATTGCATTTGGTGATGAAGGATATCTGAGGCATCCACTTGTTTGTGTGTGTCGATCCATTGAGCCCAATCCGTCGCACAATACTCGGTTGACTTTTTCTCGTATTCTGTAAAGTCGTAAACACCACCGAGACCGAGAATGTCATGGGATGAATACCAGTACTCTGAAATACCGACAAACTTGTTCACGCTCCAATCAATATGCGGTGTATGTACTCCATTGAATAAACAAGGCTGTGTGGGACATTCGGCATCCTTATTGAGTAATGGGGCTGTAGCATCGATACATTCGTTGAAGGATCCCGTACCATGGAGCGTGAGGGGAACACTGGTCGAGTGGGTATCAGCCAAAGTGAGATTGTAAGGCAAACACGGGTCATCCAGGTGCAATGTATGGTGTTCATCCATCCGATTCTTTCCATCATTGATTTGCTGTTCATGCGCTTGTCGTACACGTTCTTCCAAGTACCGTCGTCGAGCTTCATTGCTGCCATAACCCAGAAATGTCGTTACAAAAACATCGTATTCAACCTGATGGCCATCCAATGTATGTAAATAAATGCGGCTGAGGTCATCCAAATGTTCTTGTCGTTGATGGTGTTCTGGTTCGAATGCAATCTGAGCACTTGCACCACCCATATCCAGGAACCCAAATGTATGATGATTCTCCTCCTGCTCCTCTTGTTCAGTGATGGCTTGAATGCTGGTATCAAATCCACCCATCAAATAATTGACCGCCACCCAACCATAAATGCCTTCCAATTCGCCTGGAATCACTCGGATATGTTCTCCACAGTCAGGTAGATGGAATGGGTACTCTTGTCGAATATAGCTGCAAGTGGCATCCAATACAGCATTCCGCTCTTGATCCGGTAAGAGTCGCATGCCAGCTGTTGCCATGAGAAACACAGGTGTCGATGATTGATGTTCAGGTGGTACAACTTCACTTGCAAAATCCAAGAGCATCTTGAGATGTTCACCCACTTCTTGTGGTCGGCTACCATACGTGGAAATACCTATCCATCCATGTTAATGCATCACACGCACACACAATCAATCAACCCATCCACACTCTTTACCTGGCTCTTCACGCCTGGTCCATTTAAGACCATGCTCATCACCTCGCTCCACGATAGGAATGCTACCCTTGAGATCATCGGCAGATAATACGGATTTTACATGGTCATGGTCCTTCCAGGAATACACATAGACTCTCGATCCAGATGAACCAGCGTCAATCACAATGCCATAACGTCGATTGGTCTCCCATGGTTCATTGATTGCAACTTGTCGTGGTGCAAGAGCCATCGTTTGCCGTTGATGCCGCATACAATCACGATGGCGTCGTCGTCGTTGTCAATGAAGTTGCTCGATAGTAGCCAACGTACACAAAAAGACTAGCTCCTATTTACTTTTATAAGATAAAGGATTATCCATGTATGCAGCAGCTTCTTCTTTACCTGATATAAAGGAAGGGCACCTGACCAACCAGAGCGAGAGAAAAAAGTGTGCTTGAATATCGGCAAGAGAGCGGAACAAGGAACCGTTTCATTCATCCCCACCAACCCAATAATTTAGATCTGGATATAGACGGCCTAGAATCAACAAAGAAATGAAATGGGTTTCTTGGCGCCTTATTAGCATCTTTTATATAATAAATGACGATGAAACAAATGAGCAGTGTGTGATCCTTCTCTCCAGTTTTCCGGATTACTGGTTGCTATTAGCAACAACCACAACCCCTGTCGACACGTGGCGACTTTACCACGTACCCGCCATCCAAATCCCAACTCTATTTTATACTTTTAATCTTTTGTTCTTTTTTGTTGTATTGGCAATATACATGGTGGTGGTGATGAATGAAGGCTTGGTCGGTAGTAACGGGAATACAAGCCGGTGGTATTCTTGATCCCATGACCTATATCGTGGTGACACCTTTTTCGTAAACACCCAAGAGACTAATGGTGACACCAACAAAGCTGATCGGGGTCCTTTTAAGAAAAAAGAGGAGGAGGAGGAGGAGGAAAAGGGATGGGTTTAATCGAGTGAAGAGGGTGGAGGACGTGGAGGAGGGGTGAGTGGATAAGGCGGAAAAGTAAACGATGGTGTATTGCCAAAGGTACGTTTTGAAAGTTGATCTATATGAAAGCAGATGTGTGAGTGAGTGTGTGAGATGGATCGGAGACCATTGAAAGCTTAATTCCAAACAGCGTTCGTTCCTTACCCATCAAACTTGGAATAGTTGGTAGAGATGATGATGATGGTGATGATTCCCATTCTGCTGATGAGGGTGTTGACATGGATGAAGCCAAGGGAGGAAGCGCAGATGCTGCAGAGGATGTGGATGACGAGGGTGATAAGGTGAGATTAAGCATGGAACTAGTGAGTGGCTGTGTGCTGCCAACTGAGCTTTGTCGAATCATGGGCGGTGATGATGATGATGATGATGCTGATGCTGCTGCTGCGTTATCTCCAAGTGGGGATCCAGGTGGCGACATGCCTAAAATACCCACACACACACTATTCAGTTCCACCATGACATCATGCAACAGCCAACCCCATTGTATATTACCTTCATGATGCTTCTTTCGTCCATAGATAGCATTCAATTCTGCTTGTTCCTTGACAGCAACGATACCTTGTACTGAATGACGATGACGTCTTGCAGCTGCACGATGGCTAGTTGTATTGCTATTCGCAAGTGGGCTATTGGTCGTAGGTGTGAAGGCTGTCATGAGTTTCTCAATGCGGCGTAAGCGATCTTCAATACGGTCAATGGCTTCATTGTCAGGAGGCAATTGTTGGTGGGAAGCACGTCGACGTCGTTCGGAATTGTTAATGCACTCAATGCCAGCACCAGCACAGAAACCACAAGGACTACCACCATCGCACTTTGTCTTGCGTCGACGACATGTTTCACAGGCTGAGCCAGAGCTGAGACGACGAGCACTACTCGTAGTAAACACTGAACGTGGTAGATCGGCTACAACGCTATAGACACAATCAATTTGAGACTCCTTGCAGTGCGCACAAGGGCGTAATCCATTGCATGGCCGCTTTCGACGTCGACATGGTTCACAGGCACGCACTGGCCGTTCCACTTGAAAGTGACGATTTGGATGTGTGCTGTTGGGAGGACTCGCTGGCATGCGTTGATGTGTCGATCTATCAACAACAACTGTAAAAGAAAAGAGAAAGCGAGAGAGTGTGAGAGTGAGTGAGAGTGAGAGAAAAAAGAGCAAAGAGCAGAGAGAGAGAGAGAGAGAAGAAGAATACGGAAGGTAAAAAAAAAAAAAAAAAAAAAAAAAGGTCAAGCGGCAGTGGATGTGTGCAACCATATCGGGTGTGCCTGGGAGGATTGTGTTGTGTGTATTAGGTGGGATACAAAAGAACAAAGCATCATCACTATCATCATCATCATCATCGGAAGAAAGCCCCGTTCTTTATCCGTATAGACAACATTTATCTATTTGTGCTGATCCAAAGATGCTGCAAACAATAAACATCCTGTAACAGAACAGTGCATTTACCTCCCTCCTCATTTTTCGGCTTCTCCGATATATCCGAAGAACGAGTGTAATGGTGGTAACAACTTTTTCCTGTCATCTGAACACGTCCTTTCTTTATATCCGCCGTCTTGGAGTTTCACAAGACCTACACCAACCGGATGCATCCGATCTTTCCCACTCTATGTTCTCTCTCTTTTTTCATAATCACAGCTCCCGCCTTTACGGATGAATGTCTATTATCTAGATTTGTCAGTTGAGCATTTACAGTAATCTCATTGTCATTGTACTGCAACTTGTTTACCCTCAAGAGCAACTAGATGGTGTAAAAAAGAACATTTTATTCTTATAGATATGGGTCGTCGCCATGGCATTGACAGTGATACCTGTCACATATATATAGAATTAGCGATTGAACAGGGTCATAGAAATGCGCAATCCTTTTTTGGTAGGTGTGCTACACGTTGTAAATTGCTTGAATGAGCACAGTGCCAAAGGCAATCGAGTTATATAATTGTTTGTTACTAGCCCTCTTTACGCGTTTCATTTCCTTCTTTTTCTGCCCTGCCATTCTTTATACTTGCACAACCCAACACAGTTCTTCCTCCCACGCTACATTCCTTTATTCTCACACACACCACCTTTTGCTCATCCGGCCCAGGTAAATTGTGCCTTTTGACAATCGCATGAACGCTGACATGGACCGTTTAGAAGCTGCATTCTACACCACTCTACAATCGTAAACAAGCATTTGCATGTCCTATTCGGCATTGTCAGGGAAACAACTCGACGATAACGCTTGGACATATTCAGCAGAACCACTCAATGCAATATCATCGTCAATGCCGAGGATGGTAACGACTGATAATTCATCATCCACATTGGCCGACAAGGCGACATTTCCTCCTACTCGCAAAGCATCCTTGGGAAGAAGTCGAAGCTTAAAGAATGCATTTGAAAAGCTGAGCAGATCTCGATCCTCCTCATCAAAACGACAAGGTGAACAACAAAATGAGCAGCATCGAGTAGGACAACATGCAGGGGCGACACATGGTTATAGCAACACCTATCAACTTGCATCAGATGCTGAGCCTATTATTACTTCAAGCAGCATGGAACCGTCCCCATCAGCTGATTCAACTCTCTCCAAAGTAAGCACCTTTGACCCACCAACAGATCCTACTACAACTTCATGGCTGGATACCTATGATCAACCTATGCTTCACTCACTCCAACCAATGCCTCCTATAAGACGCCGTCAATCATCAGCTGAACATGTCGATTCTACTAGTCAACAACAGCAACAACGACTACGACCCAAAGCTAAATCCATGGGTAATCGTACTCGGCAGTCTTCTGAAAAGAATACTTCTCAACAGCAGCACCAGGGCAGCACAACGCCACGCACGCCACGATCAAGATCACGTGTATTGAGATCACCGCCACCGCCACCTCCCACAGACACTGATCACAATGCATTACCGAGTATGCCCAATGTCGATGTACAGCAAATCAGAAATGAGATTGAGCCAGTGAATCAAAGCATTACACCACCCGATCGATCATCATCTCTCAACAAGACTGCAGATCAGCACTTGACAAACAATATCATCAGCAATGTCAAACGTAAGCTCAGTATCGGCAAAGAACGTAAACAACAATACACTGAACCTGGACGCAAAAGCCTTCCCGCCAACTTTGTATCCAATGATCAACAACAACCTCGTAAACGCACCTTGTCGAATGGATCACGTTTGAAATCGGGCACAGCATCAGAGAATGAGCGACAAAGGAAAACATCATCTTCTTCAGGCACAATGGGTTATATGCGTCCAACAATAGCTCATGGACAACGTTCTCGATCAAATGATGCGCTACTTCCTCCTTCTTCTTCTTCTTCAGAATCTGTGACAACAACAAATGAACTCGTTCCACCAGTACCACCAGTGCCAAAACATCATTCGAGTACCCTTTCAGTCGACAAGACCAAATTGGCACGACCTTCCCTTGGTAGTCGCACAAGTAGTACTGGAAGTAGTCGAAGCTCCTCCCATGGATTATCAGGTGATGAAAGCATTGGTGGTGCTGCTCCAAGGAAGACTTTGAGACGACAACCCAGCCATGGTTCATCCTTTGGTGATGCTGATGATAGCGACAATGGCGGCAGCATACGATCAGCTCGTAGTAGTGCACGTAGCGATGATGATGAAAACACGAGGAAACCTCAACGTCTCAGTAAACGATCCACCCTCAAGGTGCCGGGATCAAGGCGTGGTAGTACCGAAGGGAGCAGCAATCCCCCTCGCAAATCAAGCTTGAATCGTGAACCCACGAGTAGTAAACCTACCAATACTACTACCACGACTCGACGACGTGGCAAGGTAAAATGACCAAACATAGTATCCATCAAAATGTGTACTCATCATTCCATAGACGTTACCAGGAAGCTTGGCAACACCGCCTCCATTACCATCAGCGCCATTACCACCAATGAAAGTCGAACCCATCAGTGTGACTATACCCCAAACGACCACTGTACGCAAACGACCATCAAAGTCACCTCTCAATTCTACTGCTATTACACCTACACGTCTCCCTGTACCACGTTCAAAGTATTCGTATTCAGCAGCATCTACAGCAGCACCACCTCTTGCAGCGAGTGGCAATTTGAGCAGTGAAGAGGAGATTATTCTTGGAGATGGAACACAAAAGACACGTCGTCTCAAACCTAGTAGTCGTCGATCATTGCGTAAGTCTTCTGGATCAACATCCATATCACCATGGGAACAACAACAATCAGCGTCTCCCAGGATACGTAGTAATACAGGTGATGGTCTTGCTGTATCCCCAAAAGTACGACCTCAAACAACACACAGTGGCGGATTAGCACCTCCACCACCTATGCCCAAGGCTCGTGACACGTCTCTTGCACGTTCATCTTCTTTGCATGCAGTTACCACTACTACTACGGCTACTACTACAACTACCACTGCACGTCGAAAGAATTCAAGAACGTCAACTGAAATGGATGGATCATCGGATAAAGGTAATATATATATATGTATATATATAAACACTATTGACAATAGACTCATTGTGGTACAGAATCAGGTCAACGACCACGCACATTAAGCTTGCATGAAAAGCTGCAGACCATGGTTGCACAACATCCGATTGATGAGGATTACTATTGTGGATACACAAATACGCCAAAGACATCAAGTCAGCAACCACCATCAGACACGTTGGATTCAACACCAACACCACCACCGCCGCCACCACCAGGAGGACGATCCGCCAAAAGTCCACACACCATTCTCAAATATCATATCCAGCACTTGTCACATTACGAGCAATCCGAGATTCGAAAGTACAATCACATTTACTTTGTTGGTCCCCATGCACGCAAGATCAAGGCGAATCCCGATACCCCAGCGCTCAATTATGGCTATGACGATGATCGTGGCGACTATCATTTGATTATGCAAGATCATTTGGCATATCGATACGAGGTCCTGGAGACGTTGGGTCAAGGATCATTTGGTCAAGTTGTGAAATGCCTCGATCACAAGTCTGGTCAAACAGTCGCTGTTAAACTGATTCGCAACAAGAGACGATTCCACGCACAAGCCATGACTGAAATTAGAATCTTGCGCAAGCTGGTGGAATGGGTAAGTCAATTTCCCCCCCTCAAATGACCCTTGCTAACACCTTCATTATATAGGATCCAGAAGATCGATATCACAATATTCGTATGACAAACTACTTTTATTTCCGCAACCATTTGTGTGTGGCTTTTGAGTGTCTCAACATGAACTTGTACGAGTTTATCAAGAGTAACAACTTTCATGGATTCAGCTCATCGCTCATTCGGAGGTAAAAAGGGAACAAAGAAATCGCAATTGTACTTTATTAATATTGGTTACAGATTCACGATCCAGATACTCCAGTCTCTTTGTCTCCTTTATGAACACCGCATCATTCATTGTGATCTCAAGCCTGAGGTAAATTTCTTACGAAATGGGGATGTCTCCTTTTGCTAATATATTTATTATTAGAACATTTTGCTCAAACACCCAACCAAAAGTACCATCAAGGTGATTGACTTTGGCAGTAGTTGTCTCGAGACCGAAAGGGGTAAGAGGATCATAAAAGCAACATCAGGCATGAGCTGACATTTTATATATTATAGTGTACACCTATATCCAAAGCCGGTTCTACCGTGCTCCTGAAGTCATTCTAGGTATTGCGTATGGGACACCTATTGACATGTGGAGCTTGGGATGTATCATTGCCGAATTGTATACGGGTATACCCATCTTTCCTGGAGAAAGTGAACAAGACCAGCTAGCATGTATCATGGAGATTATTGGTGTGCCACCTCGCTACTTGATTGAACAAAGCAGTCGACGAAAAGTATTCTTTGGTATGTTTTTTCTCTTTTGGATGTGAGTGAGGGTGATTGACAATCGTGGTTGTAGATTCCCAAGGACAGCCACGGCCGTTTATGAATTCACGAGGCAAGATTAGAAGACCAGGCACCAAATCGATACCACAAGCATTGCGATGCCATGATATCCTATTTATCGACTTTATTGAAAAATGCCTTCGATGGGATCCTAAACAGCGAATGCGACCTCATGAAGCACTACGCCATGAATGGATTGCTCAAGTAGCCAGCAGCGGCAGCAGTAATACCAAGCATACACGATCCGCTTCTACCAGCAATAGCACTACCACTACAACATTCCATCAACCACGTACAAAGCACCACTCTGCTACCACTCACAAGATGAACACGACAATTGAAGTCGGCGGATCAAGGTATGTATTTGAGCAACAAAAAGAGGGGACGACTTTTTTTGCTAATGATGTATTATACTAGTCAACCACGGTCTGATAATACAAACGATCCTTCTCATCGACTCGCCAAGAAAGCGTCTGCAGGTGCTCTCGTAGATGATTATTATTATACTACAGCTGGATATTGATCATGATTCACACAAAAAATGAACACTGTATATAAAGCAGCATATTTCTTTTATTTAAACTCTGGCATTATGGGAAATGGGTAGCTTGCTCCTTTTTTTCAGGCACAGTAGATTTCACCATCTTCATTTTGTTGCTTGTAACCATTGCAGCATGGAGCCAGGACGAGCTTGTTACCGCTATCGACGCAGCAAAACTTGCCTTGACCGCAAATAAGGCCTTCTGAAGCATCGCAATCAGTGTCGGTTTCGCATTGATTAGTCACTGCACCAGCATCGGTATCATCAATTTCGGTGTTGTCAGCAGCAACGACAGCGGTGGCAAAGAGCATGGCACCAAGGAAAAGACTTGAGATGGAAAGGAACTTCATTGTCACTGGAAAGATATGGGTTTCGAATGTATTGGATGGGCTACCTTTTTATATTTTGGATTGAAAAGGTGATGGTGGCATTGACAAGCAGCGGATGAAAGGAAATCCCCTCAGGGGCACATCCCCTATTTTTCTGTAGTCGAATGTCTCGACCCTGGCGTATATCCACACGCTCTTGTTGCGGCAAAAAACTCACAACCATGAAGGTTGAAGGTTTGTAAAAAGGGATGTTTAATAAAACACATGGTGTTTAGGAGTGGCTGGTCAATTGCAACTGCGCTTATCAAAGGGATGATCATTGCTGTACACCACATCATAATGTATATCCGAGGGATGAAGCTCCTCCATGTTGGATCTTTAACAAAAGCTGATCATATCATCCTTATCAAAATAATTGTCATGATGGAGGAAGGGGACCACGGATGCTTGTGTTCGTAATGAAACGTATAATGAACAAGGTCTGTGAGATGGCGTTTACTTTGAAGAGATGTCTTTCTATCGATCTACCCCCGAGTACTATATATAGAATGAAGCTTTTCTTTTGTATATATACAATATGATTACATGAACCGACCTATATACACGATCATTACAACTGAGTATTACTGTAACACAGGATTCATGCAACTGCTACAAGCTGCTTTATTTGTACCCATTTACAACATTCAACATTATACATCAAATAAAAGGTAGTAGGTACTTAATGCAAGGTATTGCAGCTGGTTAAGAGTCCAAATATGACGATGCAAGGGCTGGGTCAAGGTGAATGAATGCTACAAACCATGATCGATTAATCTCTATCCCGTTGCCAATGTAGGCCCATACCACCTCAAAAAATCGATATCTTTGCTCTATCCCATTGTCAGTGTAGACCATATCCCCTCTCAAAAATGTTACCTATGCCATCCTCGTCTTGAACAATAAAAAAACGGCTTGAAAATGGTCAAAAATTTGGAAAACCCAAAAAATCTCGTTGTTTTTTCGGTTTTCTCTTCAAATATCTTCGCCCAGTAGGGGGCTCGAACCCCTGACATTTCGGTTAAAAGCCGAACGCTCTACCGACTGAGCTAACCGGGCGCTCCTGTCTGCCTTTACAGGATTGAAATGATCAACAAAAGAACTTCCAAATCGAAAAATCCATCAAAAGCACTTAATACGGGTATTAATCGACAGCGGAGCATCTTTGGCGTCTTTTGCGCTGTTTTCGAAGGCATTTGGGAGGGTGTGTTAGGTATAATTTGAATAAAAGTAGCGGTAAAGATATGAAGGTAGTACTTGAAACCCAGAGATAGGCATGTCTATATCACCCCGAAAGCACAAAATCCCATGTAGCAAAAGGACGATCGATCGCAGAATCAGGTCAAATATCGCAAGACATCAAGGAAGACAAGCAACAAAACAATAACAAAGGACTGTGTCATTTATCATTACAAGAATGCGATGTTGTATTTCAAGTGTCAATACATCTCCGAATAAAATAGACAGAAGAGTCTCACAGCGACCACACTTATCGCGCTAGAGGACAGGACACCGCATTCCCATATACATTCAGGATTCATCACACAACGAGTCCATCATCTCATGTATCGCAACATCCTCATATGCAAAAGCTCATCTCCATATAGTACCATCACATAACCATTATAGAAACATATATAAGACACGTTGTATTTGTAGCTGGTAACAGCATAATATTTGAACTATATATTTGATTCTCAACGTATCCTATCTACTATATCTATATCTCATGGGTCATATGACCCCCATTGTGAGGGATGGGGTTGGGATGGAGGAGTAAGCAGGAACGTAGAACGTGCTAGGTGCCTTCCAACAAGGATCAGGATGAAGATGAGGAAGATAAGGGACGTCTGTTGGGTCGGGACAGCAGTACAATGGCAGAATTTGATGGGACAGAGGAAGAGATATAGCTGACTGATGAGTTATTGGTTTAAGAAAATAGGTATTGTCAATGATACTAGATGGATAACGGATATATACGAGAATGAAGCAAAGAAAGATGATATGAATGTATATGCCTAAAACAAGGACACATGTCAAACTTGATGGAAAGGTCAGATGCTATAAAGTATCGTGTCTAAAGGGCTACCATATCAACGACGGATGATTCCTCCTTCAGCTGAAAGGAAGTGTTTTGTAGGCGATCGTGGATTGTTGAGGACGATAAGATGCAAAGATAAAAAAGGAACCTGTTTGACAGGTTCCACAACGGATGATGATGATGATGATGATGATGGTAGTTGCCATGGGATAGCGTGTCAATACGATAATTGTATGCACCAGCGTTCACGATGATAACGTCAAGACCAAGTTGACAATGGAGACATAAGAACAAAGGCTCTTTTTCCACGCGTTGTATATACCCAGATCCTTCCATCAAATGCACTAAATCAATAACCATAGTCCATTCCCATTCCCATATCCTTTCATCCCACGTGCCGAACTGTATTCCATATTCATATTCATAATCGTACTCATAAGAGGTCGCATGTATTGAGTAAGAGATGCTACACGTAATTAGGGCTGCTTCTATATAATGGCTATCTGCTGTTCGCGTAAAAAAAGCTGCAAGAGATGTTGTTGCAAGTAACTTGAGACAATGGAGTAAAGGCCTTGCTAACGGCAGCTGTTGTTACAATTGAGTGTGGCAGAAGAGTGTACAAGAGAACGTGCAGTGTCGAGGACTTGCTTGGTCGGTTTCCGTCACAGCTCAACCAGGTGAAGATTGCATGTAGATAGCTGATATGGCATCATCCATTGTAATCCGTATGTAATGAAGCAAGTTGCTGTACGTAAATAGAGTTGCTTTTATACAATGGCCACCTGCTGTCCCCATAAAACAGGCTGTAATGCATGTTGCTGCAAGTAAGAACGCTGTTTGAGACACTGATAATGGCAACTGCTGTTATGTTTGGTCGTGGCAGAGAAGCGTCAAGAGCGTGTGTTGTAGTAGAGTGACAAGGCCGTGAACACTGTGTGAGGCAATGGAGTAAAGATCTCACTAATAGCAACTGCTGGAATGAATGCTGTTGCAATTGGTTGATGGTAGAGGTGTGTGTTGTGTCAAGAGACGCACGCGTTGTCGTGGGGTGCACACACCATGAGCTTGCCATTCAGTCAAACATAAATAGGATCAAGGCAACTGTAGGATTGACATGATGGGTTGAAGCAGGACAGTCGTTCGCAGGTTGTAGTTGTAGCTTGAATGGGCAACAGTTGAGAATGGGTGGAAGAGTAGATAAGGTGTTGTGAAAGAGCTGGAAATCAAATAGGTCAGACATACTCCCACTGTTATTACACTGAGGCCATCAAATTACCCTCCACGCACCATCCACTCAAACACACTACACACCCATCACCATCACCACCATCTTCATGATAGACAATAGATACACGTAAATAAAAGGAATGATCCCACATATAGCAAAAGGGGGTGTGTCATTTTACACTTTTACTGATAATGATGACAACAACAACAGCCATTGCCTTTAGTACTATTATGCAGGATAGAAAAAGATGGTTGAAAGAAGCCTAACACACTAAATATCATGGTAAAAGTAGCCCTTATTTCGGTGTTATTGTTTATAAGCATGTACTTCTGTTATTGTCCAAATGCGATAAGATGTGGGTGCCCCAGTGGGACCAATATAGGTGCTTTTGATAACTCTGATTTTTGCCCAGGTCTTGAGTAGTTTTATGAGTCGACTAGGCAACAGCAGGTCAGCTCTTTGCACATAATAACTAGCACCTTTTCCACTTACTTGGTATTGTTGAATAGATGTTGCCACACAAGTGGCTCTATTCCTCTTTGCAAATGACCAACAAGGCTTTGAAATGTGTCACCTTTGGTGCATCCACTGGAGCCGTACAAACGTCGAAAGGTGAATTTCCATGGGCAAACCACATTTGTTCTAGGTAAATTCGGCCAAGCCGCTCATAAGTGAACCGTTGATCTTGGGAGAGGCCCAATTCTTCAACTATTGGCGCGCGTAGCACACGCCCTGCATATGCGACTGTACGGGCAAAAACAGGAAAGACAATATCTCGAGACTGCTGCAAGATCTCCCAATCATAGATTTCACACAAAGGTTGAAAAAGGCTTCCGTCAGTATTTTTAAGCACCTATACAATGATTACTGTGTTAGAATACACACACAAGAAATGCTCTGATGAATAAATGTCACTTACAACAGCATGAACGTTGACTTCGGTATCATAGTCAAGGTAGTAGCGCCCAGCAGGAGTATTGATATAAAAATGTCCTCCTCTGCGTTGGTCTGTTCCATCGGGGTGCAGGTACACCGACATGTTGATCTTTTTACTCTTGTTGACATAGACCAAAGATCTTTCGAACCTTGTAATCGGCTCAATATCAGAGTTTTCATGTAGCAAATTGGCCCTACGATACGCTTCACGTGATGCATCATTTGGGGTAAATCCTCGGTCCAACCCCTTTCTCCGAATACGGGACATCCTTTCCGATATTGATCGTAATACATGATCAGGTCCTCCTTCCATGCATTTCCGCCAATCCAGCCTTCAGGTGAGACACCTTGGATGAGTCCAGAACGGGTTTGTGTGCTTGTCAACCCCGGTAAAGGTTCTGCATCCTGACTACAGTGTCCAAGGATTGAATGATAGATGCTTGCACCTTCATGCAAATTGGCAAAGAAGGTTCTCCACTCGCTATTCAAATTTGGGTGGTGCAAATGGGATTGGTAGCCACGCAACCTTCTCACCAAAGGATAGTTGAGTCGTTCCAAAGATCGGCACTGACCCATACGTTCGTCTGAATTTGGTGCACCTTGAGCATAACCATAATGACCAACATTTACTTGTACCGAGGCACGTCCAGCAATAACACCAGTGATTGCATCAAATTTAAAACCAGGCGCAGGATCACCACGTAGCATTGCACGTAAAACAGCCTTCTCTGATCTGCCTTTTATAATGAAGATAAAGAAGAAGGTTAGTTCAATGCGATGTGGATTAAAAAATCACACTTACTTATTGTTGTTTCATGGATGATATTCTGCACTTGAATGCTAGCTTGATTAAACACTTGCGTAAACCCTTTCTTATCCTCAAGTCTTGTCGCCATGTTGATGGCCTTAACGCAAAAAGCCCGTGTGCCTTGTTGGACTTGAGCATTAGGATCATTTGCCAACGGTAAACAACAACTTGCAAGCAACAATGTTCTGCACCAAGTCAACAGCATGAAGCGGAGTATCCTCACATCACCACACCCATAGGAAACATAGCCGGGATACAGGTGAGGAACGACAATGTGCATTTGTGCAGGGTCTTCACCGTCTGGAGCATCCAACGCAAAATCCAAATCACCACTGCTTAAGAATGGCTTCCCCGTATTTTCCAAGTACTCATCTAAAGCCAAAGAATAGCTAATATCATAATACTGGTTAATGCTTTACATGGAAAGATGTAAACTATTATAATAGTATTTACCTTCCCCGATAATTTGAAAATGCTGTTGCATGTGGATCAAAACCAAGGGTTGATACAACAAATGGATTCACTCGTCGAACGATAGCGGCAGCAGTTTCTTCAAAAGGATCCCGGTTGGCTTGTTGCTCGCTCCGCTCAAAAGGCTGACAGTTGAAAAGATCAAAGAATGGAGTAGGCACAAAGTTATCCCTCACATAATAGGAACCAAGGCACGAAGCAATGAGGTCACGTGTAAGCTCACCTGCTCTTGATCCATCAAAAAAGCCTCGTACCAACGCACCATCTTCCCTTGTAATATCCCTGGCAAAGATCAGAAGCGGAATAAAGTTGGTTGCTTGGAGCTGACTAGGAGCAGCTTGAGTGACAAAGAGTCGTATATGCTCGTCACCAATCATACTAGCTCGCTGCACGTCAATCGCTGGCAGCCTGTTTTTGTATAGTTCATGGAACAAAAACTCCATTTCGGCCTTATGTATGGCATCTTGCTCATGCACGGGGCCAAAGAATACAAGTTGAAGTTGCTGCAATCCTTTGGCCAAAACTCGCATCATCAATTCGTTATCTTCATTTGATGGTTGGTAAGAGCGGTAGAAGCCGCCAGGCTGTGAATTGAGACAAACTGCACGGTCAAAGATATGTAGCAATACTTGTTCATGCGTATCGAGAAGCGCGTGGTTGCTAGGAAGACGAAGGCTTGGGACTTCGTAAACGCTAAACTGCAAAGTGTGATTGGCTGCTTGAGCTGCCTGCATGAAGTTGCCAAGTCGGGTTCGTAGCACAGCATTGGAATCTGTATGCTCTCGCTCAGTTGGTAGAGACGTGGTTGTACAGCCGATATATCGCAAGAAAACTTTCTGCTCATCCGTCACACCAGCAAGGACATTGTTGTTGATGGCTTGAACAAGGTAAGGATCAGCATATCTTGCTTCATAGACAATGAGGACTTGTCTCAAAGCAGCAGCCGTAAGTTGTGCAGAGCGAACATAGTATCACGTACCAATAAAAGCTTTATCTTCGTTTGCCGGAATACACCCAAGTGATACAGTCATCTCTTCATCATCCATATGTGCAGAGTCTTGAGCAAATGCAAGCAATTGGGTATTACGCTGTGGTCCAACTACATCCCCTTGGGCAACCAGTTTTTTCAGCACCGGTTCTGTGTTGACGGTGGTGGTTAACATGCTTCTTGTCATTCTTCCGGACACCAGAGCCACCAACTCTTTCCAATTATCTTGTCCTTCGTGAATATTAGGCCCAGTTCCGTCCATGATGGTATCTGCAATTTCTTCGTCCATGTCCTCCATAGAGACATCAGACTGATAGAATTCTTGAGACATGATGAAATGAAGAGGAATAAGAGTGATATTGAAGAAAATGGTAAAGATGAGCATGGATCACCATTCTATTTTGGAGTAACAATGAGTCTTGGTGGACTCATTGTTTCTTTGCCTACAGGCTGATAATCAACATAGCAATCCCCAAAATAGTAAACATATTTACATTTGGATCTGCTATCATGTATCGAGATGATATGACGACTCGCCACCAAATATGATTACTGCTAGGAAATGATACCATCAGCAGCAGCTAGAAATCTTTCAGTGCTATGCATCCACCAGCTTCGAAAGATGATAGGGGGTAGCTGAAAGAATAGATTAACCAACTTTAAAAACTAATAGACTTGTTATAACCGCATGTATATACTTACAGGTGACGCAGATTGGTCTAGGTAAACCTGTTGAGGCAGGCTGCGAGCATGTAGGAAATAGCGGTTATTCTTGATACAGTACCTTTTCGTTGCTTATGACTTGTTGCACGTTTCAATGATGTGCACCATTAACAAGCTACATATCAACAACATGAGATTAAGGACAATATCATGCAAACAAGAAAAAAGGATGCTTCCGAATGGATTGAGTAAAAAAAGGCTGATGGTTGGGGGCCTGGTAGTAAGGCAATGGCTGCTGTTGGATCATCATTATTATGGTAAAGTATCATATGACACACACCCTTTTGCGATACGTGAGGATCATTCATTTTATTTACGTGTATCTATTATTGCCTATCATGAGGATGAGGATGAGGATGAGGATGAGGATGAGGATGAGGAAGATGATGGTTGGTGTTTGAGTGGATGGTGTGTGTGGGGAGTAATTGAGTGGCCTCAGTGTAATAGCAGGGGGACGGCAGCTCCACGACTTGAGACAACGCTTCTTTTCCTTTTTATCCCTCCTCTGCTTTTATCCCCCCAATTCACGACATCCTGATCGAGGTAATGTACTATAAAAGAGTGCTGTTGTTGGTTGCAACGTATTAATGTAGTTCTGAACAGGCATTGTCAAGCGCGTCCAAGTGCTGAGAAATGAGCGTGGTTGTCATGGGGATATCGTTGCTGCCTCTTGTTCATTGCTATTCCCGCTCTACGCTTGGTGTCCACAGGTACATTCAAAGACCCCAATGTTGCAGCCGAACTGGTCCCATTGACGTGTTAGCTTGTGTAGAGGGCAAGTTTGGTTTCAAGGCGTTGGCTCGTTTGGCGTTCTGTTTCGGCTCAACAACACCACACCATGGTTTTTCGGTTTCCAGTAACCAACAACAAAGGGTCTTTGTGTCTAAAAGAAAAGGCAAGTGCAATGGGACAAACAATGAAAAAGGTGTTTATTGTGTATATGTGTTAACAATGAATTGTATAGGCTTCTTTTGGTCAGGCAGTGCAACTGGTGCATCATTATCTCTTTGGGTTCGACTCCCAGCCTGTATCAAGTGGCCGCTGCGTCGCTCTGCACTAGCCAGTTGCTGGAAAAGCTTCTTGGAACGCGGCCAGGGCTCTAGAGGCCTGCGTTGAGTTGATGGGTCGATGACGATGGGTTGTGGGAGGAGCATGGCCACCCGTGTTGAGGGTAAAAGGGGATTTGCAACAGCTTGTAGTCGCCCCGGTCGTGGATGTGTTGACATCGGTGCAAACCAACACGCTCCTCTCGTGATAGGCTCGTTCTTTCCCTTGAGGATTTCTTTCATGAGGCGGAAGGATTGGGGATCATTCTTTCTTTGGAGAGGATGAAATGAGAACAACTATGAGCCTGGACTCTACGTAAGTGAGTCCTTCCTTGCCATGGATCGAACTGGCCTTGCGTGATTCGTGCAGAGCTTTCTCAAAGACAAGGGATCGCCCGACGTTGCTCGTATGGTGATGATCTGGTTTGTAAATCCTTCTGATTTGCTTTCTTCCTTTGAGAGGATCGCCTAACGGTATACCAAATCGTCATCGTTCCCGGAATCAGATTGTTTAATTTGGCTCTTTTTATTCATAGAGACGACGATTACGATGATAACGACCATGACGATAACGACCCCATTCTTTTCTACTGGTGTGCCTTGGCAAGATATTGGGTGTCGACGACGAGGGACTAGACTGGACGACTGGTTGACGAGTACGAGTACGATTACGAGGATGAATGAATGACGGATCCCAAGATGACGATGGTGGCAAGGCAGCAAAATAACAAGATAGCTGGATGAAATGAAGCATTGCCTTATTTTTTATTACATACGCACTTGTTGGACTTTGCTACTAGCTTGTGGATGTACGTAATATAGATTCGAAGATGGAATAATAAAGGTGGTTCGGTTATTGGTCATGAAAAAAGGATATGGGTTTTGTGAATTGTGATACAATAAGGAGGAGTAGGATGGTCTTGAGAGAGTGATCCCTCCCATTGAATCGATTACTGGCTGGCTGGTTTACATATACAAGTTTGTTTATTATGCAGCCCGCCCTTCTCCTACATGCAAATGTGATATGGAACCACCACGTACCTTGACACACCTTCATTATTGGATGTGGTTTACTTATGTACCTTTCTAAGGCAATCATCAACATGATCCATTTGTGCAGCAACCTGTCAAGGATGTGTTTGTGTAACCACCACGTGCCATTTCACTCAGGTCTCCATCTGTCCGTTAATGCAGCCGACACCATCCACTAGGAAAAAGCAACTCCATCACGCTTACAGCATATGTAAAAACATAAATATAGCTGTATCTCTAAACTTTACAATGAAACGTGGGGTCTTCAATCGAACAGAGTTGCTCGTCGGGGTGAAGCGCACCTTGGGTGCAAGTTTCACGATCAAGCTCGTCGATCCTAGATTTCGCAATGTCACCACCAGCCAAAGTGAATCGTGGGTCGACCTCTTGAATTTTTTTTTTCAACTTTGGCAGGTGGTGACATGGGGTGAATCTGAGAATGGCCACGACGATCGTGAAACTTCTACACTAGGTGCGCTTGACCCCGCCGCGCAACTTTGTTCGATTGAAGACCACACGTTTCATTGTAAAGTTTAGAGATACAGTCACCTTTATGTTTTACATATGCTGTAAGCGTGATGCTATATAACAAGTGGTCTTAGTTGGTTGTGAAGTATCATGCAAATGAGCTGTGTTGCACAAAGAAGTCCGTGTGCATCTTCCGCTCTATCAGGGTCAAGCTACTTCACAATGAACAAACACCACCTTTCCTATGGTATCACGCTTACAGTATAGGTAAAACATGAAGGTGGTTGTTTCTCCAAATATACTTAATGATGTGTAGAGACTTTATGAGAACGATGTTGATCAGCATGACCGAGAGCACCTCCTGGCCAAGTTTCGACGTCCCAATGAGCAATATCGGCGCGCACGGTCGTACACCCTATTTAATGTTACCATCCCTTCGTTGTCTCTCCTACATTCAAGTTTTCATAATGAACTCTGGGGTCTTTACGGGAACGAAATTGCTCGGCGTGGTCGAAAGGATGATGTGTGAAAGTTTCAGGTTCGAGGCGGGCAATCTCGGGGATCAGGAGCGTCCAACCTACTTTTGCCCTACATTTGGGCTGGCCCGCATTCAAAATGTACATAATGAACCGTGCGGTTTTTAAATGAATGAAGTTGATCAGCATGTGCGAGAGTACCTTCTGACCAAGTTTCAAGTGCTAAATTGGGAATCCCAAGAAGATACATACTAAATGACTTTCTCATAAATCCGGCGCTTTCCCAATTTCCATCCGTCATAGTCAATCCCCCATTATGCTCTCCCATTCGAAATTTTCAAATGAAGTGTGGGTTCGTTATTAAGACAAAGTTGATCAGCATGTCCTAGAGCACCTTGTGTGCAAGTTTCAGGTTTGAGAGAGGCAATCAAGGTCTTGGAGTAATTTATAGTGTGCATGCATCTGTCGGACAGTGCCTGACCTATTTGATTTCCACTTCTTCCACTCTCGGCTTCTTGCCTTTTCCTCCTCCCATTCTCAACTGTTGGCCCCATTCAAGTACAACTACAACCTGCGAACGATTGCTTTGCTTCCAATCCACCATGTCAATGCTACGAATATCTTGATCCTATTTGTCTTCGACTGAATGGCAACTTCATGGCGTATGCCCCCCACTACAACACCCGCGTTCCTTGACACTGCACGTTCTCTTGCTGTACACTCCTCTACCCATGACCAATCGTAACAGCATCCACTCCAGCAATTACTATTAGCAAGGTCTTTATTGTCTCAAGCAGCGTTCACAATCTTGTCACTCTACACGCTCCTCTGCCACAACCATCCTGTAACAGCAGCTGCCATTAACAAGGTCTCCATTGTCTCAAGTTACTTGCGGCCTCTTCACGTGGGCAGCTGATAGCCATTGTATAAAAGCAGCTTCATTTACGTGTGGCAACTTGCAATGATGCATACGACTTCTAATAGATGGTCCCATATCAGCTATCAAGTATCCCGCAATACAAACACTCTTCGCCTTGTTGAGCTGCACTGAAAATGACCAAGAAAGAGAGAGACCAACACTCGGATGGAAAAGCAAGCATATCAGCAGCGATCACAGAGCTCTTTCTTATTGGACTCGCAACGGTTATGGATGAATGGATGGATGCAATCAAGTGCAGTAATGTGGAATCCTGGAATGTTGCTTTGGCTACTTGGCTCGTCGTCAGCAGTAACGAACACATGGATACGACTGAGGATGATGATGGGTTGGATGAATTGAATGGCATGGAAAGGAGGGCTTACATCTTTGACAAGAGAGGATTTACCACCATGGATGATATTGCAACATTCAAGTCAATGCATGCAACAGCTACTTTTACAATCATGGATGAAGATGCTACGACGGCAGCAACCAAGAATACAATGACACAACGACACCTGCTGATTCTTTGTGGTCCACTGGTTGGCATCTGGAAGGAAAGGAAGGATAGAAATTTGAAGGCCGGAAGGGGAGATTGGATTAGACCCACATCATTGTATCGAGACGCTCTTGTTCCTTCTGTCATATTACATTCATTAAAGCTTCATTGTTCATATGCTGATTAGACGATGAGTAGTACCAATAACTGATTGTATACATGTTTAAATAGACGCTTGTATTTTTAATGTTAATAGACCCATAGTAATGGTACCCAACAACCCTGCTTGTTACGGAAGCCTGATCCATTGTAAGCTTAAATCATTACGGCTAAGAAAGATGATGAGCTCTGTGGCGCAAGTACATACATCATAATGCTTGCCTATGACAACGGCCCTATCAGCATGATCCACCTTGTATGTATAGCCTTATATAAGAACGAACCCTAGAGGCAAACAATACCATTACCGCTCATAGTCTTGGATGCACTGATCATTTATGCTTGTTAACCACAGTTACGCTCAAATAAAGAGACATAAGTTAAGGTAGATAGTGCATGCTGCATGTATAGGCTGATATGCTCTTTGTTTGAGCGTAACTCGGTCAAATCAGCTCGGATCCAGAAAATTGAATGATGGAGATGAATATCTGGAGCGGATGCATCATTCCCATCAAGTGGGTTTGGCAAAAGCTGGGAACGAGAAAGGTACATGTTAGCTGCCAACGTATGCATTGGAAATGGCTTTTACGTACCTGCCATGCATTGTCCCTGAAGTGCTGGCTTTTTGGTTCAGATACACAAACACGCCTCTCTGCATCTTTGGCTCTATTAGGGTCTAGCTGATAGACAATGAACAAAGACCACTTTTCATATAACATCACGCTTACAGCATATGTAAAACATAAAGATGCCTGTATTTCTAAACATTACAATGAAACTTGGACTCTTCTAGAACAAAGTTGCTTGTCGTGCTCGAGCACACCTTGTGTGCAAGTTTCACGATCAAGCTGGCCAATCCTAAATTTTGCAATGTCGCCAACCAGCCAAACTCGAGCTCTTGAATTTTTTTTTCGACGAGGCTGGTGGTGACATTGCGAACGCAACTTTGTTCTAGTAAAGAGCCCAAGGTTCATTGTAATGTCTAGAGATACAGGTATCTTTATGTTTTACATATGCTGTAACCATGATGCTATATGAAAGGTGGTCTTTGTTCATTGTTAGTCGCCTCAATTATACTAGAACCAAAGATGCAGAAAGGACCCGGTTGTACCATTAAGCAGAGAGGGCGGGACTTGGATCAATGTTATTGGTGGATATTGCATAATGGTTCCTGAGCCTATATTTAGGTTCTCGTCTGATAGACCGTATTGAACGATGGTATGGCTAACAAGCCAAATAATTAGTGCATCCAAGAATATTCGTGTGAAAGAATGACAGGCGCATTGCTTGTCTTCAGAGATCGTACCCATATAAGGTCATACATACAAAATAGCGCATGCTCCAAGTCGTCGTTCGTAAGCATATGTATGTACTCGTGTCATATTGTATCATAGCCCACTCTTTCTTAAACATAACCACTTAAGCTTACAATGGATCAAATTTTTGTAACAAGCATTGTTGTTGGGTGCCATCACTAGGGATTTATTATCTTGGAGAATATTTAAACCTGCTGTGTACAAACCTGCTGCCTATCGTCCATCAGCATATGAGCCATTGGAGCCGGGAAGTGTACCGCCTACCACAACAAAGGTACCCTTTGATGCTTGTATTTGATATCAATTGACGTTCCGTCACCTTCGATTTGGTATTCTAAGATGACCACTTTATCAGTTCAATCTCTGACAACAACTCTCACGCCCAAGCACACATGTAAACAAGACTGTTGTCGCCAGCGTTTTATCAACCAACCGTCTCTTGGATCGCATATACTATCAAGAAAGAGACCATCATTTGGGGGGTGAATGAGGCGTTTACTACGTCCGGTCTCATAACAATGAATGTTGCCAAAATAGAAACAGCGATGCATAAAAACTGGCAGTTCTTTAAAGCATCCTTGTTTGTACCCTTTCTTTCATACTACTCCTTGGCTACGCTTCTTCCTTGATATCAGCATTCATCAGTGTTACAGTTATTGTTCCAAAAGCCGTTGTCAACCCAAGCGATTTCATTCCTAATGCTTGTTCGTGCCATTCATCCGATAGTAGCGGTGAGCGGTGCGTACAAAGGGCAGGGACGTAATCAACGCAAATTCGACTTTTTACGGTGGTCACTTTATCAGTTTAATTCGTCACTCAACCTCCTTTCTTGCTCGGACAACAATTCTCAAACCCGAGCAAGTTGTTGTCACCAGCATTCTTATCACCCACGCTCCGCCATCCAGATGCACCAATTACGACTCACACTCGTTCCACCATCCAGCTATACGAATTTACAATACTTGGACGTGAGGGAATGTGAAATTAATATCATAGACCTAGAGCACGTCCTACTCAGGTGCGTATGCCTCAAGTTTCTGGGTGTACGCTAACAAAGGGGACAAGGCCCAAACAGAGCTATGTTGGATAAATGCTGCCATAATCTTCGACACCTATGTTATTTACCGTACCCCATGCTACAATGAAATCGATGATCAGCAACCAACCAGTAACACCATTTCTTTACGAGCACTGGACATCGATGTAACCGATGCAGGTCGTTTTATTGATCAGAACAATCTCAAACACTTGTCTTTGCTACATTGTTATGGTGACCTCATGCCAAATGATCATCCATCGGACCTTTTCTATCAGAACCGACATTCTCTAAATTCAATCGGTTTAGCTTTGGCTTTGTCCGAGTTGCAGCAGTATATGTCATCTTGGGATAGGGTAGTAACCTAAGATGTAACCATATGTGAAGATGATAAAATCCATTACCCAGAAGCCAGAACCTGTCGCATGATATTATCGTACTGATTTGAGGGCCGGTATGGCCGGTAATAACCACCGGGTTTTGAGTTGAGGCAAACCACTTGGTCCCATTTGCTCGTGATCAGCTGCTTGAACAGCTTCCATGAAACTACCAAACCGTGTTCGCAGCCCAGCATTGATATTTGTACAACAGGACCAGACGACACAGGATAACAATGAGCACAAGTAATAAAGCAATAGAAAATTGCCTATATCATTACAAAGAACAGCAGAAGCATCATCAGTGTATGGGGCCAGATAGGCTATCCTTGATACTTACAAATGACGGGCACTCTCTTCATGGTATATGCAATCCAGTAGACGAAAGTTAGCATCATTCAACAACTATCACAGATGCCTAAAGATGGTACCGATGTTCTCTATAATAAATGCGAGTATCATTGTCTTGTCCCCTCCACTACCACTACGACTATGCACATTACATACGCATGAAATACGAGTATATGACGTCGTCCTCGCACATTCATATTAGAAAAATAGGTGATGTATTATTGTACAATCCTGGGGTCGACATGTTTAATTCCTCCTGATATTATCCAACAATATAACATTACTAAGCTAAGTTCATTCTACAATGCGAATACCGAATATATCGAAGCGCCAAAGCCATTCAAGGATTCAAAGTTGATCATTTACGTTGGATGGATGACTGTATATGCATGTTTAAGTGCAAGGTCATCACCGGTCCTCCTTGATCCTCTCGTTTCATACATGCCATTCTTGCACCAAAATCTCGTCAAGAACAAAGGGTCAAGTCGCAAAGTATATACTTTCAATGCTGGGGCAGTATGAAGGGCGTTTGATGAGATGGTGCCGATGCCGATGGTTGTGTATTGCCCTCTGTACGTTTGATGTGTTGTGCAATCCACTCGTGATGCAATGCGTCGTACGGTCGTAGCCTGTGTGCAGGATCCCACTGGAGACAACGGCCAATAAAGTCAACAAATAAAAAGTCGTGACAACCTCCCAATGCATGTATCAATGGCTTGCATCCAGGGCGTCGCTTACGACCACGAGAACTGAATGACGGTCTTGGTCTACCATCCAAGTCTTTCGAGTAACGAATTAGTTTTATGCGCATAAATTTGTACGTCGCACAAACTTACCAAAAAATAAGTTCCGGCGTGTGCTTTGTTCAACCATATACGCGGGGGGCACGCCAAGTACTTCCATGATGCACACTAGCTGGTCTTGTTCACTTTCACCCGGGAAAATGGGCATTCCTGTATACAACTCGGCAAGTATACAACCCACACTCCACATATCAATGGGTGTTCCATATGCCATTCCTGTCATTTTAACCCCATTAGCCAAGGAATGACCCATCATCATATCCTTTAAACTTACCAAGGATCACTTCAGGTGCTCGATAGAAGCGACTTTGAATGTATGTGTATACTAGAGTTTAAATCATGAATACATATTCCAATAACGCACGCAGATATCCTCTTATTACCTCGTTCATCCTCAAAACAGCTGCTGCCAAAATCTATAACCTTGATGGATGTCTTGTTTGGATGCTTTAACAAAATGTTCTGTAACAATGCTAGTTAGTCATAATTATTAAAGGGATCAATAGCCATGTTGAACTTACCTCTGGTTTCAAATCACAATGAGCCAATCGATGGTCGTACAATAAGCACAGTGAGCTGATGAGTTGTATTGTAAACCTATAAAGGTAAATTTTAAGTGGATTCCCTCTTGAATGGATTGCAATTTCTACTCTACCTCCTGATCAAGCTTGGCTTAAACCCTGAAAAGTTGTTGATCTTGATAAACTCATATAGGTTCATGCTGAGACATTCAAAGACGACGCACATGTGGTTTCGGAAATAGAAATGATCCAGGACCCGTATATTGTGGCATCGATCATCGGGATCCTATGATAACAGATAGATAGCTGTTAATACCTTGTGATTCATCACGAGCAGATTGCTATACATTACCCATTCAACCAATTTTTTCAGAATGCGCACCTCGGTTAATGCCTGAGTTTGGAACCGTCGCTTATTGCGAATCAACTTGACAGCTACTGAATGGCCGGTCTTGTGATCGATACAGCGTACAACTTGACCAAATGATCCTTGGCCAAGACGTTCAAGCACCTCGTAGCGGTAGGCAAGCTGGTCATGCACCACAAGACGATAATCACCTCTCTCATCATCGTATCCATAGTTCAACACAGGATCATTGGGTCGACCCTTGACCTTTCGAGCGTGTGGTCCGAAAAAGTAAATATGATCATAATCAAGAAGCTCATGCCGTTCGTATTCCGAGAGATACTGAGAATAATATCGCAATACAACATGACAGGTCTTTGGGGTGCGTTCCCGTCGAGGCGATGATTGACTGATTTGATTAATATCCGCTTCGCTCAAACGTCGTCGTCTTGGCGGTTTGGGGTGCTGCAGGTTGTCCAACCCATCAATGTCTTCTTGAGCCTTGCCAGGTACATCATTCTGCGCTATCAAGCTTTCCAACTTTTCTTGCAGACCAACAGGTATAGAGTGATCTCCACCACCTAGTGATGTCACACGTACATTCAATATCCCAGTTTTCATCCATCCATCATCATTCGTATACTTACTTTTCAAGGAGACATCAGTGGATGTTGCTTCTGGATGTAATGGTGGGATCTGTGTAATCGATTCTAAGCTATCATTGAACATGGCCTGTGGACGTAATTGGGGCGATAATGGCTCTTGCTCAGGGATATCTTGTCCTTTGGTATGCTTGTTCATCTCTGGCAATGATTTACTCTTCCATGGTTCCAAAGGCTTGCGACCTTGTGTAGCAGTATTATCAATAGTCGTAATGGGTGTTGTTGCTGCCGTCTTTTTGGATGATGCAAGGCTGCTATTTTCAGTAGATGATGATGGTAAAACTGGTAGAGGATGCGTGGTGGAATCGCCTCCACAAAGTTGATGTGCTGATGTCTCAATCCAATCATCATTGCACAATGTTGTAAAAGGCGTTGGCGCAGCAGAAAACGATTTCTTTACACCAGCAGGCTTTGATGTGGTCGTATCGGCATGCTTTGATGGCTTGGATGTTTGCTCATGTGGTGTTGTAGTTGGTTTGGGAATATTCATGCTCAAAGGTTCCATCTTCATAGGTGGCAAAGGTGGTGCAAGAGCGGGTGGTGGCGGTGGTGCTGCAAGGCTTCCAGGAAGCGTCTATATCAACAAAGGGATGAATACGCGAGATCGATATTCCCATCCCAAATTATTACCTTTCCACGACGACGATTCTTTTTTGTTGAATTGGTGGGTTGTTTGCCAGCAATGTTGTTAGCTTGGGAGTGTTCCAAAGGTGTTGTGGTTGTATCCTTTTGCTTTTGATCTGAGAAGCTCATGCGTTTCCATAGAGACACGGCTCCTTTCATCAACGATGACTCTCCACGTTTCCCCTGCAACGAATGCTGACCGCTGCTGGCATCAATGTCCTTGCTTTCACCACCATCTTCACTGGATGTGCTTATCCCACTGTTGTTGTGAGTAGCGGATTTAGCATCACCAGACTTTTTGATCGATTTGCCGACAACCTTTATATAATATTCAGCAAGCTTGTAGATGTAACAAAGGAGAATTCTTTATTTACCTTGCTATTGTTAGAAGATGAACGAGTCGGTAGTGGTGGGATGGGTGGAGTGAGATGTGTACTTGCTGCAAGATCATGTTGAGATTGGTTCTTTTGAAGAGGTTGAAGGCGTGATGATGATGATGATGATGATGATGAAATGCCTGTTGTAGAACGACGTCGTTGTCTCATTGTGATAGATGTTGTACGAGTAATACCACCAATTGATCCACTTGACAATGTCCTCTTGTGCGACTCACGCTGTGGCTGTGAAGTTTTCCCATCTGCTGGTACAAGTCCCAATTTATGCCTGACGTTGGTGATGATGTTGTCAGTTAGGTGTTGATCAGCTGCATGTGTTGATTTACGGCGTTCTCGTCGTTTCTTGGTTGATCCATGTGAAGCATCAATAAGCTCATTTCTGATCTGCTCAATATCGACATTGGGTAAACTAGGAGGTGTATCTTGAGTGTCATCAGGTGGTGGAGGCGGCGATCTCAAGGAACGTGAACGTGATCGACGAGTACCAATCTTTGACCATGATCGGTTTCTTTTGATATTGCTGGTTGTTGTTGTTGTTCCTCTATCCTCATCCATCACCATGGATTTTGCCTTTGTAGTGCGCCGAGAGCTCGTCTTTGATACATCCGTGCTACCACCGTCATCTGATTCCTGAAGGTCCAGCCAATTCTGAGCAGTGGATATATTTGATACAAGATTGACAGCACTCAGTTTAGATACGTCAGAGTTGTCGTCAGCAGAGGCGGGTGGTGGTGAATGATTGACAAATGGGATACGCAATTCATGATCTTGTACACCAGAATCCGAATCGTCGGATTTATGAAGGGTTGTCGATGATGAAGGCTTCTTTATCGATTCATGCTGATGTTGACGAGATTTCGATCTTCCCAATAATCTGATATCAAATGCGTCAAGAATGCTCTTGCGTTGCTTTGTTGAAGGCGGTACTTGTTTGCTGATCATTGACAGGGGAAGAAGTCTTGGTGTATATATATCCTCGTTTGACGCACACACTCACAAAGTAGTTGTATCTTCAATAATAGAGTCTCGTGTTGCAAATGGACTGTGCGGATTGTATGCAGGAGGGAGTTGCTTAATGACTTGCCACCAGGGGGTAGATGAAGGGTATCAGATGCAGAATGGGGGTATGGCTCTACACTTGTTCGCACTTAGTAATGCAATTGCGACCGTGCATTTCGTTCATTGTACCTTTGAAGAGACTGATGATGGGTTGGGTAGGCGAGAGTGCGGAAAAGAAAGGTCAACAACAAGCAGACTTTAAGCTGTCGAGAAAGTACAAAGGCAGTAAAGACGGGATTTATATTTGGAACAAAAGGGACACCGAGCCACAGGCATCTCCTTGCTTCATCATGCAAAACAATCGACGTTTATTGCAGCATTGATGTTGGGACGAATATAAAGAAAAAGATCATCCATATGATGCTGCTCAACTATTAATGCGATACACAAGCACCTATATCAAGGTTCACCATTCTTCTCCCACGCATATAGCTTATTTGATCACCTCAAAAGGAATGGATGTCTTGTAATGTTTGCTTTACGTTCCTTTGTTTCACCTCCTTTTTGTCTTCGGAATCTTGCCGGTGATTACCGGTATGGCGCTTGTTTCTCCTTGGGGATCATCCATATAATAGTGGCCCTGTTTCAGCAGCGACAATTGAAAGAATAAAGACGCGTTGGGTATTTCAGTGGCATCCCAATGTGACCATTGTCATTGTAAAATGGGCACAGACTTGGTCATTTTCAAGCGTGGGTGTGCATCATGAGACTTGACGACTATCGTACAATGGCTACTTTTTACAACGTAAGACAAGCTGCCATCAAACTCATTTCCTGGTTTATGCAATAATAGCAATGACATATCATGCCATTTGAATGCAAATGATCAATAATGGCTAAGAATGGCTAAGAATGATGCTCGTTTGAAATTGTTGACTGTAAGATGGATCAACAAGAGTTTTACGTGTGTGTGTGTATCACAGGCCACCCCGTTCACAATCCATGAACGGGTACAACGGTAAAGTGATCCCGACACGGTTGCCCGGGAATGGACTTTTTGTCGCACGAGCACATACACACAACAAATAAAGCGCATTGCAATGTAGATAAGAGCGCGGGGTGAGGATTGGTATGCATATGATTGTTGTTGTTGTGTCGATCGGGTGGTGGCGGCTTGAGCTTGACGGTGAATGGGTTGTTGGGTGGATGAAACCATTGCATGGATCCGATGACTTTTAACTGGGGGCAGATTGTGTGGGGATCACCATCAGCAGACCTTAAGATGTCGTTGTTACTCACATGGTGATATGTGGTATAGTGGTCATAGTGGTCTTTTAACACGTCAGCATGGGGTAGTTAATGGATAATAACAAATGGGTCGGCTGAGGAGTGTTGTTCCGACAAACCCGATGGGTAACATCTTTTTTGTTTGGCATCACACGCTGTTGTGGGCGTTGATGAGAAAGTGTTCACAGCTGATCATCCGCGACAGGGAAGGAGACCTTTCTTGCCGAAGCACTGATGTGACACCACGCACCAGGGCCGACAGAGATAAACCGATGACCTGCTTACTTGTCGTACACACACGCACATACTCTTTTATATCAACCGCTTTGATTTCTTTATCCTTGTTTCTTTTTCTTCTCTCCTTGTTATCATCTACACTCACACACACGCACCCACTTTGTCCTTTTTTTTTTCTTTTACTCTGATGCCACCTAGTCCACCCAATAGCAATAACACAGCTCAAGGTCGTCACCATCATCATCATCATCATCATCACCATCCCATTATAGTGGAAAGAACCATACGTACATGTGAACCTTGTAGGCGGCGTAAACGACAATGCAATGGTGTCAAGCCATGTACTCAGTGTACCGAGTCACATATTGATTGTGTGTACAGCGTGGTTTCCGATGTACCTCGTTCAGTCTTCACTACTAGTACAGCACGTCGTCTTAGCTCTGGATCAGCTTGTGAGACCTGTCGTCGACGCAAAACAAAATGCGATGGTGGTAGTCCATGCGGTTTTTGTGCCTCTGCAGGTGTTGAATGTGTCAACAATTCCGAACGAAGGAAACGTGCTATGGGTATCCCAACAACAACAACAAGTGCGAATGCAACATCTTCAGCAGCTATACCAAATGTAGCTCCACCACCAGATCCTGATGCCATTGATCGTATCGAAGATAGACTACGTCGAATTGAAAAGCTGATGACAGCCTTTACTCCTGCAGCTAATAGTCCACTCGCTGCATCTACACGACCCATACATTGCTCCTCACCACCACCGCCACCAACGTCATCAGGTAGACGAATGATTAGACACCACCGTCATTCGGTACAAGGTATCAGCGTTGCAAAAGAGCAGGCTGAACTGCGGACAGCTTACGCGCTCAAAAAACGTGGAGGTTAATAATCGTTTCATTGCTTGTGTATAACCATTGAATGAGAAACTAATATTTCTTGTAGGCATGTCGCCACCGCCATCACCTTATTACGATACAAATGGTGGTAGCAACAGCAACAATACCAGTGCTGCTGCTATTGCAAGGTATGCAACACCTCCAAACAGTGGTGGAAAAGCGCGATATAACAATCAAAATCATGCATCCTCGCCATCTCCACCACCATCACTATCTCCTATCATGCGTCAAAACAGCTCTACAACACAACCCATTACATCGTCCATGTTCAATCTTACGCTATCGCCATCGTCTTCAACAACGTCATCCACGTCCAACAATTCTTCAATGATGATACCACCTTTGACTACACCACAATCATCCATGTCAGCACCCCCAATGGCTGTTCCTCCTCAATCACACAACCATTATCAACAACATGCTGCTGAACATCAACCATCAATACATAGAGGACATCACAACACAACAAGTATATCATCATCCGCTGAGAATGAATGGAAAATTGCCACTTCCACGAGCATGCCAAGTTTAATGGGTAAGAGAAGCATGGGGGTGGATATATGAAATGACTCACACGCAACGTTATAGATCAATTGTCAAAGAGAACATTTGGCAATACACCAGCATTTACATTTCCCCCGTATCCATTAACACCATCACCACATCATCAACATCATCAACAACCTTCTCCTCCTGCAGCATCATCACCATCATCCACCATTGAATGAAAACAAGAATTCATTATCATTATCGAAATCGTTTCTCTTCTCAAAGGCTGTTGTGCACGTTGCCATGGTGGCAAGAAGCAAAAATTTCCCACAAAAGAATAAATCGAACACTAATTCCTTACACTTGTTCATGCGACATGATTACACTTGGATCCCAAGACATACGCTCATGCATGATATGATGTCGATAGGAGGTGGGGGTAATAGCCTAAAGAAGGAAAACAAAAATTTGAGCATATCAGCCGTGGATATAAGACCATCAGAAGAACGCGGGTGTCCTATCCATGTGGTTGTTCAGATTATCAAGAGGAATAAGGCAGGTAGCATCATCTGTGCAAGGTATCACCACTTGATTGATCATGGGATCATCACTGGCCTCTCTTTTTTCCCTCTCAACCAGAATGAGCCATGCTCTGGTTGGTACCCTGTGTGTGTGTGTGTGTGTGTGTCACAGAACAACATGCTCAGGTATCTTTTATTTTACGACGAGAGCAAGAAGAAAGAATGGATGAAAGGTTTGCAATGAACAACGTTGATGAGTACTAGTGTAGTGGGCTAAAAGGGGTGTAGACCACTGTCATTAGTGAAGATCTTGACAAATGTACTACCGGAAACATAGCCGTGCAGAGCTCACGCTCACACGTCTTTCCGCTATTCGGAAAAGTTCCATTACGCAAGACTGTGTGGGTGAAAGGATGTGTGTGTGTGTGCATGACATGGAAGGAAACACAAAAAAAGAAATTCCACGGAATGAAATCGGTGCAACAACAGTAAAGGCGGGTGATGATGGATGCATGATCTGGCGTTTGTATCTAGTTTATGCAATTGCAGATGATGATGATGATGATGGTTGGCAACAGCATTGCACAACATAAACTTTGGCGCAATGATCAGGTCACCAGTTACTATACATCCAGGCGTGCAGCCTAGTAATATCAACTCAGGGACAATTATGCAGCAGCAACAAATGCGATATTCTAAACCCTCGACAAAACGTCATTATCCTTTCTCTTATTGTTGTCGTTAAATAACATGTCAACCGCTACTGCTTGCTTGATTTGGCAGATCACACAGTTATCCAGATCACCTTTTGCATTGACGTCATCCAAACCAATATGGCTCTCTCTTGTGGTGTATATGTATGTCTGTGACACATATACCCGCAGCAACATCTTTCTCTTGTACCTATGCTGTAAGGTGGTGGGTGACACATGAAACCGCAGCAGCAGCAACAACAGCGCGGATAAAGAGTTGTTCCTGGAGCGGTCCGCTCATTGTACCTTTGTTTCACTTGCTGTCAGAGAAACGCTCTCTCACTCTTCTCTCACACAAAACACACAATGACCATCGACTCTGAAGCTGATTCCCCCGTTTTCTTTTTCGATTGCGACAATTGCCTTTATGTATGTAGTCAACTCATTGTATCGTTCATTATTGACATTGCTCTCATGCAATACAGTCCAAAGATCTTGGTGTTCTCCAACTCATGAGACAAAAGTGAGTAACGAACCTAGCCTAGCCATGCACGCTTTGCTTACCAGTAGTTTCTATATAGGATTGTCGAGTATTTCGTAAGGATGGGCATGGAAGAAAATGAGGGTAAGCGTATATATCCATACATGGTTGATTTAGCATGCAACTCACATCACATATCAGCCAAGGAACTTCGGGCAAGATACCACATGGATTACGGCCTTGCCTTGCGTGGTCTTCAAAAGCACCATGAAGTCGACCCTATTCAGTATGGTAAGTTGGGTTGTATGGAAGCAATTGATCGTTCATGGGTACTTGAAACTAACCATGGCTATAAAAGACAAGGAGGTGGACGGCAGTCTTCCACTCGACGACATCATGAAGCCTGATCCTGTACTTCGTGAAATGCTTGCTGGTCTCAAGATGAAGAAATGGATCTTTACAAATGCATACTATCCTGTAAGTCGTCATTGGGATGTTGGCAAGCCTCTGCTTACTAACCATTTGGTATTTATAGCACGCTTGGCGGTGTGTAAAGCTTTTGGGCATCGACGATCAATTTGATGGTATGGTTTGTAAACATGGAAAAAGTGCAATCACAGGGTAACTTACCATTATTATACTACATAGGCATGACGTTTGCTGATTACCGTGTACCTGACTTTGTTTGCAAACCTGGTATGTCGTCTACTTGATATATACATTCTCAAGACCAGTGGCTCATTTGCTTTTCTGATATGTAGAAATTGAGGCGTACAAAAAGGCAATGGAAGAAGCAGGTGTCAAGGACCCGAGCCTGTGCTACCTCGTGGATGACTCTGCAGCAAATGTGGATGCAGCCAAGGTATGTTGTTGACAGCTGTTTAATCTCTGCGTGGGAACATCCAATATTGATGGGACATTTTAGTCTCTTGGTTGGACAAGCATCCATGTCACCGATGACCTTGATGGCCCAAAGCACGGCGACTACCAAATTACCACCATTCATGACTTGGCCAAGGTGCTTCCTCATTTGTGGCAATAGACAGCATTAGAGACAATTACCTTAAATCAATGTTTCATGTCAAGACTTTTACGGCGGGTTCCATGTACGATATCCTTGTAGAAATGCCTATTGATTCCAGTTTCTTTATGATTTTACTACTTGCACGATAAAATATAAATCACCATGTATGACACATTTTTCTTCGCTTCATAATGGAATATTTATTTACTCCTCGGCTGTGATATACGCCATGATGTTATTCTCTGGACCAGCAGAGTTATCAGGGAAAGCTATCACATTCTTGGTACCGAGTTCAGTCAATAACGAATACAGTTGTTTGGGTGATTCAAAGGATTGGCGTGATAGCAACGAGGCTGCAATACCCACCACGTGCGGTGATGCCATACTATTGAGACAAGGAAATAAAAATCCTATTAGCTTGATATGTTTCATATTTCTTTGTTTGTTGTACCTTGTTCCATCCAATGATTTAACGTTGCCATGGTCACCTCCCCCAATCCATGTGCTCACAATATCGGTACCCGGTGCATACATACTAACGCATGGACCAGTATTCGAGTACGATGCAACTCTATCATTGATATCCGTGGCACCAATCACAAAGACATCCGGACTTGAAGAAGGAGAAAAATTACAGGCATCAGCACCTGCATTGCCAGCTGAAACAAAGACAGGGATATTGTGTTCTTGCACAAGACTGCGGATAGCAGCATTCATTACCCGAGAGGGTGGTCCACTGAGGGATAGATTGACTACAGCCTTGCCAGGTGTAGCTGCTTGCACAACATGTGACAATCCTACATCATTATATAACATTATTAGCTCGCTAAATCCATGCATCGCTGTATTATCTTACCTTTTAGCATGGTGCTCAACTTGCCGTCACCCGTTTTGTTGAGAATCTTGACCGATTGGATATTGGCAGCCTTAGCTACCCCGTATACTTTGCCTGCCACTTTGCCTGCCACATGGGTACCTTCCAATATCCCACATGGTCCGATTAGACCACCATCATTTCATGTAAAGATAACGACATACCATGTCCTGCAAAATCGGTATCTTCTTCTTCTTGTACGAAATTTGAGGATGTAAATGCTCTTCCTTCGAAATCAGGGTGCTCGACGTGGACGCCGGAATCCAATACAAACACGTCAACCCCATGCCTGGGAATATTAAATGTTAGTCTTTGTTGCATTCGTTTTCTTTGTTATGTATTACCCTTCATCATCAGCATAGTCGTATATGGATAAATCATTCAACTCGCGCTGACGAATGCGTGCTAAACCCCAGTTAGGGCTTACAGCTTTGTAATGCATGGATCGTTTCTCAACCGGCATAGCTCGTGTAAGCGTAGTTTTGTATACATTGTCGCTCTCAATAAACTCAATAGCGTCATCTTGATGCAAGAGCTGAACGAATTGATCATCCAATGCGCCTGTCATCGTAAAGAAGCTATCTCCCATATGTATGGAATCCAAGAGGATGGGAGTGTTTGTATCGGCTGCTTGATAGCTAACGTCTCCACCGCTTGCCATTGATACCATGAACTCGTTATGCTTGGATGCAAGGAATGCGTGTGCTATATTAATGATCGTTATCAGGATGGCACAACAACATATACATGCCATGGTTTAAAAGCTTACCGGAGCTCGCATTGTATGCGGGGTTGAATTTAATCACATACGCTGCATGATCGGTTGTGTCACGGTAGACGTCGGTTACAGCTGCGGAAACCGCGTATGCGATCGCACAGCAGCTTGAAAGAGCTAATGGCAGTTTCATCCGACGTAGATATAGGCGATATCAACACAATGTAGAAAAAGCAAGAAGAAAAGGATCGAGATAGGACCGTCATATAATATGGGGAGGTGTCTGATGTGGGTAAAAAACAATCTCACACAAATGTCTTCGTTCTAGCAAACAAATCTATCATATATCCACCGAAGAATGGGTGCATAGTCCAGGGGAGATAGATCCACGTGTACATGTAAAAAGCAAACAAATCAGACACCGCAAAATGCATTATCCGTTGACGCCGTTTTCTTGTTGTGAGCATTGATTTGTGAAAGTTGATAATGTATTATGACGGCAGGATACTTGGTATTAAAGAACATGGCTCAATGTGTGTCAGTGGATATCGTTTAAGACGAGGATATGATGAGGGAGGGGGCTGAGGAAAAGAGGTTCATTGAGGTGAGGTGTAGTGATGGCATTGTTTACGCAGTAACTTTTGGATGCTGATGAAGTGCTCTACAGAAGAGGAGATGGAAAATGGTAGACGTTCAGGTCAAGTTTATTCAATTACTAGGAGCAAATTACATATCGAATACAACATCTTTATTATCAATCTTGTCTATTTGAATGGATGAGCCTACATATGTATCATGAGCCATTGTCATTGCTTGTCATTTGATCCTGAAAGTCAGCACCGCATATGTGGCTGCAAATTGCATACCAGGATGGATTTCATTTCAAAAGCAGCACAGTGATATTACGCGCGTCGCTTGAACTTGTTCCCTTTACGCATAAGGTATCCTATCCGCCTTCTACCTACATTCCCTTCACGATCCCAGCAGTAACGCCCATTCCCTGTTAGATACAACGACAAACAATATGGTACGTACACTTATAACTTGGGTCGATTGAGTGTCGCATGTAACTTATTCCTTCATGTTTATGGGTCAAGTTGCTTCGTATTCGATCCAAGGAAGGCATGAGCCGCATTCAAGTCGAGGCAAGCGACACATTTGCCGATCTGGCTGAAAAGGTAAAATAGACAGGCGTGTAAAATATTATGCATTAACAGCTTTGGTAGATCGCTGCCACACTCCAACTTGCAGATGTCGATACGATCGCTGTAGGCGACTCACCCAAACCAGAGGCAGCGACACCTATCACAACCATGAGCGACAAGACTCTAGGCTCAGCCAACTTAAAGTAATATATCAGTCTCGTTTTCATACGCATCCAACTCACATTCGCTGATCAGGCACGGTGATATCGTTTATGTGTCATATGCTGAAAAGCCGACAACGACTGAGGCAGCATCTTCAGCATCAACAGCAGCAAACTCTTCAGAATTTATTCCAATGAATGAGCTCGCAAATATCAAGCAGGAGCCTGTGGATGATCTGCTCGAAAAGGAACGCGGTTTAATCAAACGTCCAAAGGATACCAAGTTGTAAGTGGCAAGAAGGATGATGACAAGTGATGGGTTCTAAACTCGTTTCTTTTCAAATTAGTTGTCGACACGGTGACAATGCCATGTGTGATTATTGTATGCCTCTTGAGGTAAGTCTTTTATTGATGAATCACACGATGGGATGTATTAACAAGAGTATATTGCAAATAGCCCTATGATGCTGGTTATTTGGAAGAGAACAAGATCAAGCACATGTCATTCCAGGCGTATCTTCGCAAGATTGATGCTGCCAAGCAAACGAGCGCACCATCTTCTACAGTACTCAAGCACCTACCGCCTCTTGAAGAACCAGATTACAGAGTCAAGGTCCCATGTTCTGGTGGTCACGCACCTTGGCCGGAGGGTATTTGCACAAAGTGTCAACCCAGTGCCATCACACTTCAGAGACAGGCAAGTATGGCTATCATAGGAAGAGGTATCAATGACTGACACGTGGTTTAGATCTATCGAATGGTGGATCACGTTGAGTTTGCGTCAGCTGGAGTCATCGATATCTTTTTGAATGCTTGGCGTGAATCGGGCACACAGCGATTTGGATATTTGATTGGACGATACGAGCCCTATACTGAAGTACCACTTGGCGTTAAGGCGGTAGTGGAAACAATCTATGAGCCACCACAAGAGGATCACATGGATGGTATTAAGCTATCGCTGCCATGGGATGAAGAAGAGGCTATGGTGAATCGTGTCGCGGAAGCATGCGGGCTCAAGATGGTGGGCATGGTGTTTACGGATCTTATTGATGACGGCACAGGCAAAGGAACAGTGGTTGCGAAGCGACATGTGGATTCATACTTTATGTCATCACTCGAATGTGCATTTGCTGCTGATATGCAACGCCGTTATCCCAATCCCTGTCGACACTCGGCTACTGGAAAATATGGATCCAAGTTCTTGACATGTGTTATTTCAGGCGATACCGAAGGCAACATTGACGTCAAAGCATATCAAGTATCAGAAACAACCGTTGCCCTTAAGGAAGCTGACATCATTGAACCCAGTCGTAAGGCTTCAGTTATGCGTGTCCAAGAGAGTGTGCCTCATGAACGATACGTGCCTGAGGTGTTTTACAAGTTCAAGAATGAATATGGCGTTGTGGTGAAGCAATCGGCTAAACCTACGTTCCCTGTTGAATATCTCTTGGTTAATGTAAGTTGGGCTAATGGTTGCAAGGAATGGGATCGATATTCACGAGCGTCTATTGTCACAGGTCACACACGGTTTCCCACAAAGTCCCAATCCTTTATTCCATGCTAGCCCATGTTACAGTATTGAGAATCGCCACACGGGTGTACAAGATGTCAACACGCTTTCTCGATACTTGAATTCTTCCGGTGATCTCAAGCAGCTATTATCCGACTTTCATGTTTTGTGTTTCATTCGGAAGCTTAACATGCTCAATGATGACGAGTTTTCTGTTCTCTGCAACGTGGCAACCAAATCGGATGTGCCAGCCGAAGTACTAGAGCAACTCACTGGATGGAAAACCATGACTATGGTACTAAAGGAAGCAGGTATGTGCTTTGTTTATTCCGAAATAAGGGTAGAAAACACATAGCTGATCCAATCGTTTGGTTATAAAATAGAAGGAAACGCGCGGTTTAATACGCCATCGACACAATCGGCAACACCTTCCGGTGCCGTTACCCCTGCAACATCTGACCTTGCTGAAGTTTCTTGTCGACACTGTACATTTGCCAATGCAGCTGGTGCTGTCAACTGCGAAATGTGCGGTTTACCTCTCAATGAATAGATCACTCATCACACACACACACACACACGCACATACATACACCTAGTACAATATCAAAACCCCCTTTTAACGACCTCGATCACCATTCGACTTGCTCCGTTACGATAGCAATGTTTGCTCCTTTAACAAGAAAAATTATCCATTTCGCCATATTTCATGCATGGTTGTAGATCAATAATGAATCTTGTGTGAGTTTGAGGAGAGAGAGAAAGTTGTGAAGAGAGCAAAAGTGATTGGGCATTATCAACTGCACGTGTGGTTCTCCGAATAGTAAGTGCACATGTTGCATGCATACAGCTCTTGTATACTTTGCATTGTCACGTTGCAGTGCAGATACTTTGATATTTATATGACGCTAATGTGTAACAATAATAACGATGAGGCGGGATGGGATGGCGCTATACACAGAGTTTAATAGTCATGCGAACGGGTATCAAGCATGACACATGTTCTCCTTGATCGAGGTAGCTTCTTTATTGGAACTTTTGGTCCAAGGTTGGTTGTACTAAATATCAAGCATTGTGTATTTTTGGATCCTGGGATCAAGACATGAAATCATTCTTGGCAAAAAGGAAGAGATGTTTATTGCTATCTATAGATGATTTCCTTTTTTCTACAGATTTAACCAGAAAAGTGTAATAAGTGGGCTGAATCAATGATAGGGAAATCCGGATGTTACAAGTAGTAAGAGAAAAACAAAATGGGTGCAGCTAAAGCCATCCATGTAGTGAACGCCAAAGAAACGGTGGATGCTGCTGTGCTACCTGGTTGATCTGCAGAACCAGAACCTGATCCCGAGCCTGAGCTAGGGCTTGAAGATGAGTTGTTGCTGCTGCTGTTAGCTGATGGATGGGGATCAGCCTCGGTAGGGTACACGAATGATGATTCCCAGTAGGGCTGGGTGATGTTCATGCACTCTTGTACAGTCACCACGTTGAATGTTTCTTGCAATTGGGGAAGCCATTTTTCAGCCATTGACACGGTCGAGTTATTGAGCTCATGTTCCTAAAGATATTACATAAATTGAGCAATAAGGCCAACGATAACAAGGATAGGATGATGCATGGATGACTTACCAAAATGATATGGCCTTGTTGATTATCGCTGCCATTCTTACGAGCTTCGATCCAACCGTTAAAGTACCCATCAACCGTATCAGGGCTGAGGTTACCGCCACCATCACCAGGCATGTTCCAGTCATTGGTATCTTCATCCCAAAGAACGGTACGCATGCCCATTTGCCATGCAATGGCACGTACACGATCATCAACATCACCATAAGGTGGACGCCAGCACTTTGGTGTTATATTTGTGGCCTCCTTGACAGCACGAAGGGACCAATAGAACTCGGCAACCACTTGTTCGTTTGATTGAGCCGTCATTTGAGGATGAGACCATGTGTGGATGCAGATAACATGGCCATTATTTAGTGCGCGTTGAGCAGCTGCAGGATATGTCACAACGTTAGATCCAATATACTATGCATCAAATGTTAGGCTTCACGACATGTATGTATGGTATGACAAGTATACGTCTTACAAATAGTGTGGCTGTTTGGTTGTGCTTGGCCAAAAAGTTGTAGAGGTTGGGCTCTGACCAAGATGATGTGGCATTATCATCCGTGGGATTGAAGGGACCATCATCGTAGGTCAATCCCCAGTCACCAACTCGGGGACAATAATAGATATCTTCTGGCAAGTCGTTGGTCTTTGGCTTGACACAATTGGTAGCCGACCACCAGCAGTAAGGGTCAGCATTAGAATCGTATCCTGACATATCCAAATCACCGTTGGCTTTGGCTGTGTGAATGGTTGCGTTGGGTACTTTGCTCCAGTCAATGGATTGGATCACGTTTTGAATCTCAGGATGGTTCGTTGTTGGCTTTCCCCATGGCTCAGGGTATGCGCTTAGATTAAGTGTTTGCCTTGACAAGGTGTCTGTAATTTGAGGTCCATCACCTGATGGGTAGCTTGAAATTGTATCCGCAGGTTTTGGAAAATCCGGTAGCCATGTAGGAGATGCTTGAGGCAAAAGACCTGAGGAGGAAGATTCTGATGGTGCTGCTGCTGATGATGATGGTGTACCACCTTCCTGTTGACAAGAGCCCATTTGGACTGTGGATGACAACAAGGCAGTAATTGCAACTAAAATCCGGCTTCGAGTAGCCAACATTGTAGCAAACAATAGGTATTAAAATAAAGAAAAAAGTGTTATGCCAGTGGAAAGGTTACTGATAGCCACCTTTTTATATCTGTGCGCAATCAAATACCGCGGGATTGGAGAAGGAGTATACTAGCTGCGCCCTGTTTTTATTTATCTTGTGTGCCAAGGCACAACAGTTGCCATGATACAGTATTGCAAACCACTGCTTTGTTATTGATCTCCATCATCGTGGCTGTAGCGGTTGCTCTTTTTCCCGCTCCCTTTTCCATCACAAATTCACCCGTTTTGGATATTTTGTTCTTTGTTTACCTTGCACAGCTGTTGCACAGCCTCAGGAATAGAAAAAGGTTGATCCCATGCACTTCTTTTTTCGCCATATAACCTTTAGCTACTACCCCATTCTAAATAGAAAATGTCTTTTTTGAGAAACAAACGATTGATGTCGTGTACACGATTGCACGGAACCTCCCGCTCGGATCGGCATAAACGACGGAGTGTGCTGTTGACATCCTACTTTTGGCACGTTAGTAAAGAGCATGATAAGTAGCTATATCAATGTCACAGGAGACAGCCAGCCTAACGCAATCTTGTTTCGGATTGTAAGAATAGCATGTTCAAGTCCGTGGACATAAGGAAGAAGGCGTGATCAAGTATGGCAACAAGCCTCACACGTTGGTAACGTATACATGACAATGGGAGGAAGCAGATAAGGAAATAAAGGCGATCATTTTCATGTGAGCTATTGTTGGCAGCACACCGTATATTTTGGCACGAGTATTTCATAAGAAGGTTACAAAGGTATTTGGGACCCTTCTCTTGTCAAGGATATCTTGGGCTTAATAATAATCAATCTTATACGCTTATAGCATGTGCTCAACTCCTTTCGTCAGGGGGGATAAGAGAGGCGAGAGGTGGCGTTCGGTGAAAGTGTGAGACTTGTTTCATGCAAATGCGATGATCACACCTTACATGGATCCCAAAAGGAGTATGCGTGTAAAGAGGTATCTTGCATAAGGCGAGTATACCGTGTTATGTAAAGATCCTTGTGATAATGACAATGTTGAATGGATTATAATTGGGGTATCCATGATATTCAAGGGCAGCAATTATAGCAAGAGGATCAAAGAATGAGTCTGTGCACTAGCAAGTGTACCACACATTCATTGCCGAGATATGCCCTGTGCGTAAGTGATGAAGAAGCACGAGCGTCAAACAGCACCAATGAAGCCAAATGCCTATTGTTTGTAAAAAAGAGTAAACCAAAGTAATGGGGTGATAAGCACGGTTAAGGTAACAAATTGAGGAGCGGGGCTGCTCCGTTAATGTTACACATTTGATGTCGTGTTCCTCGCCAGCCCAGATATGCGGATGCATTTCTTTTCTTTTTTTAACCTCATGTCCTAAGAGGACCCAACAACAGCATCAATCAACAAGCAAAAGAAAGAGTGAAACTGTATTTTGATAACAATGATGATGGGTAAACCAAGATAAGGGTAATAGAGAGATCTAGGGTGTAATAATCGGAATCATGCGACAACCCGTAAAATCACATTTTGTGTATCCCCAGGGAAAAAGCATTGATCCACAAATCAATTCCTGACGATCCATCATGGCCCTTCATCATCGATGACGTCGTTTAGTGGAGGATGATGTGGGTCTGGAAGGAGGGGTTGTAAAGTAAGGTCGAGGGCGGGATTATGGAATCAATCAAGGGGTGGGACATTGGTTTACTTTCTTTGTTGTTGATGAGATGCATATCAATAGTATTGTAAAGAGTCGTCATTGTTCTGACCCATGTGAAGTGCACGCATAGTAAAAGAGATTGTGAATGTGATATGTGTTACTTTGAATGGTGGGGGCACCAACCAACCAACCAACAATGAATGAACATCCGAGAGAGTATTGTATCTCGTACGTGCACAACAACAAGAGTTGGTGTTCTCTTTCAAAGTCAGTATGAGCCCCAGGCCATCTTTCTTGTAGTTTGCTGAACCTTGTTCTCTTTCTCTTCCTCTTCCTTGATCCTTTCTTTCTCGGATGATGCAGCTTTCTTCACCGATGCCTTCTCCAGTATCAGCTCTGCCATACTCTGGTCAACGAGATACAACAACGTTCCCTCCCAATGATACATCCACTGCTCCTCCTTTGGAATTACCGCCTATTCTCGATATGTCATCCCATTGCCATACTGCAACTACTACAGCTACTAGTATAGGTATTGTATATATACACACACACCCATAACCACTCTCTCTCTCACCCCTTCTTGCGAAAGGGGGTTCACTTTGAAAAGCTTGCTCACAATTTTTTCCCTTTGCAGTCAACGGCCCGCCTTCACCAACTTCACCACAAAAACCAGATGACAAACAACATGAGGAGTTGCTCATCTCGTCGTCGCCAGTGGCAATGTCAAGGTTGCAAGAAGCTGCTGTTGCACCTGCCTTTTTGGAACCTGCTCCGCAGTTAGACAATCATCGTATCAGCCACTATGAACCCGCGTTTCGACCATTGCTCTTTTCCACCTTTAAGGGCAATCCTTTCCGATCCTCCTCTACTACTTGTCATTCATCTAGCAGCGATACTGCTTCTACAGACTCATCCACATCCAATGGAAGCCAACGAAAGTGGAAATTTTTTACCCATAAGATACCATCATTGCAAATACCCGTTCCTCGTCGATCTTTTCCAGTCCTTCAACCCAAGTCGCGTGGTGCTTCTTCATCATCATCCAAGGAAAACAATCATCAGCAACATCATCGTACTACTCGTATCCAACAGCAACAGCATTCTAATCATCAGCCACAGCAACAAATCATGGAAAGAGATGATCAGCCCCAATACCGAGATGTATATTCACCCATGTCACCTACAATGGCCTCTGCCTCTGCAGCAGCTGCAGCTGCCGCTGTAAAGCATCATCCAGGATCATCAGTGGCGGAAGCATTTCTCAAATGTCTACGCTTGTCGGGCTTACAACGACAATCAACCACGCCACCACCTCCTTGTTCATTGTCGTCATCCTCGTCATCAACACACAGTAGCAGCAGTGAAGATGAAACTGCATTGCTTGAAGAACAAGACCCTGCAACTCGATTAGCAGCTGAAGCATTAGCAGCTGCGTCAGCAGATGCGCATCACCGTGCGGCACAAGGTGAACAACTCGTATCACTTGTGATGCACCAAAAAAAGCGATCATCATCGTCGGGCCTGGATCACTCTCAATTTCTTACAAAGAACGCCCATATTAAACGGCCACGGAACGCATGGATTCATGTAAACATAACCCACTCGTACACATATCCCTTAAAACCCCCTTGATACTAACATGCATTTGACGTTATCCTAGTTCCGTTGCCATTATGGTCAAGCGCTTAAATCTCAGGATCCCACTCTACGAGCGGAAGAAATCTCAAAGTAAGTTGATGCACTTTTTGTGTGCAACATTGTAACAATGTGCTAATACAATATTATCAAAAGACGTGCATCAAAACGTTGGGGTCGCTTGTCGGAGAAAGAAAAGAAACCATGGCATGCTCTTGCTGAACAAGAAAAATTAGCTCACAAGGAAGCCTTTCCTGAATATCGCTATTGTCCCAAGCGCCATTCTTCATCGTCAACCGCATCCTCCTCAACAACTTCATCCACCCTTTCTTCATTGTCCACTCCTACCAGTGCTACCAAAGCAAACCAGCCATTGCATTTCCACCATGATATTGTTGACGCTCAATCAATGGTGAATGATGATAATGGTAGTCACCGATACAAGAAGGCTAGAAGACGAACAAAATGATCACGTCAACTTGATTTTCTTGTTGTACAAAAATTCAACATCACAGCACTCGCAACACATTTACACGCTCTCTGTATCCTCCGCATTGATCAAAACACTCATACCACAAAAACACGTACACTCTATCTGAAGGGACGACCCTCATCTCTCTCACATATATCACCCACCAACCAATTGTCTTTTTGATACCACTTTGATTACTACTTTGTGTTTGCTGAATTTGCTATTTAATCTTGAGTCGTTATACACACACACACACACACGCACACACACGCAACATGGTTTTGTTTTTGTTTAGGTTTACACCCCAAATCTTTCAACCCCCTTATTTCTTGCAAGACGCAATACAGACCTTCTTTTCTTTTAACTTGGCCTATGGGAATATTGTTGTGATTTGCATTGATGCATACGTATAAAATGATGTTCGGGTACTCGGGTCTATCAAATCATCACCCGCTCTCATATGGATTGATATCATCTATTACTGTTCTAGAAGGCATAAAAGTATCAACACGGGTGACATCCGATATTTATATAGCTATTCAAAGTGCATGTTGGAGCGATCTTGGATCAAAGCTAGTCATTTTTTATTCAGCAGCAGCAATGATGTATGGTGTCTTTCACAAGAGATCACCCCAAGTCGAGAGGCGTGGTGTTACAAATGCCACTTGGCAATGACAACTTGTTCTTGCGCCTTGCTGTGCAGGGATAAGCCATGCACATCATGTGCCCAGAGCCACTTTTTAGAAGAGCCACTATAGATGCCATGGCCCAAAAAGGTGCAGATCCACAGGTATATTATATGCTGACATATCATAATGGTTCTCTTAGGACGTCCACCATAAGGTGATGTTGATGACCGTGTACGTGCTATTGCCTGGAAATGGGTATGCATACGATTCTTTTTGATCAAGTCAGCTTTGATTGGAGTCTCCCTGGTGGTCCTGGTGGTGATAACACGCCACCTTCCATCATTGATGGTTACTTTGAGGCCTGGATCCAAGCACGTAAGGACGGCACTGATAATCGACGTGGCCACATTATTATGGAAAGTAGCATAATATATGTGTATAGATATTGATAGGCTAACAACATGGTTGTCTTGGTTACAGCAATATGAGCATAGCAATGCATCAGTGTCCATGGCTGAAAAGTGGTTGCCCAAGATCAAACAAGTGTTCCGAGTTGTATCTTACACACAATGCATGAATATATCGAATCCATATTGGGAAGAAGGTTTTGTCTATCCAACTGACGATGTAAAGGAACAATGTTGCTCTCACGCACACTCGATCGCATCCTTCCCACCACCACCACCATATCCATAATCATTAGCGCGCTTACTTTGGCCAGTGCCATCTATTATATTATGTAAATCATTCATCTGTATACATATAGTAAAATCATCCTCTTTATTCAAGCATTAGCCTATGTTATTGGGACAGAGGTGATCCAAATTTGGTAAATCTGGTGGAATTCCTTGTGTGATGTGAAGCGCCGCTCTTTTGTTGCTGCTGCATCTTGGATTTTCCTTTTCCAGCCATTCTTCTTTCTCTTTCTCTTTCTCCCACTCAATCGTGTAGGCACCACCCCTCATGACCAACTCCTACAGCCTTTCAGACTGCTCAAAAAAGCGCGTGTGCTACTTTTACGATCGTATGTTATTATCCTTCACGACATTTCAATATCGTCATATATCAACCTCCATTTGTGATCCAATGTAGATGACGTTGGAAACTTCAGCTACGGTCCAGGTAGGATTACGGCAACAAGTGCACCAATGGGTCGTTCTCACAAGGTTGTACTACTCTAGGTCACTATATGAAGCCGAAGCGTATGCATATGGTGCACAACATGGTGGTGAATTACGGCCTGTACAATAAAATGGACATTGTGGTATGTACGCGCTTGTCATTGAGATAAGGATAAGGGTATGGATAGCTCACTCCTCGTTAAAGAAACCAGTGCGAGCATCCGCTTTTCAAATGACACGGTTCCACTCGGACGAGTATATCAACTTTCTTCAACGAGTGACTCCTGACAACTTGGAGCATTTGGCAGTACAACATGGCGGGCTTGAACAGGGGATTGCACGATGTAAGTCCACAGGTCTCTGTTATTTTCCACCCGTATGACTGATTTGATCCATTGTTATAGTCAATGTTGGGGAGGATTGTCCGGTGTTCGAAGGCTTGTTTGAATTCTGTTCTATATCAGCAGGGGGCACTATTGGTAAGCGTTCACCACACACAAATTACGTACCATGTTGCTGATCATGCATTGCCATGAATAGGTGCTGCCAACAAGCTATTGAATGGAGAAGCTGATATTGCTATCAATTGGTCCGGTGGCTTGCATCACGCAAAAAAGACAGAGGCATCTGGTTTTTGTTATGTGAATGATATCGTACTGGGTATCCTTGAATTGCTCAGGTAAAGGATATTTCAATCTCCTCCGGTTGGACGGCAGGCTCACTTTTCGTCATTTGACAGGTACCACCAACGAGTCTTATATGTGGACATCGATGTGCATCATGGTGATGGTGTCGAAGAAGCTTTTTACACAACGGATCGGGTCATGACATGCTCCTTCCACAAATTTGGTGAATTCTTTCCAGGCACGGGTGACATCAAGGTAAGACAATGGTTGATTGTGTGGGGGATTTTGGAAAACAAATACCAATCGTATTGGTTGTTCAGGACACCGGATTAGGGAAGGGCAAACATTATGCAGTGAACGTGCCTTTGAGAGATGGTATCGATGACGACACGTACAAGAACGTTTTCCGACCGGTAAGTATCCAAGTGATCATACAAATGCTCGAGGCTCATAAGAAAAAAAATATAGATCATAAAGCATATCATGGAATGGTATCGACCCGGTGCTGTGGTACTGCAATTAGGTGGTGACTCTTTAGCAGGCGATCGATTGGGATGCTTCAACTTATCTATGCGTGGTCATGCGTCCTGTGTGGAGTTTCTAAAGTCATTTAATGTTCCGATGATCATGGTCGGCGGTGGTGGCTATACAATCCGCAACGTTGCACGAACTTGGACATATGAGACTGGCTTGGCCTTGGGCGAGGATCTATCTCAGAACGAATTGCCATTCAACGACTATTTCGAATACTATGGCCCTGAATACAAATTGGACGTGCCTTCCAACAATATGGCGAATCACAATACACGAGAATACCTTGAAAAAATCATGTGAGTTGACACAAAGAGAATTGGAGGATCCAATAACTAGGAAACTGACTTTTTGTGTAAAGTGCCAAGATCATTGATAACCTTCGCCAATTACCCTTCGCACCCTCTGCAGAAGTTCAAGGTACAGTATCAAGACATACATACATGTTGATATGCAAAGGGCTAATGTAAATCACTCACTTTATGCAGAGGTCCCTCGGGATATGGATTTGGATGTGGAAGGAGAAGATAGCGAACACGATGAAGCAGATGCCCGCCAAACCCAACGACATCGTTTAGAACGAATGGGTATATCAGTGTAGTAGAATCATTTAATATTATAACAGAGTTGCATTCATGTTTTCAACGTCCAATCTCGTATCGTTTGCTTCATGCTTTGTTTGTTACCTTAAAAGTGTATAACATCAATGGCATCAGTACGTTTGTCATTACAATCACATCCATAAATTTTATTGCTTCCTGCAAATCTTCAGTGCATGCTAGTGAGGGAAGGATCCAAATATGGGAGAAGCATTGGGTAATTCATATATAAACAACAGCGATTCTATTGAAAACAGCAAATATGGGGGAATGCAATAGATGAAATCTTTGACTATGTAACAACGGAAGGAAATGGCTATCTGAGCGATGAAAAGGATGCATAGGATGCTGTGCGTTGGGTTTATGCCGATGCTGGGCTTAACACTTGCTGGTCGTCAGTATGAAGCACCGATGGAGCATTATCAAAGAAATCTAAAAGATCAGTGACAACGTCTAGCAAAGGGTGTTAGACGACCACTTTGATAACTCCGTGAAATGACATACCTCGTATATTCTGAACTGATAGGTTTTCAGCTGTTCCCCACATATCCACCCATTGATTGATTGTCACAGGAAGTTCGGCGTTGCAAGTCCTCAAAGCAAGATATAAGCATCCCAAAGCTATTTCTTGTGGTTTACGCGTCAAAATGATCCTTGGTGAACAAACACTACATGTACCCAAATCGTTAGCACATCCCTTAATCCTTGGTGTGCTCTAACCCATACCTGTCCCAGCAAAAGGTCCACGCCACACGAGCAATTGTACTCAACTCTGGGTCCATTTCTATAAGAGAGACGTTAATCATAAGTTAGAGCTATCATCAGCCATCTTACCTTGTTCCATATGTCTCCAGATATCTTTGTGATACTCAGGTGATCCAGATCGAGACCTTCGACGTTCTCTCTTATCCTCATTTCCAGCTTTGTTGAACCAAGAAACCGCAGCCATCGCTCGAAGTACGTGTAGGCAATATGTGAAAGGGAGCGTCACCTCAAGATCGAAACTGAGTGCCCGTACCAAGAGTAATTCACCTGTGACCAACGAAGATCGCATCCGAAAATACGTCTGCACCCATCCACTTGAGCATTCCAACGCCTTGAATACATCCTTGTGATTCATTCTCTTACCTCGTCTACTTGCAACACGTCCTCTTTCGGATGGTAATATCTGGAGTATTATATATGCATATGATTAACCGCTATCCTCTCTCGAATGGATCAACCAACTTACCGATATCCCACATTTACCAAGTCGCGTACTTTTCGTGGAACATCCGTTGCTTTGCATGCAAGATGAAGGCAAGTCGTAGCTAATAGCTTGTGTATGTGTTGGATGTCTGCTTGGTTAACCAAAGCGCATAACATGTATATGTTGTCATAAGGCGCACCTCCTCATTGGTATATAGTGGCATCGACTCGTCCACCCACTGATTGTTCCGAGCACATTCGTTGTTCTTGTTGACCAGCATAAACTGGTGGAATTGGTTGTAATAAATAATAGCGGTTGCTGTCGTTCTCGCTGGACTACATGCGAACGTAAAGGAATGAGAGTCTTGCATCAAGTGCTTTAGCACGTTTTTGCCTTACAGATCGAGCATTGCACCAGCCTGCCGTAAATAGTGGATAGTCGCCAAGTTGGGAATTAGTGGCAGCTCTGTATCTTTCATGGTTGTCAAGGAGAAAAGAGGGTGGGTGGAGGAGAAAAAGGAAAACGAAGGGCGTAGTGCGGCATTCGCCTTTTGTGAAACGTGGCAAGTTTATTCCAGCCTGTCAAGCTAAACTCGTATTTCTATAACTTGGCACGATGATTCGTTGATGATGACACTACTCGATTTACTAGTGAAACTATTTCTGGGACTATATTTTCATTTAGTATTGTGCTGCTCTACGCATGCTATGGATTTTTTTTACTTACCAAGGATATCTGGATTCTCCCCAGGCACAAGATGAGAAGCTTCCACGATCGTGTTGGTCACCAAAGGTGATGATGAAGTCTTGACTTGCTGAATAATCTCTTTACTCGCACTATGTGATCCATAAGAATAAATTCGTCGTCCATGTACAAATGAGCTTATATCATGACATACAATGTTGATCGTGAAGCGTGGATAACGTGCACAGGCACCACCATTCCCCTAAGACTATGCAAGCTTGCAACCGATCCATACGTCCCACAGTCATACATGAGCTATTTGGATATGAAAGCTCAGCGATTGTAGGCTATATTGCTAACCAGAAAATAGAAGACTTACCGCTTCCTCTTCCTTGGGGCATTTCAGCTTCACTGTGCCATCGGGTGCATCATAGAGCCCATAGTTCTTATTTTCAGGTGTTAGCGTATCCACAGAATGGTCGACTTAAAAAGGGTCTATATACCACATAATTCTCCAGGACCTCTGGAAGGAACTTTCGCCAATATGCTCGACTTGATAGAGATTGCAAACAAGCCTCCCTTTTGATAATGCACAAATAAATTTACACAGCCTAGATGCATAACATCCTCCACTGCTTACCGGCTTTCCCACGTATCTCGACGTTTCAAGATAGCAGCTGATAATGGAAAGCGTTCACCACGCTTGCTCTTCTCTCTTGGTTTGATGTTCATTACTGGATCAATCACGCAAACACCGTCAAATGTGCCGGGGTGCATAAATTCGGCCAAGAGCCTATATATAGTTAAGCGCATGTCAAGACACTACAGCCTCTGTGATCCATTTGATCATCCACATACATGGCCGTTCCACCAACGCTATGAGCAACTCCAATCACTTTGTTATGCTTATTCTTAAGGCCCATGGCGTTCACTACTTGCTGTGTATCCATCCCATGATCGATCCAGGTATCTATCATCATCATCATGATTCTCACTATCAGCAAAGATGCAGATTTTCATACATCATCAGCGACCAAGAAACATACATCCAGGGGTATTTACATGACCATCATTAAGCCGAGCTGAGTCGCCATGATTGCGAGAATCCCAAGCATAAAAAACAAGATCGATTTGCTCATATTGAGGAAGCCTACGTAAAGCATCCAAAAAACGTTTCATCAAAGGATGCAGCATCTCCTTGTGAAAGCTCGTGCCATGTGACCATACAAATGCAATGGATGAAACCGCAGGTTGTAAAGGTGCTTGAAAGGAATATTTTTCGACTGCAAGATGATGCGTGTCGAATCCTTGAGATGCTGGATGCACTGGGATGGCGTTGACTTGATCAGGGGTAAACCTCGTCATGCTGTATGAAAGAAATAACGGAAAGAAAAGCACAAAGGGGAAGTCGGTGGCTATTTTAAAAAGTCATCCCGACGAAGGTTGTGATGCTCAGGTATCATATGTCACTCTTACGCCCCTGCATATCATGCATCGCGCGGTACACACTTGATAAAGGCATCGCCACGCAAACAGGTTTAACATGTGCAATACGATCAAGTGCATTCCGTCTGCTAGTTCAAATTAGTGCATATGTTTATGCATTGTGTAGCCACGAATAAAAAGTACCATCAAACATACGCCAAGAGCAGCTTGGATAGCTTTCTCTTTTTTCTCACTAGTCATGGTCACGCTATATAGCCCAGACGATTATTATACATTCATCAACCTTCTCAATTGTATCGTGGCTCAGTGTAGGGACAGTGTCTTTACACGCTATCAAACAAGCACATCTTGCACGTTTTCTTCTCTGACCTATGAGGAGTTTGATCGCATCACCACAAACCTTGCCTGCCAATGGCAGTTATCATTTCTCAAGGATACACCACCAGATACCCCCGTTGCCTTAGTAGCTGATCATTCTGTGGATTATGTGATCTCAGTCATTGCTATCATGAAGCTGAAAAGAGTTTTACTGCTTATTGCTCCACGCAACTCCCATGCCGCCATTCGTCATCTGGTGTTGAACGCTGGGGCCAAAACCTTAATCACGTCCAAGAAATATGAGGAAAAAGCAAAAGTTAGCATGGAAAACGACCGACACATAGTCAGCTGCCATAGTTTTGGTATGTTTGATATTCCGGCTATGGTACAAGAACCGCTGCACATGGATGTGGACATGCTGATTGATAGGCAATTTGATCCTGAGGATAAGGAAAAGACGGCTATTATTATCCACAGGTACTACTATTGCATACATATCCTTCCACGGAGGTCATACTGAAATGGACATCGTGTTTGTAGCTCAGGAAGCACGTCCTTTCCAAAGCTGATTCACCTCAGCAATCGATATGTGATTACGTTGGCGCAACATGATTCATATGAGCTGGCCCTTGCGGATGACCCAGATGTGTTACAGTACACAGTAGAGCCGTCTGATGTATTCCTTGTCGGGTTTCCAATGTGAGTCTTATAACCGCAATGCATGCATCTATGGCGCATTTACATAACGCCATATTACCTTAGGTTCCACATGGGGGGCTTGTACCAGATGTTTAGTCCCATCATGGCACAAGCAAGCACGCTCCTTTTCTCCCAACTGCCAGTCCAGCCACGAGATATCATCACTGCTATTGATACATACAATGTTACCATCTCAGGGCAGCTTCCTATTATACTCGAGCAATTGTACGAACATTTACGTGAAACCGGTAACACAAAGCCGCTTGAGAAACTTAAAATGCTGCAGTAAGGAGATGTAGATCGCGTCGAGTAATTTGTTTTCCTTACTAATGATCCCCCAAAAGCTATGGTGGTGCGCCTTTGAATAAGGAAGTGGGTGGTTTTTTCCAGTCATTTTGCAAGCTCCAATGTCGTTATGGGTCGACAGGTAATAGAGAGCAAAAAGAAGTATCAAAGAACACATTCTAACTAGATAGATCCTTAGAAATGGGGATCACATTTCGCTCTAGTGATTTACATGGCTGGTCAACGCTCCAACCTGTACGTATCATAAATGATTATTGCTACATGGAGCCATTTGAAGGAAACTTGTATCACCTGGTAATCAAGGCTGGATGTCCCACACTTGCTAATCACTTGACGACAAGGGCTAATGGAGATTATGCAACCAATGACCTAATGATGGAAGATCCACCAGGATCTCATTGCTGGCGCACAATGGGTCGCTGTGATGATACACTCGTAATGCGAAATGGCGAGAAAACAAATCCAGTACCAATGGAAGCTGCTTTACGTCGCTCATCACTGATTAATCGATGCACAATCATTGCACAAGATCGGCCCTGCACTGCTGTGCTGATTGAATTATCATCCGAGGAAGCTAAAAAGTACAATGCGAACGATTATCACGCACAAGGTAAGAATAAGTAATGGAAGGGTTATTGCTGTTGGCATATATCTGAAACACAAATAGTTCAAGCTGCTGTGGACGAAGCTAACAAAGATGCGCCAAAGCATAGCACGATCTTGCCACAGATGATTTATATCCTGCCATTAGAAGAGCAATTACCTGTAACTGAAAAAGGCACGGTGATGCGAGGACGTGCCATTGAGCAGTTTGAAAGTATCATTGACGCCATGTACAATAACTTTTTGAATGGGAAGATTACACCTGCCTCATCCCAAGAGAAAACAGCAGAAACGGTGACAGCTGATTGGAGTATGCAGGATATCGAAGACTTGCTCGTTCGAATAGTATGCGATATTTTACAAAGAGATCTGAGTACCACTTTCGCCAACCAAGACATCAAGAACCGCTCATTGTTCGATTATGGGCTTGACTCGATCTTGGCAATCCAGCTGCGTAATCGCATTGGCCAACTATTTAACACCAATCTCGCTGCGAATTTCATTTATGAGTATCCCACAATCACATCAATGGCAGCTATCCTCAAACCTGGCGGCAGTAAAATCTCCAAGAATAGCTATGAAGTGACTCAGGAACTGCTGTTGGGTTATTTGGAACGTGCTGATAAGGATTTCGACCGGGTTGTGCATAACGACGACATCAAAAACCATGACAAAGAGGTCGTCCTTCTTACAGGAGCTACCGGATCGCTGGGGGGATATATACTAAGGGATCTATTGTTATCGCCACAAGTGTCCAAAGTTTATTGTCCAGTGCGAGGAGCAGGTGGCACATTTACTGATGACCTTGATGTGCTGATGGCAAGGATTAAACAAGCGTTTATTGACAGACATTTGGATACAACATTATTGGATGAAGGTGGCAGCAAGATACAGGTATTGCCTATGGATATGGATAACTCTTATCATCTTGGATGGGGCAGAGATACGTATGATCGGCTACGTAACGAAGTTACTGTGATTCAAGCTTGTGCCTGGCTCGTGGATTTTAACCAACCCGTGACCCATTTTGACAAGGCGTGCATTCAAGGATTATATAACCTTTTGCACTTTGCTTATCGACACACCAACCCCATCCATGTGCATATCGTCTCCAGTGTGAGTGCAACAGCTGGTGTTGACGCACCTTCCAATGTTCCTGAATCGGTGTTGATGCCTGCCAATCCTCAAACAGCTTTGCCAAATGGATATGCACAATCCAAATATATCGTTGAGCACTTGTTCGAGTTTTTATGGCGCGTCAAAGGATGGTCATGTACGGTGGAGCGCATGGGTCAAGTGTGTGGCGACAATCAACACGCCATGTGGAACCCATCCGAGATGTATCCTCTCATGATCATTGGTGGCGGTGCCTTCCTTGGAAAAATGCCTGAATTCCCCAATCGCATCATCGATTGGTTGCCTGTCGATCATGCAGCTACCGCCATTGTCGACATTATGCTCAAAACATCGCCATTCAAAGTACATCAAGGTCACGTGTTTCATATCGTCAACCCAACTACAATAACATGGACGGAGCTCTTAAGCAACATGCGTACTTGTGGTATGCAGTTTGACGTTGTTTCACCTGAGGAGTGGGTAACATTGTTAAGCAAGGATCAAGACAATCCAGCCTACCGGCTCCTATCCTTTATGGAAGCAGCAATGAAGTCATCATCGCCAATATCAAGCTTGCAAACTAGGGAAACAAAGAACACGATCAGCATGACACCAGCTCTTAAGGAAGCCTCAACGTTCAATGCTGACTTTATGAAAAAGCACCTTGATTACTGGAGGAATATAGGATTCTATAAAGCATGATAGATGCCGCATGTTGAGTATTCGTATTCAATAAATCTGCTTATTAAAGTCGTGTGAACGATGCTTGCAGATGTTATAGGTCACATGGTAGATCAATATGGAAACTCAGCTACCCCTGAAAATGGTTCCACAGCATTTGCTTAAGCGTAAAAGATCAAGAAATATATGTATGCTCTTATAGACAAATATATAAAGTACAATAGATAGCCTTATTTCACAGACAAATGTTCAATTTCTCTACCAATCTCAGAAAACAGGTCCAGCTTGCTTTCCTTGTAATCCAATGGTTCCATGGAGTTTTGGTCCTGATGATGATGATGATCCTTTTCTCGCTCTTCTTGCTCTTTAGATTGAAGCTCCTGACGTCGTTTGACACTTCGTTCCAGCGCATCGCTATAGTTTTGATACTTGATAATCTCGTGCAAAAGGTAATTGGATTTAGCTTCCCAATTGCTCATGACCTTGGGATGATTGTGAGTCTTGGTGGAAAACTGCAAGTCATTAAAGATTAGCATTTTGATTCATGACACCCTTATCCAGCATTTACCTTGACAAGAATTTTCCGCTTCAGCTCTCGGTGCTCGTTGATCTCGGTACTCAATGCATCCAGGTGCTTTTGTAGTGCGTCGAATTGGTCTTCCTCATTGAGGGTACTTGACACAGTGGGTGGAGCAGGAGGTTTCCATTCGTAAATATTGATTGTGTCCGGGTTTCCAAAGTATTTGCCTGAGCCATCATCAGCGTCCAGATTGAGAATAACATCATCCAAACATGATCCCCATCCGTATTCCATATTGCTCACACCACCAGGCAATGGTTCCTTGCTTTGTCTTGCTGCCCAATAATTACACGTCTCTACCCATTCCTTGGCTTGATCCTGTGATGCAGTTTGGAACAAGAAAACGCCACCATTCGATTGTTGAATTGCGAATACATGAGGTCGCTGACGATTGTATCCAGGAGGAGGCAAAATGTTGGAAAGGGAGTGGTTAAGGCTGATGCTACCCAATAGCTGCATAGTTGACTACATGACGCATAATAAGTACATCATCATAGATCACCTCTTATATACACTTACAGCCCATCGACCACCAAGCATTGAATTGGGGCTACTTGTTGCTGATCGGTTTAGAGAATCTGCCAAAGTAGCGAATGTATTGACGCTGCTCATACGAAGCAAGCTACGCCGTTCCTCGCCTACGCTGCCTTGCATAGAATACATTTTAAACTCTCCATTGCCAACTACCAAGAAGCAGTCCTTCCATTCACGATGCTTGGCTTTCTGATTCGCATTCTCAAGTAGATGTTTCCTTGCTAGCATGCCTTCCTTGAGATAAGGTGGTCGACTCGTGAAGAGATCGGATCCATGTGAATGCATAAAACTCATCATTGGTTGATTCGGGGATAAGGTACTACCGCCACCGCCACCAATGCTGCCTGGAGAACGTGCGTTGCCATTGATGGTGGATGAAGCGCCTGATGTTGAAGATGAAAAGGAGGCACGTCGTGGGGATACAGCAGATGGTGTGGGTTGATCAGCACTCGTACTCGCTCGGGGAATCGGCTCTTCGGGGTATATCACGCTTTCACGTCCTGATTTGCGAATCATGGTATTGACACTACGCTTGAACTCGGCAACACGTCGTCCACCCATCAATATGCTATTGCGTTTTTCACCTCCATCCGACGTATTGACCGTCAATTGTTGTTGCTGTTGACTTTCCAGTGGCTGTAAAATCTGGTTTTGCTTGACTGATCCATACAATTCCTATCACAAGAGCGGTAATTAGCACCTCGTCAAATATGCTTATGCCAATTACCCCCATTTACCTTCAAGCATATCTCCATATCAGCTTCCCATGTTTTGGTGAAAAGATGACCTCGTCGTTTTTCCGGAGGAAGCATTCGCAATTGATCTTCGATAGTAGACATGGTGTTGCGTACAAATGCTTGCCGAGTCATTCTTGCGTGATTGCCTTGTGCAACATGAAGATCAGTGTTTAGCAGCAATAAGGAGTAAGCGACAGCGTAGACGATATCTATAACAATCAATGAGTATAGATGCATCTTCCTTTCCAAAATAGTACGTACCAATGTTGCCAAAAATACATTGCAGGTTGCAATGCCAAAACCGCCGTGCAAATGCTTCCAATATGCGATCAATCTGCTGTGCCTCTGCTTTGAAATAGAGTTTGCTGCAAAGTTTTCTATAGTACCAAAGTTTGAGTACAGCAGTATAATGCCTTTCCTTCATAGTACGTACCTGAACGCGCTGTCAATTCGCATATTCTTGAAATCAAAGTTATCCATGTAATACTCAAGCGCCCGCGCATTGAGTGGTTTCCTGTAATGCAATCATACTTAATATATGCAGCACCGTCTTCGTTCCCTACAAACATACCCTTGACCTAGCCATTCAGCAGCACGCTCCTTTGTCACAAAGGATTCATCCCCATTCCATATCTTTTGTGATGCAAATCGTGCTTCACCATCCTTAAGTTGAGGTTGTTGTTGTTCAAGTCGAATTTCTGGGAGTGCTGTATCATTTGCTTGAGTTGGCTCAGTATCAATAACAGCTTGTTGTCCATGAAAAGATCGCTTTCGACGCTGACTCATAGGTCTTCGTGGTGGTGGAGGTGAGAGAGATGTGCCCAATTCAACCTTTTCTGATGCTGCATCAGCTGATATGCCCATAGCATTGGCTGTTTTGGAGAGGGATAAATCTGATAAAGATGATGATTGTGGCGGCGTTTCTGGTGCTACTGATGATTCGATGGATGGCGATGGTGTTGAGGAAGGTGTATTCTTTTCAATGACTTTATGATCATGGGATGTTGGCTGGGAGTTGCTTGTTATTGATTCATTATCATCATTCGGGAGTTTGGGAGGCAGAGATGGCACTGGAGGTGGTGGTGGTGCGTTGATGCTGAGCATGAGACCGCCAGCACTGCCAAAATGACCGCCACTCAATCTCTTTGATAAGCGTTTGGATATCCTCTTGCCATTCAACTTTTCTCGTTCCAAATCCTCTTGTGACATTCCAGTTGCATCTACAAATACATCTTCATCGCTGTCGGAAGAAGAAGCTTCATCATCAATGTCGTTGGTAATAATACGAGCTGGACTTTTGCCACGGACATTGTTACACACAATTTGTGCAAGATCAACCTGTTGCTCAGGTGGTGGTGCTACTGGTGATGGTTGCTCCTTATTTTCCTCCTTATCGCTAGTTGTATCAAGGTCAAGTACACTTTCACTGGTTGGTCGTGAATCAGTTCCAAATGTGCTGTACAATGAATACGTTCCAGATGATTTCCCCGTGGATGCATAAGACCATGTCGAATGTCGCTGTGTTTGATTGGAGGATTCATCATCTTCTTTTTCTTCATCATTGATAGGCCGTAACGAAGCATTAGTGGATCCCTCTTCTTGTCGCTGTTGTGATGGAATGTTGTTGCTATGCTGTCCATAATAATTGTAAATGTCGTTGGCAATGGGATAAGCTGGCATGGCATTATCCGATGGATTGGATTGACGAGGCAAATTCTCTTGGCTATTGATTAATATACTGCGCGGTGGTGGAATGGTGGGTTGCTGATAATGAGTTGCTGTTGTTGTCGATGAGTGATTGTTATAGGGTGATGCAGAAGGCGGAGGAGGGTTAGGTGCTGGTTGTTGCTGTTGCTGTCGTGCCTTGTTAAAGTTAGGCCGTGTTCGAAGCTCAGCAGGCATCTTGGATAACAAATCGTCCGACTCTTGGAGACCAGCTCGTAATTCAGGCTGTAGATAAGTCTTTTTACCAATTTCAATTGACGGTATTTGTGGAGGAGGTGGTGCTGGTGGTGCAAGTGGTATATTGTGAGGATTGCGTAGTGGTGAGTGATCATGTTGCTGTTCATTATGAGTGGTTGATGGTAATGATGGTGTGCTGAGTCCATTGTTGCTATGCTGCTGCTGCTTCATTCTATTATTGGATCTTCTTGTCAAATCATCGTCGGATGCCTGTATTATCATCGTTGTCTCGGTCAATGTTGAGAATCTTTGTCCTGTACCATGACGAGAACGCACCTTGCTTTGCAATCTCTTGAGCAGCTTACCGAATCCTGAAATGTTGCCCCTTTGATTGCCCTGAAACAAAATGGTCTTAGTTGGGAAATTGATTATGCATGCAAGACAATCAGATATACCTTTTTTATATGTAAATCATCCCTAGGACTCGTATGTGATTCGGGCGATGACATGGTTTGTCCTCGAATAGGCAACGTCTGATCTGAACGACCATAGGATGGAAAATATTTGAATTGATCTTGTCTCGAAGGCTGTCGTAGCTGTTGCATAGCAGGAGTTGAAGACGAGGATGGCATACGCTGTGTTGTTATGGGAGGACTAGGTGCTTGTCGAGAAGGCACAAGTAGTACATTCTCATTAGGCTGAAGAGCATTGTGCGATTGTTGTTGGTGCTGTTGCTGCTGTTGCTGCCGTATTGTCGTGGGTGCCGGTGCAGCAGAGAGCGATCGATTTCGACGATGAGAACGAGTGTCGGGTGCACGTAAATGGTGCATGAGGAACGATGACAACAAGAGCCGGCAATTGAACGAGAAAAGAGAAAGAGGTGAGAGAAAGAGAGAAAGAAACAAAGAAGATTGGGTTCATTAACGCGCGACTTTGGAGATACAGAAGTGTCCTGTTGTGTAACTCTTCGCTATTTTGGTTTGCAGACACATGGATTACATGCTTACTTTGACTGGTATCCGCCGAGATAGAATGCACTACACAGCCATGTTAGAATAGTCCAATACCGTTTTGGTTTGGCCATTACTGCTGTAACGACCATCAATGCATTAATAAAAATGGGTTGCTTGTTGTCCCGAGTTACTGTTTCTTGGAAGATATGGAACAACACCACTTGCAAATGTCCCTGGAAATACGAATGGTGATCCGTAATCCATTTGTACTACCATTGGCGAAGCTGGTACATCCTGGAGCATATGAGTGCATTTTGACTAAACTAAAAGGATACGTTGCCGTGAATACGCTCAACAGTCAGAGTAGCATTAACTCACTCCTCTCCTACTACTCCTCCTTGTCCCAATTCAACCGATATATGGGATCATCTCTACCTTGAATATTTCCTTCTCAAAGGGAATCGTGACATCTGGTCATATACCTTATCCGTCGTCCCAAGGTAGATCATTTCTACCATTGCACTGGTAAACATTGCATGCTGACAACAAATATTGTTACTCATTGTTTTACGCGCTCGCTACCTTGATTCCTTTTCGGAACACCTTCCTGAACTATACTCTTTGAGGAAATCACTTCATTGGTTGACATTGCTGCAACATCTCTTTTTGAACAACACTCCGGATCAACATATTCACGTCTATACTCAGCAATGGTCATACCACGCAGGAGCTCGTTCTTCAAAGTACCAATACTCTTGGCAGTTTGAAGATTCGTTACTTTTAATGACACCACTTTGACGACTAACTAAAAGTCTGCAATGCCCGAAATGGCCGAAAAGATCAAGAGCATCCTCATTATAGGCTCAAGAGCCACCAGCAACTACTAGCATCTTATATTCTAAAATGTCCCACGATATGAACCCAGATAAGCTCAAAGTATCTGCACTCTTACAGTGGTATCGTTTGTATTTGTATATCATCAGAATAAAGCCATCAATAATCATGGCAGTGATAAATAGAGGTATACATTTTATTTTCTTATACTTTTCGACGCTCTCTATTCTGCTTGAAGCACAAGAATTGCACCACTGTGCTTTTTCGACTAAAGACCAAAAGATCCTTGACATGATTCAATTCAGCCTGTAATTCACCAGCATTTTGTTGTTGAGCATCGTAAGACTGTTCGATTGATTGATAGATGAGTTGCAGTGTTTCTGAAGCTGCTGGTGTAACATATTGCTGTAAAGTTTGGTGCATGAATTCGATCTCCAATGTTGCCTGCAGCATACCACCCATACCAAAGCGTTCTACTTGGCGGAAACTCTCGAGACAATCATTGGCCATATTTTCAAGGAGAGCTGATACTGCACGATGGACAAGGTGCTTGGTCACGCTGCTTACTTGTGAATGCACCATCACAAGCGTCATAAGAGCTTCATACACGTAAGGATGTACCTCTATTTAAAAGATGTTAGCCATTGATCCACTCATCCTATTCCTTCCTTGCATACCTGTAGGCTTGGGGATGCTGTACCAGTCAACCCCGCTCAATAGAATTCCTTGACGAATGATATCTCGCAGTAAACCAGACTTGCGCTTGATGTAATCATTAAAGAGAATCTTGTCGAGCTGATCAACAACATCGATCAAGGTCTATTGTGGAATGTCAATAAGGATCCTCCTCCCAAAAAGTAAAGCCTGTCACTTGCCTTGAGATCTTCATCCATGTTACATTTGTAAGCCATCTGGAATAACCCAACCAGCTTTGGGATGACCGTTGATCGCATATGAGCCAAATTACCAACGGTAAGCAAGATACGCATATCCTACAAGGCATACAAACGATTTAGCAATAGTCCACTGTGATCAACAAAGTATTACCATTGAATGAACATCGATCTTATCACGCTTTTTGGCCAGTTGCACTTCCTCTTTCTCATTCAAGGGCACATAATCCGAGAACGCAAGCCGCACCAGCCCATCCAGGAAGGTATACGTCGATTCCAAAAATGACGCACGGATCTTTTCCACATACTCTGGCTTCACTTCTTGTCGGCTCTGTGCCACCATATCATCGTTGGTAACTGCAAGAGTTGCTATTCGGAATGCTGATCTGGCACAAAATTTGTGGTAATCATAGTAGCGTTTGAGCAAGCCGGTGCATTGAGGAAGCTCCGGATCCAGGATCCACTCTTCAAGCAAGTAAAAACTCTTGGCATCTAATGATACGATCATCGTCAGTGATCCAATTTCACTATTTTCCACTTTTGCCAGTAACAAACCTCGTTCCCAGCACTTGCAAATGACTTCGACAAATTTCCATCTTGCCTTTTCCATTAGACCTGTCAAACCCGAGAATGCCTCACCAGCAAGATGGATGGCACTTATATCGTTCACACAATGAGCCAAATCACTGATAATACGTGTGAGATACTCGGAGACATGGATAGAGCTTGCATTCACAGGAAGGAACCCGGGCATGATCACCGTTTCAGTGCCATCAGCGTTTTGTTGTACAGGTAAAGAGGGCTCGTTCAAAGAGAAGTAATCAGATATCAATGATGCATATAAATCAACAATGTTGCGTGACATGCTTTGGCATTGCTCCACTTTGCCCATATCCACTCCTTGTCGCCGTTTACGGGAAGTTCCATTCGACTTGGCTGAAGCCTATTCATGATTTATCAATACCCTGCCATTCATTCACCACCATTCCGTGTACCTTGTGTGCAAATTTGCCTTCAATAAATGCCTTTGATAATCGCCAAAAATCTGGCAAGCAGCGCAACAACAACGTGGATAACGACTTCACAAGCTCAGATATAAGTCGCCAGGCCCGTACACTTGGATCACGATCTACCATTGTCACGTGTAAGCACCCTGCATCCAACCATCTCATTGTTCAAAGTATATTTACCTGCAGATGAATCGAAGCTCTTTGTTTGGATTTGACCAATGGCTTTCTTGAGGGCCAAGCTGCGTTGACAATCGGATTCGGCCGTGTCGTTGGTGGTACGCAAAACGTCAATCTTTTTCACTGCATTCTCGCAGGTCTCCTTTAGCAAGCCCATGATCCATCGATATTGACTATCCAAATAAAACCATGCTGGATCTTCAGTCGTATCAAGATCAAACAGGAAGCTGAAAATAAACAACATGTGAGTAAAAAACCATCAGCTTTTACATTCATTGTTGCTTACTTGATTGTCTTTTCTTGTTCTTCCATGCTGCGCCAAGGATCCTCCAACATTTTGAGAAGAACGCTTCTTAATTCCACCACAATCTTGTTGACTTCGGTCCAGACTTTGTCGAATACTTTGCGATGTAGCTCGGAAATGTTGCTCTCTTCCTCTGATCCATCCACCTTATCATCCTCCTTTTGCAAATCATGATACAGATATTTTCCTTTGCGATAATCTCGGATAGCTGTCTCGTACTTGTGTTGCTTGATCGATTCAAGAAGACTGCTCGGCAGGTTGAAAAAGAACTTGTAGCGTTGAAGCACAGAGATCGTACTTCGCACCTTGTCGACTTTTTGACGTCGTTCAATGATAGGTCCATAAATAAGATCCGCACGTGTGTTTGCCTCTGAATCACGTTTCAAGTGAGTACTAGATGCATTCCTTGCAAGCATATGGATATACTACATACCATCCAAAACCTTCTCCAAGTGTCTCGTTCCATACTCCTCAGCTGGATTCAATTGTTTGGATTTCATTTCATCATAAACGTGGTCCACCGTTTCCTTGGCACTCACAAATCGATCAAAGTTGGAATGCACCAAATGCTTCAATGCTTCTGCACGTTGATCAATGCTCAGTCGGAGGCGTTCTTCTCCAGCAATCAATTCATTGTATGGCGTGTCTTTGTGTACTTGCTGCAAGAATAGACGTGGCTGGAATGATTTGCTGGTAATAACGAGTGATGATTCTTGTATAATAAAGTGTCAGAATCCTGTTACTATAGCATCGATCGTTTTGACACTTACTCTCCCTCAGTTGCATCGCATTAACTGTGCTGTTTCGGAAATTGCTAGATATACGAATAAAGTCAATACGGGTTGTATTCACTCGTCAGGCTGCTTACTCGTCAAAGATAGTATTACGAATACCAAGTGGGTCAGCGTCGTCCGAGATTTGAAGGTCGTTATTACTGCTGTTGGCATCCTTGGCACCGTCTTGTAATTGAGCATCGTAGCGTTGGGACAGATGACGGAGGGTGATTTCAGCAACGACTGGTTCGTCTAAAGATCCTGCAGGATATTCCTCCCATATCTCTGGTTCGAGAGTATCAAGTTGATAGAATCGCATGAGAGCTGCATCTTCGGCATATTCTGGCAACTCGGATCGACTAATCGTAGCCATCAAGGTGTTGAGTTGAAGGAGTGACGAAAAGGGAAAGCCTGCTTGCGTGCAACTCGCATGAGTACCAGCTTAATTCGCGGAGTGTAACTCATGCTTCTATGTAGCTTTTATATCATCCTCCTGCAATAAAAGTTGTTGTATCCCTCTCTTCTGTGTTATATATAAGAAAGCACTGTGTCATCAGATATATTCATCGTTTGAAAACGGGGATCCGATGATATTTATTCTTTCTCAGTATTGTTGACGGTGAAGGCGATTGAAATATACAGGGATGTAATCTTCCCGGATGATAACGAGCAAACTTTCATAATAAAGCGTACAGGCTTCATGAGAACGAAGTTGATCAGTACGTTCGAGAGCACTTTGTGTGAAAGTTTCAAGTTCGAGATGGACAATCTCGGGGATGTGGGCTGTACACAGCACTTATGCTCATGTCCGTTCTTTGTCGGACGCTCCCATTTAAAGTTCTCACAATGAAGCGTATGGTTTTTAAATGAATGAAGTTGATCAGCATGATCCAGAGAACCTTCTTACCAAGCTTCAAGTTCAAAGTAGGGAATCCCAAGGTAATTCATACTAATTGACATTTCATGAATTTGGATGGATGCGGGATTTCCGTCCTTCATAGTAAATCACACATTATACCCTCCCATTCAAGATTTTTAATTGAAGTATGAGATCTTTATGAGAAATAAATTGATCAGTATGCCTGCGAGCACCCTTTGTGAAAGTTTCATCTTTGAGAAAGGGGATCTCGAGTCATGGGACCGTCCAACCTACATATGTACCCATTCTTTCATCGTCGGACGCCCCCATTTTTTATCTTACAATGAACCCTGCGACTTTGATATGAATGGAGCTGATCAGCATGTCGAAGCCCACGGCCTGACCAAGTTTCACGATGGAGGTGGACAACCGCGGGGGTGTGCACTATGCACCCTACTTGCGTTCCATCCGTCTTATATTTGGACCGTCCGATTCATAAAATATCATAATGAAGTATACGGTTTTTAAATGAATGGAGTTGATCAGCATGACGTAGAGAGCCTTCATACCAAGTTTCAAGTTCAAGATGGGGAATCCCAAGATTATGCATACTAAATGACATTTCATGGATTTGGGCGGGGTCCGCAATTTCCGTCGATCATAGTAAACCCCATATTATACCCTCCCATTCAAAATCTTTGAATGAAGTATGGGTTCGTTAATAAGACAAAGTTGCTCAGCATGCCGAAGAGCATATTGTGTGCAAGTTTCAGGTTCGAGAGAGGCAATCTCAAGGTCATGCATTAACTACAGTGTGGATGGATTTGCATGACAGTGCCTGACATTTAATTCCAGCTCTTCCACTCTCAGCCTCTTGCCTCTTGCCTCCTCCCATTCTCAACTGTTGCCCCATTCAAGTACAACTACAACCTGCGAACGATTGTCCTACTTCAACCCATCATGTCAATTCTACAACTGTCTTGATCCTATTTGTCTTTGACTGAATGGCAGCTTCATCGTGCGTGCACCCCACGACAACACCCGCATTTCTTGACACTCCATCTTCTCTTGTACTCTCTGCTGCCACAACCAAACGTAACAGCATTCATTCCAGCAGTTGCTATTAACGATGTCTTTACACCACTGTCTTATACAGCGTTCACAGCCTTGTCACTCTACTGCAACACATGCTCTTGCACACTTTTCTGCCGCGACCAAACGTAGCAGCTGTTGCTATTAGCGAAGCCTTTACTCTCTTGTCTCAAATTACTTGCAGCAACTTGCTTTGATACATACTGGTTCCAATGGATGGGGTGCTATATCAGCTATCGAATTCAGCGCACTACAAGCAATCTTCACCTGGTTGAGCTGTGATGGAGGAAGGGGTTGACCAATAGTCGTATGGGAGAGGGAGCATACCACCAGCGATCACATGGCTCTTTTCAACCAACATATTGGATTTGATGGATGGATGCAATCAAGTGCAGTGATGAGATACCCTGGAATGTTGCTTTGGTTACTTGACGCGTTGTCTACAGAACGACCACGTGGATACGGCTGAGGATGATGGATGGATGGATGGGATGGAATTGACAAAGGAGCTTATATCCTCGACAAAAGGTGTTTTTACAACCGTGGATGATATGGAATACTCGAATCAAATCATGCAGCAACTATTTCCAATCATGGATGAAGGATGCTTACGACGGCAGTAACCAAGAATACAATGACACAATTACCCCTGTTCCACTCTATGTGATTCACTCGTACGTTATCCTATTTGCAACACTGTTCCTTTATCATATTTACTCGATAAACATCCACACCACTATGTCTTATGCTTTGACTTAATCATTGAATGAAAATTGGATTCAAGACGGTATTTAGGATGGTATCGTGATATCAACTCATATGTGCGGGGATGTGGATCACTTGGTTGGTTTCTGGATTGAAGGGGGAATAGTAGCTTGAAGGCGGAAAGCGAAACTGAATCATTTATATCATTGTATGTATCGAGATGCATCTGTTCTTTTGTGACAGTATACTTTCGTTTAAGGTTCCTAGTTCACATGATGATACACGAAGGCAGTCGCTATTCTCAAACGATTGTATTGCAAAGACAATAAATTCAGAGTGAGGATGCCCGACATCATATGTAGTGCTTGTTATATAAGCTTAATTCATTGTAAGCTTATTTCATTATTATGTTCAAGAAAGAGTGAGCTGTGAGAGAATGTGGCACGAATGCATGAACATGTTATGATTACCTAAGACAAATTCCAGCTAACACTATCCTATGCAACGTAAGTAAGAACGAACCATTCCATCGGGCTATCATAGGCGGGCCTTACTACAGGTGTATTGTGGATGCAGTTACTTCATGCATCTCTCCACAAATAGGATCGGGTCCTTCAAGTCGTTTCATTTTAGAATTTTAGTTATGGGCATCTTTATGTTTTTCATATGCTGTAAGCGTGATGCTATATGCAAAGTGGTCTTTGTTCATTGTGAAGTAGCTCGGCTCTGATAGAGGAATATGCGCAGGGGCTTGCTTGTGTGACTCAGCCTATCAGGCACAATGGAAAGGGAAATGTATGATACCTTATCGGCTATTCGATGACATATGGTAGTTGGCAGCTGATAGTGACTTCCTCCCAATCAGCATTGTTGTCCATTCTACGACAATGGGAACAAATATTATATAAGTTGATATGCAATCTACGTGTCAAAACCCTGGTGTTCTTGCGTAAACATTTTTCCTCAAGCCAGACTCTCTACCAAACAACTCCATTACTCTACGTATACTTGCTATAGTGAATATAAGTCTTAAAGCCAATAAAATTGCTTTGCATGCAATCATCATCAACATCATGGCCCGTGCGCTCGAATATGGATGCATGCTGACTTTGAAATGTCGACAGTGATGCTGACAATGACTCCATTCCTTGTCTAATGACTACTAGTAGGTTGCTTGAAGCACCCCTATGACTTTGCCTTTGGGTATTGTGGGATCGATTTGCATGAAATCACGACCGTTGGAAAGCCAGACCTCGTGACTTGGGATTACAATCATTGAATAGTTGTTTCCTCGCTTACGAATGATATTGCTTCTTATGATAATTCATATCGACTGTGTTTCTTGCTATACCAATGTCTTCAGATCCACGTCATCTACGCCCATTCAAGCCATTGCCAAATATACTTAAGGTTACCCAGGAGCGGCAATTGATAATGGCTCAACCCCTCCCTTGGGCAGAAGGCGTGTAAACAACAATAATGGCATCAAGTGTGAAATCTCATGCACATATCATCCAACAATGACGTATATTGATGCCATGAACGAACACCAGCATAATCTTACCATCCTGTATTTTAGTGGATCATCTGGGTATTTGCTACCAATAATGTCATTGTCGTCATAGTACAACTGAGTCACTGATGATCGGTGTTTTTTGGGTAGGATAACAATTGACTCAGCACCGTAGAATGATCACCGCTAGTAACTCCTCCCAATGTCCCATCGTAATCGTGTACCCGTGGTCAGGTCAGACCACAATACGCCTCGTGGATAGCATTTGACAAATGAATAATAACGTTGGTGGAGTGACACCACGTGAGTAAAATCTAAAACTATTATTTGACGATGTAAGCTCACAAGATAATCCATTGTTGAAGTTGCACAAAGGCTTGACGTTATCAGTTCCCAATACAACTGCAAGTCCGATCGTGTTTACGCATGAAAAAGCGTGCTCGGCGGCGGATTGGTTCTTTATCTCTCTCTCTCTCTCTCTCTCTCTCTCTCTCTCTTCCTTTTCCATCCCACACAATGAAGTTTGGCAAAACACTGCTTCGCAATCAGCTACCAGAATGGTCCAAGAATTATATTTCTTATAAGGCGTTGAAAAAGTCTATCAATGAGGCTGCTGGTGAGCTACCACCTTCTGAGGAAGTCATTACAGGTACATTTCAAGGGGATCGTGATGGGGTTTGACCAATGCTCATTGACTTGTTCATAGCCATCTTGTTCCAACTGGATCGTGAGCTTGAAAAGGTGGATACATTCTACAGCTACAAAAAGAGCCAAGTGGATCGTCGTCTATGGATCTTGTCAGAGAAGTACAATCAACATTACAACCCACCCGAACCATTATCCCCATCACCCGAGCGAGAGCCCTATGTGGATATCAATGAGGAACTACTGAGCGCCTTGCAGGAGACTCGTGCACAAATGAACAAGGTCATGTGGTTTGCCGAATTGAACGCCAAAGGATTTCGAAAGATATTGAAAAAGTAACGTCATGGTGGCGATATGGAAGTAATGTAAGCAATGTGTGCTAACCATATACTTCCTAGATTGGACAAGAAACTGGGCCTTGAGTCACAGAACGTTTACTGGAATACAAAGGTAGTCGTTTGTTGCTCTCTCGCTCAGTCCAACGTGTTGTATTATTCCCTGTCCTGTAACAAGATCGACACCTTGGTTGTATATGTACTTAGGTGTCAGTGCTCCCATTTGCATCCCAAGGCCAAATCCATCAAGAGATTGACAAGTTGAACCAATGGATCTCGACCTTGACTTTATCTATATCTGTGACGGATTCCACTCATGGCAAGGCAGCAAACAAGGGTCAACCAGCATCGGTGGCTGTCAAGCTCCCTTTGCCGTCAACAATGCGACGTCATACCAACATTCTCAATGAGGAGGAGAACGATTTGTTTTCGGAGGCTATTGAGGATGACGATTTGTTTAAGCTCAAAGAGCTCCTGAATTCTGGTTCACTTGCCTCTGTCAAATGCAAATCTCATGCTGATCAGGTAAATGCCCCCTCACTTATTTTCCCAATTAAGAAAGCCCCGTCCCATCTCCCCCTCTTTTCTCGTGCTAACTTTAATGGGTGGTGGGAATATTAGACACGTTATGCTCTTTTGGAATTGGCAACACAAAGAGGATCCATCCATTGTCTCGAATACTTGATTCAATCCGGCGTCAGCCCACTCGATCACCGCGACATCAATGAGCGCAACATCCTTCACAAGTTGTCCATCTTGTTAGCCGATGCTCGTCCTGAACATTCTCCTTCCAAGGTCCTTCAAACTTTGTTACATCTTTCCCCTGAATTGCCAAAGCAAGTGGATTTTGCCGGTCGTCGTCCTTTGCATTATGCATGCGAATTTGGTCAATCTGAAATGGCAAAGGTGCTATTACGACATGCAATGGAGTATTCGTATTACGGTGACGATGGCTTTGCTGACCCAAGATGGCAAGATCGTGATGGTCATACTCCACTATTCCTTTCTATCCTGCATGGCAACTTTCAAACTTTAAGCGCCCTGGTTGAAACTGCAAACATTACAGACATCGATGGAGTTATTGCAGGTAATTACGGTTATTGTTTTTTCTTACATGATAAGCATCTGACTTTATTGTTTCCGTATTAGCTGCATCAGTCAAACATACGAATGGAAACACGGGGTCAAACGATGATGTTCCAGTCCCTGAATTTGCACGTCAATCCCACCATCCTTCAGCAGTCGCAATGGCTTGTACGTTATCCAATTTGGAATTGTTGTATCTCCTCATTGATACTGGCGCGTCGGTGGATCTTGCCGATGAAGATGGAGAAACCCCTTTGTTGATTGCTATCAGGAACCAGTTTACTGAAGGTGCTCGTGTTCTCATCACCCAAGGTCATGCCAATGTCAACCTTCCTGAAAAGGTGAATGGTTGGACACCATTGATTGTAGCAGGTAAAAAAAAGTGGCTCGGAGAAAAGTTTCATGCAAGGGGGGAAATACTCATGTGACATATGTAATAGCAATGGAAGGGTCTTATGACATTGCCCAAATCCTTCTCGAACATGGTGCTGATATGTCTTATACGGACTATGCTGGTTGGGCTGCATATGAACACGCCGTATTCCGAGGTCACCTGGACATTGGCAAGTTGATCAAGCCAAAGGATATTCCTCGCAAGCTTGCAAGCCCAACTCATGTCAATGGAAATGGCACCGACGCCAATGGTCAACATATACTCAAGGCACGCTCAAGCGCAAGTCGATTGTATGGTCACAAGTACTTGACAGACCAAACCATGATCATTATCAAGTTGGGATCCAATGACATCCGCAATCCATTGTCCAAGAACTTTTTGAATCTTCATGATAACAGCCTAGAAGATCAACGCATGTCTATTGCAGTATCAGCCACTGGTGCCACAGGAGAACTTCCAATCCTTGATTTGCCAGAGAACAATCAACAATACCTATTACAGCCTGATCCCATGGTGCTATTCTGTTCCAGACCTGAGGATGTGGTCTTGCGTTTCGATTTGGTGGAAACATTCGCCTCACCCCAAGCATCGGATGCCATTATTGCCCGTGGCACTGCTATCATGGCAACTGATCAAATTTATACAAAGTCAGGCGGCTTCAAGGGTCAAACAGCTGGCAACTTTTCGCTTCGTGGACAACAAACCGTACCATTGATTCGTACCAAGACCTTGGAATATGTGGGCACTATTGGATTCGAATACTTTGTTATCAAGCCATTCACCCATCCAAGAATGTCAGTTGGTGATCGTTACACTTATTACAAATCGGTGGATACGAAGGTAAAGGATTCCATATCAGATGATTTCATGGATGCTGAATACTTGTGATATCATAGATTATTGGTCATCGTGGCTCTGGTATGAACCGAAAGAATTCACATTTACAAGTTGGAGAGAATACGGTGCTTTCTTTTATTACTGCCGCATCCTTGGGAGCAGAATATGTGGAATTTGGTAAGCACTATAGTCGATGATACATTTCTGCGGTGACTAAGACCTATTTCCAATAGATGTGCAGCTTACAAAGGATATGGTGCCTGTCATCTACCACGATTGGACGGTTACAGAAACCGGATTTGATATTCCCTTGAACGCAATTACTGTGGAACAATTCTTGAACCTTAGACCATCAGGACATATCAAGGAGTATCACACGGGTGTCAGTAATGGGCCACACGGATTGCTTTTCCCCACAGTCAACAATACGCAGCCTGAACCTGTATATCCCCTTGTTAATGGCAATTCAGCAGCTTTGTCACCCACTGGTGCCCGTATGGGTCGTTCGAACTCCTTAGGCGCTATTGGCGGTGTTCAGATGTATGGTCGTAACGTGGCATCCAAGCGATTAGAATTGACTCGCACCAACAAGTTGGGCAAGCTCAAAGGAAATGGCCCTGAAAGCATTCAAGCACCATTTACAACTTTGGTTGAAGCTTTGAAGGTATGTAAATACGAAGATGCTTTTGCTAAAACGCCAAGGATCTAATGGGAAGATATTATGTAGAAAATCCCAAAGTCTGCTGGTTGCAACATTGAAGTGAAATATCCTATGGTGGATGAAGCTGAAGGGGATGAGCTCTACCAATTCCAGGAAATCAACATGTTCGTCGATACAATCCTCAACTGCGTTTACGACAACACCGAGGAGGATCGTCGCATTATCTTTTCTTCTTTCCACCCTGAGATTTGCCTTGCACTTAACATCAAGCAACCCAACTATCCTGTCTTTTTCCTCAGTGACGCTGGTACCTTACCCATGGCTGATGTGCGTTGCAACTCTCTTCAAGGTGCCATGCGTTTCGCAAAACAAGCTGATCTCTTGGGAGTTGTTCTAGCCAGTGAGCCCATCCTGGAAGCCCCACGTATGGTCAACGTTATCAAGGAATCTGGATTGCTCCTTTTCACTTATGGTGTCCTCAATAATGAAGTGGAAAACGCTGTGGCTCAACGCAATTATGGTGTGGATGCTGTTATTGTGGTATGTTATCCTCGCTGGTAAATGAAAGCCAACAATGAAGCTGAATTATTTTCTCTTTAGGACTCTGTTGTGGCTGTCAGAAAAGGATTGAGAGGTGGCGATGTCCAAACAACTACTTAGAATACTATATCCACATGATCACCCGATACATTTTCCCCAATTATGATTTATACAAGCGCTTTATGAAGACAAAAGCAATAAAAGCAATGCGCTAGTAATGACTACTAATATAGATGGAGAATATGCAATGATTTTTAAAAAAATATGCTTCGTAGCCAGGAGAGCCAGCCTTGATTTCGCTCATTGGAAACGGGTTGCTGGGATACATTGTCTGAAATGGGTTGCTGAGGTGCATTGTCCGAAGAAGGTTGCTGGGATACACTGTCTGAAATGGGTTGCTGAGGTGCATTGTCTGCAGTAGGTTGATAAGATACATTGTCTGGTGTGCTACTACTGCTTGCGATTGGTCGTTGTTGTTGATGTTCATATTCATTATCCGAAGGCCATCCACGATCAACAGCATCTTCAAATGTATCTGCGCTAAGACAGGGGATAGGACCAAAAAGCTCTTTTGCCCGTTTGATTTCAGCTCGATCTGTTTGCCCTGGGCGTTGTGACCCCTTCCGTTTTCTTTTGCGAGGCAGCCTTGCAACGCTGCTGTCATTATTGAGTGCTGTAGCTGGTTCTATCATAGGCGGATTTGAGCTGGCTTGACTCCCACGATCGTGTAGCACTGTTTGACCCATTGCATGCTGAAGAGGTTGTTGTATATTATGATCCTTAATGGGTGGGAGGGGTGGAACATGGATCTGAGGCACGCCGATGTCCACACCCAACGCCGCCGACGACGATGCTGATGATGATGATGCGATGTTGGAATAACTCAATTCAGGCCTGCTGAGCATGGTGTTGCGATCTGGGTGCATTCCATTGATTAAATGAGAACTTGATGAGGTGTCTTGGGCGTTGGGTGTAAAGATGTTACTATTGGATTCCATGCTGGATACCGTTACTGGACCAAAGTCACTGTTACGCTGGTTGCTGTGAATGTCGGATTGGACCATATTGATATCCGTGTTGGATGAAGAGGCTGTATCCGAGAGCATGGCGATACGATCTGGATGCTTACCATTGATTAAATGGGGGCGTGCTGGTGCAGTGGATGTCTCGTGAATGTCGTTTGTAAAGGTGTTTATGCTGGTCACCCTCGTGTCCATAGTTGCCGGATAGGGATCCAAGAAAAAGCTGACATTGTCACTGTTGGGTTCACGCTTATGGTTGTTCTTTGGCTGGGCTTGACGGGCTGATGGTTGAGAAACAAGCTGGTTGATTGCAGTGCGCATACTATAATATATATCTTGTGAGATGATGATCATAAGCACACATGTCATAAAAAGCACACTTACGCTCGTCTACGCGAAGCAATTGCAAGAGCTGTTGCACGAAAGCCAAGATCCACGTCTTCTTTACGGCATATTACATGCTGTGATTATCGTATTAGTACCATCCTTTGAAGAATCCCGGTCATACACGTGTTGATATACTTACACCAATAACACATCCACGCCTTTCCTTTATCATCTTGATCACAGTAGCTGCATCCGGAGACTCTGGTAGACGACACCCGCGTATGGTTCTTCTAGCCGCAGTAATACCTATTCACACCTACTTTAGTAACTTTTCATCCTCGAAAAGTTCGATATCATACTAACATTCAGAAACCCTTGGGAACTTTGTGTATACAATCAATGTATTTTCTGGATTTGAAGTTCGAATCGCATGCATAAGAGCCTACACACCTTGTTTAGATCGAGACGTGTAGGAATAAAAGTTGAAATCAATACACTTACACGTAATGCCAACTCTATCTCTGATAATGCACCAGTGTTTCTCGATATAAAAGCCTCGTCATATTCTGGATAAACACCGTCCTTCCATAATAAACCAAACGCGTCTACTTGCACGCCGTTTTTCGCATGGCTGTTCACTCCAATAAAGACTGTGTCGCCCACCTTAATGCATATTAGCCTTTTCCAAACGACTGCTTCTGTACCCTGATATTTACCTCGACAGAACGTTTACCAACTCCCTAGATTGACATCGATTAGTACTGTAGACGCTTAATCATAGGTCAACTTACCGATTGATTGGGTCCGTTCACGTCGCCTGCCTTCACCAAACGCCCTAATTGAAAGTTAGCAGTTGTCGATCTGCTCATATAATATAAAGATCAGCTTAAAGAATACTACTTACGACCATCGTCCCCTGTGGTGTTGCTTCTCTTTTTCTTTTTGGCCATGGCGGGAGAAAAGGGACGTTGCAAAGAGAGGTCTATCCTGCATTGTTCATTTTTGTGTCCGACCTTTCGTCACATGACCGCCCCAAACCCACATTGGAACATCGTGGTTGCAACATTTGATATAGAAAGCAACATGGGAATAGGTTGAAAGTTGCTTATATCTTGTCCAGATTCGATTATTGATTACATGGTTTATGCACGTTTCATTTATCTTTGGGTGGTGTTGTATACCAGTCATGGATACCAACAGTGATATGATGCCAAACGAGGGGTAATTCCTGCATTATTCATGTTGAGCCACATGTATTCCCTCTCGAATATTGAGTACATTGTTACACTATAAGTACATTGTAAACCGTCCCATCCGATTCAACTTCGTATATAGTACGTACGAGAGATAACTACTACTACAACATTTTTCTTTTTTATATGTGCATTGAGGGCGGATGGGCTTATGTGAACACAACAATGAAAAGAGCGGTCGTTTACTGCATATGATTCATGAGCTAATTGGATGGAGTATGAGCTGATAAAGCGAAAGGGTAATGATATATCCAATTTTCTAACAAAGAGGGAGGAGCCAAGGTGTGGTCATTGCTATACATCATGAATCAACAACTATATTATCAGAGAACAATGACAATCATCTGCTGTTATGATAACATTCCCATTTATACATCATAGAAACTGGCTACCTTCAATACCTTTGTATATGTACGTTGCGCATTCGAATACTACAAGCAGCAATGATCCAGTTACATTTAAATTAGCAATCGATGTTTTCGGCACGTGGCAACGTGGCATGATGTCAGTGTTGGCGTTGTAGTATTTGTAGATGTGGCTGCTCTCGTCCATACTTTCCCCATCAACCGCCTTATCAGTAATCCGAGCACGCACTTTTATTTTTACGTATCATCTTGGCATTGTTGTAAAATTGCTTGCCAATAAGAAATGAATGGGAACCACAGTAATAAGGAAGGAGAACGACAATAAAAGTATTGCTTTTGATACCGTATATCATGTAATTCACCATTGTACTCAGTATAAACATCGTTGATATGGGATTCGTGTAATAGGGACGTCCAAAATGGCCCTCGATGAAGAAAAAAAAAGATCACGTGACAACATCAGAAGAAAAAGAAAAATATATCAGGATTCAGGCTTCCTTGATCACGTGCTCACTACAGGGGTCGAACCTGTGACCTTGGCGTTATTAGCACCACGCTCTAACCAACTGAGCTAAGCGAGCTGGATCTTTTCGTTCGTTAATTTCTTCTCGGCGCGGTACTATATATACCACAAAATTGCCTAATATAGGCAGGGTTAGTTTAGTAGTTAAGGGAAATGGGCGAATGGTATCATAGGATTAAACCAGCTTTCTTTTCCCGCACTCGAATTCGAGCTCAGGTTCGTGAAAGGCGCCGAGTGTCCCTAATGCGCTACCAACCCATCTTCCAAAACCACTTGACACGATCCGAGTGAATGTAACAGACAGCGACATTGACAATTGGGATGAGGAGTCGAGTTTCTATAATATGGCAAAGTAGGTAAAAGAGCCGTTTGTACAGCATATGTATTCTTGAACGTTTTTTCTTATCGTTTGATATCAGCATGCAGGATTCACTTTATTATCTTCGCATACGATCCAACGGCAGTGAATATTCAAAGCAGGTATCATTATAACATTTTATGATGGGACAAGAAGAAACATAGATGCTAGAAGATCACAAGAGAATGAAGGCAACGTGTAAGAGTATTATAGAAGTATATAATAAAGTATTTCATTTCAGAAGAATTGTTGTTTGGATAATACAATGAATACACCTGAATGAAGCATTTTAAAAGTCTGACACGCTTTACATTTTCATTGGCATTAACATGTGTTAACCACTAGACTTTTATTGCATTACTATCACGACAATCTTTTTGGGTCTCTTTTACATATTATGCAGTGTATAGCGATGTTGTCAATGTAATGAGCAAGGGAGGGAGGTACATGGGATAAGCACCAAGTCATGGTAATTTAAGGTTCAGTTGAGAAGCGTCTTTAACGACGACGGTGGTGGGAGGTGCTTGGTTTGATATCTCTTTTTCTTTGTTCAGACACAGCAACTTATGCCTGCCGATCAGAGTCATCCATTCGCAACATTTCCTGCAGCACCTGGAAAGGGCGTCAATGGCCTTCGACCTTACTATACGCCTGGTCTCTTGAACGACAATTACACGCCCATTGTAGGTCAGGGTCCCGGTTCTGTTGTTCCCTATTATGCAAATGACCACGACGATCTGATTGACTCACGCGCTGCTGCTCGAGAACTGGTCAATTTCACCGTGCTCAAGTTTCTGACCACTGCAATCAGTTGTCCCTTCGAGGTTTCAAAGACGTTACTCCAAGTCCAGTATATGCCACACGAGGATGTTGAAGTTACGGCTGCTGCTTCTGCTGCGTCAAGAGAGGATGATGATGAACACCATGAACAACAACAACAACAGGTAATCTATTCATCAAGCACTATCGATAAAGAGACAACTAAAGTATATGATTTATGAAGGACTTTTCATCAGATGAGGATGAGGACGAGGAGGATTTTTATGGATCAAGACATGAGACTGAACCTGCACCCACTGCTACTATGAGCCATGAGGATCCAGAATTCAAGAAATCAATGGCTGTGGATTCGAGTGGCTATGTGATTCGCAAGAGTGTATACGACGATGCTACTCGTCCTGCATATCAGCTCAAGCCACTGGATGGTGGAGTATGGCAAGGAATTGGACGACTACTCAAGCAACCCCATGAAGGATGGTCATCTCTATTCAAGGGACAATACACCAACTGGCTATATGAAATCATGCATCTGTTCTTGCAACCAACCCTTGAAGGCTCCCTGAATGACATGTTTGATCTCTATGATGACACAATTCCCCTGGTTCATCTCGATCGTGTGGGTCCCAATCTGGCAACACTCGTCGGTAGCAACTTGATTGTGGGTTTCCTTCTTAGTCCACTGGAGTTGATTCGAACAAGGTAATTCATGTCGATGGGAATGAAAGCAAATGATATTAATATACATTTGACAGGTTGGTGGTACAATCAGCATCTCCATTACATCGCAAGTACAAGGGTCCTATGGATGCACTACGCACTATCTTGGCAGAAGAAGGAGGATTGCGTGGTCTTTATCTCTCCCACAACCTTATCCCAACGGTGCTCTTTCACACTGTGGTACCTTTACTTCAAAATACAACACCTTTGATCATCGATCGCGTCTTCCACATCTCAGCCAATGATTCCCCTTTCTTATACAGCCTCGCCGAACTCGGTCTTAATACTCTCGAGATCCTCATTACTTTGCCTCTCGATACTATCCGTAAGAGAATGCAGTGCCAAATTCGTACTCGTACTCCTGGTAAGAAGCGGTTCTCTCCTGTCGTTGCTTTACGCCCTGTACCCTACACTGGTGTGGCCGATGCCTGCTATCGTATCGTCAAGGAAGAAGGTGGTCGAAGAAAAAGGAAGCATAAGCGTACCATGTTTACTGGTTGGGGTTTACGCGGTCTATACCAAGGCTTCAGCATGCAATTCTCATCTAATGTCATGTTGTTTGTCATGCATGCTATTAATGGTGTCGATGGTAAGTTGCTTATGGGAATGTGAGTGATCAATATCATGATGCTGACATATAATTTTAGATGAATATGAAGATTTTTGAAGCTTGTAGCAAATATAATACTTAAACAGAGCACAAAATACAGATATAACATGGATATAAACTTTACAAGATTATAGAGGAGAATGATGGGGAGGGTAAAACTATGTTGTGGATGAATGGGTTTGTTCAAGTGCACGGGATCGCTCGATGCGTTCTTGGTCTTCTTGTCTCATTTTCTCTTCATAACGAAGCTGACGTCTACGAAGAAAACCGCGCTTGAAATATTTCCAGACTTCAGTGAGGATGATATAAACCAAAATAGACGCTGCTACGATTCCCCATTCCCAGTCAATGCCCTTGTGCTTGAAGACATCTTCATTGAGAACGGGCACGTAAAGGGCGATAACCATCAATATAACACATCCAGTAAATGATCCCAGCAAATAGTAGTTTTGCTTGCGTTTTGTCCATGCACTCCACGTCCATACAGGGTTCACCAGGTCGCGACATGTGAAACCATGCAACAGAATCATGAGTGTCAACGTTGTGAAAACAGTACCACGGGCCCTGAAAACTATTTCGCATGATGGATTGTACTCCCTGTTGCAATTCTCACCAAGCTGGCCACCACCATAGCCATAGACAACCACAATAAAGTTGAGTAAGCAAATGATGCCCATCATCCAACCATAATACATCAAGTCAATCACATTTGATGTTGAAAAGAGGCCTTCGTTGGTAGGACGTGGTGGGACAAGCATTTGATCGGGATGAACAGGTTCCAAACCAAGACTCATGGCGGGTGGCGATGATGTGAGGACATTATTGAACAAGATTTGGATAGGCGTCATCAAGAATACAGATGTTTTCGTATCATCAAAGAAGCCGGTACCAATCACAAGAGGGACAACTTGAGAAACATTACCGGAAACCATGTGGACCACAAACCGTGAAATGTTGGCAAAGACACGTCGACCTTCTTCGATAGCTCTGACAATGGTTGCAAAGTTGTCATCCACCAGCACTATCTCGGCAGCCTGCTTTGCCACATCCGATCCATTTTGACCCATAGCAATGCCAATATCTGATTCTTTCAAGCTTGGAGAATCATTGACACCATCGCCTGTCATACCAGTGATTCGTTTACGTCGATGAAGAGCTTCAATCATTTTGACCTTGGTATCTGGACTACAGCGTGCAATCACCAATGGAAGCTGTGGCATCGCATCAATTTGTTCCTCACTAAGCTTATCAAACTTGGTGGCAGGCATCACCAAATCTTTGGGATGCTTCTCGGGATCATCCGTAAGACCATAGTCATCTGGCAAAATTCCAACTTCTCGTGCAATGGCCGTAGCAGTGGCAGCATGATCACCCGTTAACATGTGAACAGTAATCCCAGCTTGATGACACTCGGCAACAGCAGCACGTGATTCCGCACGAGGTGGATCATAAATGCCAACCAGACCCAAGAATTCCATGTCTTGTTCAATTGCTTCTCGAGTAAATGTATCGGGTCCAATCTCGCCTTCAGCCTTGATCTTTCTCATTCCCAATGTCAGAACGCGCAAACCGCCTTTGGCAAGATCTTCCACTCGTGGCATAACAAGCTCATCCAACTCGCTTTGGTTCATTGATCGAGTTTCATCACCCATTCTTGCAGCAACACAGGAACCGATAACTCGTTCAGTAGCACCCTTGATGAAAGCATAGTAAGATCCATCTGGTGATTGTGCAATAATACTCATGCGCTTGATGGCAGAGTCAAAGGGATATTCGGCAATCAACTTCCAATTTCCTTTATCTTCAGCTTCAGTAAGAGATGGCTTTCCCATATGGACTTTGTATGCAAAAACTTGCAATGCAACCTAATAAACATAACATGCATAAGCAACATGGCCTTTCATACATGTTGATGCACACCATACCTCGGTAGGATCACCAATGCCATGATAACCTTCAGAATCCTTGTTCTTACGGAGCTCACTCATATTGCAAAGAGCACCGGTTAACACCATATCCCTGATACCATTTGATAATTGACTTGTGGCCACGATTGTATTATCACTCTCACGAGTGATATCGCCTTCGATAGAAAAACCAAGGCCTCCAACCTTGTGGAATCCTTCTTCAGGTCTCCAAAAACGGGTAAGCACCATCTTGCTTTGTGTCAAGGTACCAGTCTTATCCGAACATACATTGGTTACGGCACCCAAAAGTTCCAGTGCTGAAATTTTGCGAACCAATGCATTTGCCTTTGCCATGGCATGGACACCAAAAGCTTGTGTGAGGGTGACAACTGCAACCAATGCCTCTGGGATAACAGCGATAGCGGTCGAGATAGCATATAGAATCTGCGAATCTCCAATCTGGAACTTTGCCACCGAGAAAACAATGATAATAGCAAGAATGGCCACAAGAAGCAAATAAAGAGCCATACGATCCAAAGAACGTTGCAATGGTGTCTTGCGGCTACTATCGCTTGTCAACAACCTTAATGCAATCTTGCCAATTTCAGTCTGCATGCCGGTAGCTGTAACCAGTGCCTTGCCACGGCCTTTGGTGAGGACAGTGCTGGAATAAGTCATGTTGATGCGATCACCAAGTGGGATATCCGATCCTTCAAGCGTCTCGGTGCTTTATATAAAAACAATAAGTCATCATAATATTCCCAATGACTAGTGATATACTTACACTTTGCTAACAGGGACAGATTCACCGGTCAAGAGAGCTTCATCCACATCCATGTTGAATGACCTATCACATGATCGTATGTTAGATGCATGATGCGAATTGGATAACATCATCTTGAGCTCTACTTACTCGATCACACGGCAATCAGCACCAACAACGTCGCCTGTTTTGAGAAGAATTATATCACCAGGAACCAGATCGCGTGTGGCAATAGTATTGGATTCACCATTGCGTATAACTTGAGCTGTTGGGGATGCCATTTGTCGGAGGGAATCCATTGTCTTTTCAGCCTTGTATTCTTGTGCAAAACCAACACCTGCATTCAAAAGCATAATGACACCAATGACACCAGCTTCGACCCAATCTTTGAATACAAAAGACACAACCTTAAAACAATGAAAATGAGTCATTGTGTCATTCATGAAGGGTAAAAAATACAATAACATACCATAGCAACAAGCAAAATCAAGACCATGATATTGAAAAATTGCTTCAAAAGTAGCTTGACAGGGTTGACACCGCCTTCGCCTTCCATTTCATTGTAACCGGATTCGAGTCGACGACTTTCGACCTCCTTTTCGGAAAGGCCATCCACGAGGTCTGATTTGAGTAATGTAGCCACTGTTTCCAGGTCCATTGTATGATAAGGTGGGGTTTCCACTTTTTCAAGCTGTTCGGCACGCTTCATTTTACGACGCTTGACAAGGTTCATTTTGTTCATCAAGGCACTGCGTACTGAGCGTACATCAAAAGATGAAGTACTTTGCCCTGTGGATGAGCGAGTCAATGGATTTTGCTTGATCTTTTCATCTTGTGGACGACGTGTTGTTGCTGTCACCGATTGCTCGGCAAAGGTGATGGTGGTAGTATTGTTGGTATTGTTGGGCGATTTGGTATCTGATTCACTCATCCAACCAAAAATCGATCAAGAAGAAAAAGAAATGAATGATGTTGCATGTAAAAGATGTGGCGCCCATTTTTGTATTTGATGCTCTTGGTTGACCCAAAGATTCCAGAAGGGCAACCCTTTCTAATTCAGGCAATCATGTTCCCCCACTCTTTTTCACATTTCCCGGATTTCACTCCACCACCAGGCTTTGGCTCTTCCTTTTTCGGATAATCGGAGCAACACTACGCTTTCCATAGTTTCTCAAGATCTTTGAAAGGTACATCATATGGGGAATGAGTACAGATCGGTTTATGTATTTTGAACAGCAAATGTTATTTGATTGTGGGAAAAAAAACTGAATTCTGTGCTTCATTCGTGGTGCTGAGTAGTAGTAGTGATCTTGTTGAGGTAGACGTACGTAAATACGCCCATGAGAAGTTGACAATCCATACGATCTACGATGCCACCATGTCCTGGAATCCAATTGCCAAAGTCTTTCATGCTGCAGGAACGTTTCAAAGCACTGGCCAAAAACCCGCTGAAAGGAGCAGCAAATGATGCATACAATGAAAGTATCAAGCCATCCTTTGGAGACACCTGCTGAGTAGCATTCTGATAAAACACATGAGCTTCCAGCGGAAACGTATTTTCTTTGTATTCGACGTTACCGGGAACAACGTGGGCAATATCAAGCTTGTTGACTGATGGAAGAAGAACGAAGATCAGTATAATGCATAATTTGTGTAACACAAGCGGTCGGATCACTTGCAATTTCCCCGACAGCCACGGTGGTGATAGCCCCTAGCATAAATCCCTCAACTGTCTTATTCGGACTCAAGGTATACAGAGGTGTGCGACCTAGCATCTTGCCAAATGTGTACGCAGCCACGTCATTCCAGATGACCAGGATCGAGGGTAAAAGGAACCTGCCGTGACAATTGAGAGAGACGTGTAAGAAGCAAGAAAACATCACATGGTATGCAACTACCATATCAAATCTTTTCCATCATCACATCCAAGTGAATAAAAAAAAAAAACTTACCACACCATGCCGTGACGAATGTTGCTGGTCAAGAAAAACAGTTGCAATGACGTAAAAAGAACAGCAATGTGGATCCAAAAGAAGCGTGCAAGTTGACCAAATACAAGGCTATCTTCAAACATCCCAACGTTGGCTGCAAACCCTATACGTATGTGCCATGGTATGAGATCTAGAATGCGAGATTCGGAGGTAACGATCGTCAACTCACAAAATGTGTAGCACAAGGTGGCTGTCATACGATGGTTATAATAATCCAAGCTTTCACTTAGCGCCCAAATCCCCAGTGCAACAAAGAGAAACCTGCAACAGCCACAACAGCAGCAGGTGGTGGATGGGCTCAGTGGGTGCTACGCATCATTGTATACTCTTCCCTACCAATCCAATACATGGGAATAGCGAGTGGCCAAACCAAACCGTATACGTCGTAGCTCCTGAGTTTAAGTAAGTAAGGTGTTCAGCTTTTTGTCAAACGTATTACATAAATGGAAGATCCAAAGTGATGGGGGGAGGTTGTTGTACCTGAAATGCTTTACATTCGATGGCACACACCAGGATGATTAAACCATTGGGGCCTAAAAGAATACAAAGACCAAGACAAAGCACCATAATGCTGCCTGTATATAATCGGCGGTATATATTGCTCAACATGTTATTGTTATTGTTGAAAGGAAAAAGATGATGATGTGGGATAACAATGGGATGAATTATATTTTGAAATGCCCATTTTTGTTCTCCTTTTTATTGTTACATGGGTATAATAACAGCCATGAATCTTGTTGATTCACAAGCGTAGGGATAATGTGCATGTGTCGTGTACAAATTTGCGTAAGAGTGATTTAGCATGGTTGGAGATAAGGGCACATCCTCTGAGATCAAGCCGTCGTAGTTGTGGAGGGCTATTCATCATGAGCGTGAACACGACCTTGTCATTTATAGCATTTCGATCATTGAGAAAGGTGATACTTTCTAGACCTCGGCATGTCTTGATCAATGCTATGATTGATTCCGCATCCACAAAAGAAGTACTATTGCTGATGGTCACGTGTCTCAGACGAGGTGGGTTTATGCTTGCCAAACAAAAAACAACATTGGAGTGCATAAGCCAGCACTGATCAATGCATAATGTTTCGAGCGTTTCCATACAATGATCCAGGATAAAAGTGAGCAGTTTTGGATGGATGCGCGTGTTGGATAATGTGATCGATTTAATCTTGCTTGAATCCTGTTGTGTCACGAGACGGGTATCGCAGTAAGGGATCGTGTTGTGCTGTTGCCATGGCCACATGCAATGTTGATCAGCGGGGCTGTAACCAAGAAATGCCAATTCTGGGCAGTATAAAAGACACGCACGGAAGAACGTTGACAAGACAATGCCACAATCATATGCAATAAAGTCGCGAAGCCGAGGACAACGATATAAAATCCAAACAAGAGCATGAATCGATGAACGTCGCATTGTAGAGATATCGAGAAAAGACAAGCGTGATTGTATGGTGGTGATGGAGGTGCCATTCTTTTTAGTCAAAAGTACGAGGTCGGGGGCTTGTTGCAAAGAAGGCGTGAGTGTATCAGGATTATAGAAATCGGAAGCAAAGCAGCAACCCTTAGCACTGATGATCCGAAGCGTGGGGACGTTGCATGCGATCATAATGATATCTTCCACAGAGATGTTGCTATGATCGATATGAAGCGTGTGCACATGCATACTTGCTATTCCCAATTGCATTCTTGATAATAGAGTCTGAGGAATATAGGATTCAGATACATCTAGTTTTCAAATCCCATGATTAGTTTTTTTGGTTCTTTGTGTCCTTTCCATTTTCCTTACCAAGAGCACCGACAACTTGTTTGCTCTCAAGTATAGCTGCAATCATAGTTGTGGATTGGAGTTTCAAACTATGTAATCGCCGACGTGCATTATTGAGATATCGATTCAAGTAGTAAATGTAAACGTTCGTGGTGATGGTTGAAGTATTCTTCTCTTTGATTGCTGGAAAGGATATATTTCTCCAGAGCTCTGGTGTAGATAAGATGATAGTGCGCCATGTATTATTGAGTTGCTGGCAACGTACCAATGATCGGAATGGCAACATGGCAAGGATTTGTATGACAATTTCTGTCGGTAGTGGTCGATCAAACATTGGCGTGGTGATTGGTTGGGGTGGAAATGGAGAAGGAGGACGCATTTGTTGTACTTCTAATGATTCTTGTTTGATGCACGCTTGTTCTATTGCCATCATCGATTTCATATCCTTCTCTACTTGTTCGTCTGACATAGCGCCCCATGCCAACAATTCTGCTAGCACATGATTTCCGCGGATGTCCATATGTAAGAAACAAAGACAGCATACAAACAAACACAAGGAGCATTTTTTATATATAGCTCGACAAATCATCCGAAACCAACAATATCACCCAAACCCATATCCAATAGTGTTGTCATGGCATGATGGCTGTTATTTATTATCTAGCTTAGTGACCCAACGTTCTGGGATATGGGGGAAATCATCATGTCTTCGTTTGCTCATAATATCAATGGGCGGTAGGGTAAATGGGATGCGGGTTTTATCTTTTTGATCATTGTTGTCTTCTCCCCGGGTATTGTGCAAGTCGTCGGACAGCAGTGGCATAGTGGATGGTAATTGTGGTTCACCAATTTCATAGCGATAGTTGAGTACAATATGTCGTATTTCGTATGGGGTCAAAAGGTCAAATTGGCGCACGGTATCTTGGAAAACTTGAAGTTCATGGAGCTGTGAAACGCATTGTAGAAATTGAAGGAGTTGAGTAATACGCCGAAAAAGAGAAGCCAGCTGGTGTGTTCGAGCCCATTCTTCCAGAGTAGAAACGTTCATGCGTACTTGAATAGCCTTGGATCGACTTAGATGTTTCTTGTTGTTAATCATACGATCAAAGACTTCATTGACAATGTGATTGATGCAATGGGCAATGAGCTGGTGTTGGATGTCAGAATGGATGCGATATGATGTCAAAGTATCAAGGAGGGATGTGATGGATGTGATGATTGTACTTGGTGGTGTGATACTGCTACTCCTTCGTCGAAAGCTCATTCGTCGTTGCCAACTGCGATCATCAACATATTCCACAGGCTCCAATCCACAAGCTTCTTCATAATCCAACATAGTAGACTCGATTGTCTTATCCAATAAACGCTCGCAATAAGATCGTAAATGATTGTCGAATATATCAGTGACAAGTGCTTGGATATGTTGTTGTTCCTCCCATGTGCTGACTGCAAGCTTGGTATCTCGTCTCAAGTACACGAGCAATTGGTAAAGGTTGGACATCCAAAAAGCAAGTGAATGGAGATTACGGGTATTGGCCTACGAGATAATAATGAGCTAAGGGATCCCTTTCAATAGCATATACACACATACCTTGGCTACCTTGCCAAAACGAGTAATTGCGGATTGTAGGAATTGTTGGGTAAGCTCTTTCATGGCATGATTGTGTGAGAAACGGCAACAAAGATATACAACGTTGGAAGGTATCCAGAGATCCTCGTGTGATTGTAATGGGAGTTTGATGTCTGAAACGATGGTATCAATGATATGTGCCGTATCATCCTCGCAAAAGACAAACATTTGATCAGGTCGGCATTTGTCCCAATCGAATCGATACGACGACTGAAGAGTGCTTTCCCATGCATCGATATCATCCACTTTTGGTATTGCAATATGTCCATCACTACCGTCATCATCATCATCAGCATCGTTGTTGTAGCTGTACATGTCTGCGTTGTAATATGATATCTTTTGTTGATCCTTGATGTTTGCTGGTTCAGTTTGCCGTCGCTGTGGTTGTCTAGGTCGTTTGGTATGTGCATGACGACGAGGTAAAAGTAGTGCCATTTCCGCGTTTGCAAGTTGATATATAGAATAACCAGCCAGGGAACGTATTGAGAATGAAGCTCCTCTTTCAAGTAAAAAGTGAACCATGTCTTGATTGTGTTGACGAGATGTGGCCCATAAAAGTGCAGTCCATCCTTCTACATATTGAGATATTTTTAGTTACCCGTTTAGTAGTGGAAAGTGATCATGAATGACATACTCTTATCTTGTAGATCAATGCTTGCGCCCATGTCATCCAATAGGGCCCGTGCAATAGGGATTTGACCAAAGCATGCAGCATACATCAGACAGGTCCAGCCATGCTCATTCAATGAATCATCGACTTGAATCGTACGTTCCTTGTTGATAATAGTATTGACAGTAGTAAGATCACCCTGGCATGCGGCACGGACCAGGCGCTGCACAATCTTGCTTCCCCGCTTATTATTACAGCTGTCTGCATTTGAAAGTGGGTGCACGCTTAATTCATTAGACTGTTGCTGGCAATGTTCTTCTTGTTCCACAGGCTTGGTTTTGATATATGTAGTTGTAGGTGAAACAGGCAACGAGAACGCTGATGACGACGACGATGACGATGACACTGCTGTGCTTGTGGACGACACCGATGGGAGCGATGCCACCGACCAACGTGATTCTCGTGGATTGACAGTTCTTTTTTGTGGAGGAGGTGTCTTTGGTTGTGGAACCGAGTATTGCTGCAACATTGTCGAGAACTCTTGGAAGCTATCTGCAATGCGATTGTTGAGATCGGTGCGATTGGTCAAGGACAAGGATAAAGGTCTCTGTCTGCTTGAAGGAGGCTGTAACGAGTACCGTCGTCGTTGTTGCAAGTCATATGAATAGCGTGGGGGTAGAGTAGATGAGCATTTGTTGATGAATAAGGTATGATGATGAGTATCCATGATGTGGTGAATAAAATATATACTTGAATACAAAGAAAAAGAAACAAGGAAAATGGGAAATGGAGGAGGAGGAGGAGGATGAAGAAGAAAATGAAAATGGATCGCGTTGTTGGAGAAGAAGGGAAAAGCTTTGTGTAATGGTACCACAATGCTACAGTGAGTGAAACCCACCTACAATAACAGCTATATACGAGCATAATATTCCTTTTCCCTTTTATTTCAAATCATAACCATCGTTACGCCCTATTGTCCCTGAGACATACCTGAACAATCACATCACCCATTAAGGGGCACGTGGAAGTAAAGGACCAAGGCCCTTTTAATCCTTTTCTAGTCTCAGTCAACTAGAGTGGGAAATCCAAATGCTTTGTGGTCGTTGATGCCCACCCCAAAATAGTCATTCATGGACATCCCACATTTTTGGCTAACAACACATCCCACCAATAATGATAATGCTGATGTTCTTTGTAAAGTGACAATGACAACGCAGTATTTCTTGGTTTGTATCATTAGAATCCCTCGGAGAGAAGATCATATAACCATAACAGGATTGCAATACAATACACCCGTAGTAGCCATGGTAACAGTCTTATTGTACTTTGACATCCTATATCGGAAGAAAACGTGTGTATATGGCGATTTGCACCATGATAATTTTATAGTTGTATCTCTTGGCACGCCTTATTCAGACGCATCTAGCTAAACCCGGCAACCTGGCAGATGATGATTGATGAGGTAACAAAGCTCGCCATCCCGGTAGCCGGTAGTACAGAACGAAGATACTTCAGGTACATTGTTGTGAAGATGATATCCTGATCCCAATCATCGCTCTTCTACAGCCATAAGCATATGCCTCTATCGGTACGTTTACAAAATATAAAGAAAGAAATCGCATCAGGCATGCTATTCATGAAATTGATATAGTGGCATATCTTGTTGGCTGTGTACGCGAATGATGCAAGTCATTATTGTTATGCAGCATCATCACGTGACTACGTTATTTGTAGTAGAGGGTAGAAGAATGTATCACTCAAGGGCCGATGATTAATGCATGGAGCTCTTTGACGTGTCATGAGCGTGTTACACGGTTGTTGTGACAAACAATTAAGCAGGTTCTGTGTGCGTGTGGGGCGGCGGAGTGATGATAAATCACACATGTAAACATGAATAGGGGACAAGTCAAGTGTTATCGGGTAAAGGATACGTTGGTGTGTATCAAACAAAAAGTGTTTAGCTTAAACGGATGTAAAGCTGGGCAAGAAAATGTACTTGGACAAATCACAAGCGTCCACATCAGTGGCAACAGGTGTCTATCTCGGCTAATTTTGCTAAATAAAACTATCTTGTAATCCCATGCATACTAATACAAGATAAGAGTTGCATTGTTCATGTCCCATCTAGAAAACGTGTGTCTACAATAGGGATGTTTCAAGCAGTGGAACAAACATAAAAAATACGAGCAGGGCCATTTACATGCGTAATGGGGAGTGCTGGTGTTGAATCCATTTAGGCAAGTGCCAATCTCATTACCCGACAGTATCAGTGTAATCTCTCTCTCTCCCTTCCAACAACTTGTTTGCTTCGCCCTCTTCCCTCCCTCTCTTTTTTGTTGCTCATGGACAATTCCTTTGTCAAATCACCAAAGGAGGTCTGCGATCACTTTCAGGTCGATCCTGCTGTGGGCTTGGATAACGACAAGGTCACAAAACAACGCCAAAAGTATGGCAAGAATGGTACGTGTTCTTTCCCTTAACAATAGACGACATGCTCACTCTATGCAATGCTCCCCTCATGTAGAACTGCCTGAAGAAGAAGCGACACCTCTATGGAAACTCGTCTTGGAGCAGTTTCAAGACCAACTCGTACTGATCTTATTGGCAGCTGCCATCATCTCATTCGTGCTTGCTTTATTTGAAGAACATGAAGGACCGGAGGCATCTACAGCATTCGTTGAACCTATTGTCATCTTGCTTATTCTCATTGCCAATGCGACTGTTGGTGTACTTCAAGAATCTAGTGCCGAGAAGGCTATTGACGCCCTACGTGAATACTCGCCTGACGAGGCCAAAGTGATTCGACTTGGACAACTGAGCAGGATTCGTGCTGAGGAATTGGTACCGGGTGATATTATCAATGTGTCTGTTGGTGATAAGATCCCTGCCGATGCACGTTTATTGGAGATTTATTCGAGTGTCTTTCGTGTGGATCAGGCTGTGCTCACTGGTGAATCCGTCAGCGTCACTAAGCAAATTGAATCGATTTCGGATGAAGGTGCTGTCAAGCAGGATCAACATAACATGCTCTTTTCTGGAACCACCTGTGTGTTGGGCAAGGCACGTGCTATCGTCGTGAACACTGGATCATCCACAGCTATTGGTGATATTCATACTTCAATCACATCTCAAATCTCGGAGAAAACCCCTCTCAAGCGCAAGTTGGATGAATTTGGTGACATGCTCGCAAAGGTCATCACCGTCATTTGTGTCCTCGTTTGGCTCGTCAATATCCGTCATTTCAACGATCCTTCGCATAATGGATGGATTCAAGGCGCTGTCTATTATTTCAAGATCGCCGTCGCACTTGCTGTCGCTGCTATCCCCGAAGGTCTTGCTGCTGTCATTACTGCCTGTCTCGCCCTTGGTACCAAAAAGATGGCGAAATGTGGCGCAATCGTGCGTAGTTTGCCCAGTGTTGAAACCCTTGGTTGCACTAGCGTCATTTGCTCTGATAAGACCGGCACCTTGACAACCAACCAAATGAGTGTTTCCAGAGTAAGTGATATATTTCCTCTTGCATTGATTAGTCATCAGCCAAGGTATATCTGACACACATTGTCTATTATAGTTTGTATCTGTGGGATCAGAGGCTGGTCGTTTGGATGAGTTACATATTGAGGGTACAAGCTATGAGCCCGTGGGTGATGTCAAGACCGTTGAAGGCACCGTTACGACTCATTTGCCTACTGGCAATGCATTGATCCGCGAAGCTGCTTTGGTGTGTTCCTTGTGTAACGATTCTCGCATTACATACGACGAGGTAATTGGATGCGCATAATGATGCGGGGAAACAAACCATGACGTGAGCTGATGTATATATATATATCCAAATTTTCAGTCTGCAGATACTTACCAATGCATTGGCGAACCTACTGAAGCTGCTCTTCAAGTCCTTGTTGAGAAACTTGGCACCGATGATATCAACGTGAATGGTCGTTTGCAATCACTCAGCAAAAAGGAACGCGCAACTGCTTGCAATGATCACTTTGCATCTCTCTTTAACCGTGTGGCTACCCTTGAGTTCACTCGTGATCGCAAATCAATGTCCGTTCTTGTTGCTTCTGGATCTCAACATAGTCTCTTGGTGAAGGGTGCTCCCGAATCGATTCTCGACCGCTGCTCCCATGTTCGCATCAATGACTCTGACGCCCCTGTAAGCTTGACTCCTGCTATCCGTGACGAATTGAACAAAAAGATCCTCGAATATGGCAAGGGACTTTCGCTTCGTTGCATTGGCTTGGCAAAGATCGATAATGTGAACCCAGCATCTTTTGATTTACGTGAACAATCGGCCTTCAGCAAGTATGAGACTGGTATGACATTCCTTGGTTTGGTTGGCATGTTGGATCCTCCGCGTCCTGAAGTGCGCGCATCCATTGAAAAGTGCAAGACTGCTGGTATTCGTGTGATCATTATCACCGGTGACAACAAGGACACTGCTGAAGCTATTGGCCGTAACATTGGTGTATTTGATGCTGATGAGGATCTTACTGGCAAGAGCTATACGGGCCGTGAATTCGATAACTTGTCTCATGCTCAAAAGATTGAAGCTGTCAAGCATGCCAATCTTTTCTCGCGTACCGAACCTGCTCACAAGCAAGAACTTGTCGACCTTTTGCAATCGATTGGCGAGATTGTAGCAATGACTGGTGATGGTGTTAATGATGCTCCTGCCCTTAAGCGTGCTGATATTGGTGTTGCCATGGGTAGTGGTACTGATGTTGCCAAATTGGCTGCTGATATGGTGCTTGCCGACAACAACTTTGCAACCATTGAAAAGGCTGTTGAAGAAGGTCGCTCCATTTACAACAACACTAAGCAATTTATTCGTTATTTGATCTCATCCAACATTGGTGAAGTCGTTTCCATCTTTTTGACTGTTCTTCTTGGTCTTCCAGAAGCATTGATTCCCGTACAACTCCTTTGGGTCAACCTTGTCACCGATGGCTTGCCTGCTACTGCTCTTGGTTTCAATCCACCCGATCATGATATTATGCGCCGTCCTCCTCGTAGTGGCAATGAATCCTTGGTTGATGGTTGGCTCTTCTTCCGTTACATGGCTATTGGTGTCTACGTCGGTGTTGCAACTGTGTTTGGCTATGCTTGGTGGTTCATGTTTTATGCTGATGGCCCACAAATCAGCTACTATCAATTGGTAAATATAAGGATAATATGGGATGGCAAATTGAAGCTGACATATGGCACATAGTCTCATTTCCATCAATGCTCGGAGCTCTTCCCTGAAATCGGCTGTGAGATGTTCACCAACTCTTTCTCGATGAAGGCTACAACCATGAGTTTATCGATTCTTGTGGTGATTGAGATGCTTAACGCTATGAACAGGTAAGGATGGTACTCAAAAAAGAAAGGCATGAATGGGATAATAACTTTGGGGTGTTTTCTTTACAAGCTTGAGCGAGAACGAATCCTTGTTGACATTGCCTCTTTGGAGCAACCCCTATTTGGTGCTTTCCATCGTGCTTTCCATGGCATTACACTTTATGATCCTTTACGTTCCATTCTTTACTCAACTTTTTGCTATCGTGCCTTTGAACCTTGATGAATGGAAGGCTGTCATGTGGATTTCACTTCCTGTCATCTTTTTGGATGAAGGCCTCAAGTTTATCACCCGTACTTGGATCGCTCCTCCTACCAAGGTCGCCACCACCACCAAAGCACACAAACACAAGAAGACTGCTTAAAGCAAAACAACGACCACCCCATTTAGAAACTCTTAATGATAAACCATTTGTATAGAGGCAATTGGAGGTTTCCTTACCCCCATCCAAACCCCCCCTCCCTTTTGTTCTATAGGGAAGAATAAAACATAGTAGTGTAGAATCAAATTCTTGTTTTTATTGACACTGGGTGAGATAAGGGTAGCCACTGATGATGGTATAATTGATGCTGAATGCTATGTTAAGGTTAATCACCTCCTGTGTAATGATTTTTCCTTATCATAATAGTCGCGTGCAACCCATACGTCGATACCCGTGCGTTGGGTCCTTTATCCACCACCCCTAATATTCATGCGACAAATATACCACGACTTGGGCAAGGAACGGCAAAAAATGGGAGGGAGGTGGGAGGCGACCTACTCACCCTATTCATCACCAGAGATTCCGCCGCATGCTTACCTAAAAGCCATCGTGAAGATAAGGAGAACACTATCGCTGCTCTTGCATAAAACCATAGAGTACGAATGTCAACGTGTAACGTCACATGATGCTGATCCCACAATACGGTTATACCGATATATGTATGGGTGTTTTCAAAGATGGTGACATCAATGACGTCTGCTACCTTTTTTTATCATTCAGGGGTAAATAGCAGCAGGAGAGGTGGAAAAAAAAACATGATAAGCGGGTAAAAGCGCGCATATCGGCGATCACCATGTCCCTTATTCCGCGCGCCCTGACAATTGAATGAATCAGCAGATGTTGTATGGTGCATATCTCGACAGGAGAAGTGGACGATCTGGACACGGCCATTTTAGGTGTCTGGTGATCGTCATTTCGAAGAAGATTTAATATTATGCATGTGAGCTGAAGTATAAAGAAGAGAGAGAGAGCATGTATGTATAGTATGATGGTATCACAAGTACACGCATCGTTTGCATGACAGTTTATTTGTGTAATGATATTGTCTCTATCAGAAATCGGAAGCATTGCCGATTATGGGTGTGTAATGGGCCTGTTGTTATTCTGAGATGCTCCTCGTGCTGTATTCAAAAAAGTGGCATTTATGTCATGTTGCAGTGAAAAGGAGTATGTGTCAGGGATACAAGGATCCTTGCCTTTTATGTCATCCACGAATTGATACAAGACTCGTTTGAACTCGTTACACTCCATAAACAATCTTTTCCTTCCATTCTCCTACAAATATGCATAGCCGTGTTCAGGATGAAGCATACGAGAAAAGAATCGCAGCCATTCAAAGTAATATTACCAAGCTGCAATCCAGACTGGTAAATGAGCATTGCATTGGAATGTCAAGCCCTCCCTCCCTCTCTCTCTCTCTCTGACACAGATATAAACGCGTAGAAAGAAGCCGAGTCCAAGTCAAAGACAACTGTAAGTGTTAAGCCCCTAACATCCATGTTCATTGTGCTCATCATTTCATTATCTAGAATCCAGATACACAGTAATGTCTTAATGCTATGTCATATGAACACGACAACTAATCTCACGCCGACCACCTACACGCACACAACGTTACAGGTCTTTAATGCGTCAATTGAATGCCGAATATCAGCAATTGCGACAGGCACGTCTTGATCGGAAGGGTGAATACAAGAACCAGCATGATCGATTATCAGCTATTCGCAAAGAACGACAAAAAGACATTCAGACACGTCAACAAGAATTCGAAAAAGAAATGATGCAAAAGGAGGAGGCCAAACAAAAAAAGCAGCATGATAATGACCTCATTGCATGTGATACGTTGGAGAGATTGTTACAGCAAATACTTGATCAGCAAGAGCAAGACGTGGAAGAATTGGGCATCGATGACAATCCAGCTCAGGAACGCATTCAACTCGTCAACTCACCCATTGAGCAAGAGGAAGATGATGGCGTTGATACTTCAGTGTTGATGATTCCGCTTGGTATTATGGAGCTATTTTGGGAGATCCATGTCCAGGTGCCTGTACGCTTTACAGAGATTGAACCAACATTGAATAGAATTCGAGAGCGTCGAGCTGAACTATCGAGATAAACCCATATTGTGTATTCCCATAACATACCTATCACTCACATTTAATCGTATGTCCTCCTCCCTCCTTCATCGTCATCTTTTCCCCTCTCTCTCTCTCTATCTTACTCTCTGATTTGAATTTTCATTATTGTTCTCCTCAACTTTAAATCTTTCTTTATTCACTCCCTTTTGTAGTAGTCATCATCAATATATACCACAATTCTATTTCGCCTTATTGAAGTTGTATCGAGCGCGTGCATTAGAGGCTTATAAAGAAAAAATCGTTCATGTTAATCATGAGTTGCCGCATATAGTATTGGATCGAGATCGATTCTACCAGGGATTATAAGCACTCTCAGGGTTCGATGATGTAAGAGAATAAGGGGGGCATTTGAAGCTAAAGTTTCGCCATAAATCATTTTTTTTTATTTGCAGCTATTACATTCATTACAACACTTTTTGGGCTCTTCACCCTTTTTACGTCTAATGTTTTTACCATGGTTAGGTGTCCACGGGCCCAAACTCTCATTGGCGTAGAAATCCATCGGATACACTTCTTGCCAGTTGACCTTGCCCAGTGCTATAGATGCTTCGTAGGGTGTAAGTAACGGCTTGGGAAAGGCATAACCCCAATCTGTTGACAAACGAGGACATGCAATTTGAATCCAACTATCAGGGAGAAGAAAGGATATTGAGTAACAAGGAGGATAAAACGCATCATCATCATGCACATGTGCACGGGGATAATAATGACTTACGCATCCACATCCTCAAATTGGGCAAGTTTCCCGGGAAAGATTTCGGATAGCAACACTGTGATGCACTCTTTGCCAGCTGCACGGATACTGTTCTCCAGGTACTGCATAATTTCAGGCTTTCCTTGACGACCAAGAGTACCCAGGATTAAACCATACTTTTTCGCCTGACCACCCATTTTGACAGCATGTTTACGCAATGATTGCATTTCTTCATGATCATATCGCTCTCGAGTAATGCGCTTGTCATATGGATTATATCTATCTCAATCAAATCAATAAAAACAATTGGCGCCTGATGAGAAAACTAACTTACTGGAAAGCAGGCACTTGAGGATTATGAACCATGATGGATTCGAGATGGAAGCGACCATCGCCCAAATAGCTATCGCAAGGGGAGGTTAATATAGACATCATTGAAACACGTTCCTTTTTGTACATACATGATGGCATCCGCTTCTCCAAGTTTTGGTGCTGTGCATCCTAGTACTTCACCCGGAGATAGTGGCTTGATCTGGGGTATAGTGACAGTATAATCTTCTTGTAATGTTTCTCTCACAGCCTATAATAACACTTAGAACATCCTCTCCCCTTTTGATGTTGTATACCGAATACACACATACCTGGATAGATGCTACAAATTGAATAGTGCCGACAAGGACCAGCCTCTTTCCAGCTTCAAAGTTCTTCTTGATGGTGTCCACAAAGTGTTGCGTATCGATACCAATATCCACAAATACATATAGCGTGTTGATGGGCGTCACATCCACAGGTACTAAATTGATGCAATGTCCATTACCATCATTATTCATACTATCAAGATGGCCTCCCACTTACCTAAACAGCTGTGACCATAATGGAGTAGGAAATCACATCCGAGAGCCCGCGCAGTGTAATCATCGATACAGCAGGCACCATATGTCACATCACCCATGATAAGCGTTTCAACCTGGCAAAACCTATATTGTGATATGTAAATAAACGTTGCCATGTAAATGAGTATAATCCTTACACTTCGAGAAGATCTGAGATCAAGCATGCAAACATAAGCAAGCCTTCTGGCATTTGGATGGCCACTACAACACGATGTTAGATAGTCCTATGGTTTGGGTTGATCATACGTTTACCTTTCTTTGCTTGTGCTTTTCTTATCCGCCACACCGACTTGTGTATTTCAAAGTTGTAATTGGATGGAAGCTAAGCAGTAAGGTAAGTATCAACTTTGGGGTGTCTCCTCTTTCTTCGTCAGCTTACTTGCTCGATCGCCTTGTTCAGCAATGGATCGTTCAGAATCTCGTCAGGCACTTGATTAGCGAGTCGACCAGCACGAGGACGCCGTGTTTCTATCATACTCATGTAAGCGCCATGTCACTTTGATCGACCGATCAGATCCACTTACTTGCGAAACCAACAGCACCGTCTTCAATGGCAGCAGCGTCGTCATTAGTCTCAGTGGCAGTTTTTCGAGCACGACCAACGAATCGCTTTCGAGTTTTGGGTTGTTCTTCCATAGTTCAAGCCACCACTTTAACAAAGAGGTAAAAAAGGGAGTAAAGGTGAGACAAAGATATGCAGCTGTCGGTGGGTGATTGTGTGTGGGTGTGGGTGGTGTGTCGGGGTGGCTATGCTGCTGGTTTCTTATCCAAGGAGCAGATCTCTCACTCTGATTGTTATCAACAGTACTCGCACACACACACACGGGCCAACGGGATCACTTTTTGGTGCATCTTTCCCATTCTTTTCCACTTTCGGAACATGGAGCTACACGTCTTGCTTTATATTTTGTTGGGTTCCCCAAATCCCATTTGCTTGCTCTTCTTTCAACCATGATCACTACTGAGGGCACTTTTCAACGTCAAGTCGAACCTGGTCGTGTATTGACTATGCCTACCGATGGCACTGGCTTGGTAGTTCTGGATCCTTGGCTCGAGCCTTTCAAAGATGCTTTACGTACAAGGTAACTATTGCCATCCATATACATACACAGTGCTATAGAATATTCAACTCAATGATAGATATGCTCATTTCCAATGGTTCAAATCAAAAATGGATGAACAAGGTGGATTTGACAAGTTTACCCAAGGACACAAGTATTTCGGCTTTCAAACTGCTTCGGATGGAACCATTACCTATCGTGAATGGGCACCTAATGCTGAAACTGCAAGTCTTGTTGGCGACTTTAGTAAGTAAATGGATGGGTGAATGGGCGAACCAGCATGGCATTTTTGCTAATCATGTGTATGTGTGTATGTGTGACAAAAGATAGCTGGGATGTTGATGCCAACCCTATGACAAGAATCAAGGATAATGTGTTTGAAGTGGTAGTCAAGCCAACTGCTACAGGGAAACCTGCTATTCCACACAATAGTAAAGTCAAGGTGAGTAAATTGTTGGGGGATGGGGGGCGGAAAGGGGATTGTTGGGATGAGACTGAAATGTATCGAATAGATTACAATGACCGTGCGTGGCACAGGCGAACGCATTTATCGACTACCTGCATGGATACGGCGGGGGACACAAGATCTTAGTGTGAGCCCAACATACGACGCTATATTCTGGAATCCAGAGCACCCTTACACTTTTAAACATCCACGCCCAAAACGTCCCTCCACCTTGCGTGTCTACGAAGCTCATGGTAAACCAAACTACAATCATCATTCTTTCTTGAAAACAATGATCATAACCAGTGCTTTAATATAGTGGGTATTTCATCCAACGAGCCAAGGATAGCCACTTACAAGGAATTCGCTCAAAATGTCATTCCACGCATTGCTTATCTCGGCTACAATGCGATTCAATTGATGGCTGTCATGGAGCACGCTTATTATGCTTCCTTTGGATACCAAGTCACCTCGTTCTTTGCGCCATCCTCACGTTACGGCACTCCAGAAGATCTTAAGGAGCTGGTAGACACTGCGCATAGTTATGGCCTTACTGTGCTTTTGGATGTTGTTCATTCGCATGCCAGCAGCAATGTCCTTGATGGGCTTAACATGTTTGATGGGTCACAGGAATGCTATTTCCATGGTGACGGACGTGGACGACATGAATTGTGGGATTCACGGCTTTTTAATTACGGCTATCTTCCAGTGATGCGGTTTTTGCTTTCCAACTTGAGATATTGGATGGACGAGTATCAGTTTGACGGCTTTCGATTTGACGGCGTTACAAGCATGTTGTACAAGCATCATGGCATTGGTTATGGCTTTTCGGGCAACTACCACGAGTATTTTGGTGACCTGGTGGACGAGGATGGTGTCATGTATTTACAAATGGCCAACGCTTTCTTGCATGATTTGTATCCACAAGTTATCACCGTTGCAGAAGGTAAACATACTTGACATTATTGTATTACACATGACTCTCACACACACATCTTTAATAGACGTATCGGGTATGCCAGGCACATGTCGACCTGTGGATGAAGGCGGTGTTGGCTTTGACTACCGATTGGCTATGGCTATTCCTGACATGTGGATCAAGCTTCTCAAGGAAAAAAAGGATGATGATTGGAACATGGGCAAGATCGTGCATACACTCACCAACAGACGTCATCTCGAGAAGGCGATTACATATTGTGAATCCCATGATCAGGCGTTGGTGGGCGACAAGACACTTGCTTTCTGGTTGATGGATAAGGAAATGTATACGCACATGAGTGATTTGACCGAGCGCACACCGATCATTGATCGTGGTATGGCTCTTCATAAGCTCATCAGGTACATAGAAACGGCTTATGATTCACGCAAAGTGGACTAATCAGCAAGTTTAGATTACTCACTTATGGATTGGGTGGCGAAGGCTATTTGAATTTCGAGGGCAACGAATTTGGTCATCCGGAATGGCTCGATTTTCCTCGACAGGGCAATGGCTCTAGCTTCCATTATGCACGACGACAATGGCATGTGCTTGATGATCCATTGCTGCGGTACAAGTACTTGAATGAATGGGATAAGGCCATGCAACATTTAGAGCAAAAATACGAGTGGTTGAATGCACCGCAGGTACGACGTGAGAAGAGACATAATTATGCATATGGATATGCTGACGGGTTATTTGTTGGGGGTTTTACCATGATAGGCTTATGTGTCACGCAAACATGAAGGAGACAAAGTGATAGTCTTTGAAAGAGCCAACCTGTTATTCATTTTCAACTTGCATCCCACGCAGTCGTTTGCCGACTATCGCATTGGCAGTAATATCTCTGGGAAACTCAAAGTGGTGTTAAGCTCGGATGAATCCCGCTTCTTTGGACATGAACGCATTGACCTGAACGGCGAATATTTTACCACAGCCGGTGATTGGGATGGCAGAGCTAACTGGTTACAGGTAACACATTCTTATGCACCCTTTTCCCGCATTATTCAATTAACTCATATTCTTTTGTGTATGTGTGTGTGTTTATGATTAGGTGTATATTCCCAGTCGCACTGCCTTGGTGTTGGGCAAATCAGATGATGTTTCCCACACTTAAAAAAAGCTGCATGGAATCTTCACGCAATAAAGCCCATTCTCCTTTTTTTTCCTTGCTCTTTTATTCAACCTTTTCCTTACAAGATGGCGTCGTCAATGATTGTAGTCCCCCTTTACAAGAAAGTATTGCTACCAGGCGTGGTAATCAAACTCATATTGCGTGGAAAGGAAGCAACACAGCTCGTTCGACGGCACTTTAGGACACAAAGCCATGACCGTAACAAGGTGCTACATATAGCATGTATCCCATCATCAAAGGCACCAGCAGCCGATGAAGCCAACAATGGTATTCTTGTTCCAAAGTCAATACGTGATCACTTGTATCAACATGGCTGTTCTGGACGTATCCTGCGTGTGCAACGATTGGCGAATGAAACGTATGGCGTGTTTGTGGAAGGTGTATCCCGGTTTAGAGTCAAGTTGTACCACCATGACGCGAAGGAGCTGGATGTGGATATGTTTACATGCAATGTAGTGCATTATGATGATGAACAGCAACAAAAAGGCAGCAACAAAGGAGATAATGAGTTTCGAAAGCTCATGTGTGCGTTTGTGGACAAGATGCGAGCATTGGATATCCCGGGTGATCTCTTACAGCAAATGATGGGGTGGATGGACAACAAGTCAGAAGCGGTGATAGCCGATATGCTGGTGTGCATGATTGATACATCCTTTGAAGAAAAGCTTCAAATGCTGGCCACAGAATCTATCCCAGAGCGCATGCAACTAGCACACACATGGATGACACGCCAATTACATATACTGCAGATTTCAGAGCAAATACATTCCACGGTGGAGGCGAAGATGAGTCGGCAGCAGCGTGAATTTTATTTGCGGCAACAGCTTGAAGCGATCCAAAGGGAGTTGAAGCCAAAGAGGAATATACCAACCCATCAAGGGGATGAGGATGAGGATGATGAAGAAGATATGGCACAGTTACGACGTCGTCTTGTGGAAGCACAGTTGCCCACAGAAGCCTTGCAAGTAGCACAGCGTGAACTTATTCGCCTACAACGACTACAACCTGCATCAGCTGAATGGGCAGTGTCTCGAAATTATCTCGAGCTGATGGCGGATTTACCGTGGTGTAAAAAGACAAGCGAGGTGTTGGATATTGCAAGTGCACGAAAACAGCTGGATGGTGACCATTTTGGGTAAGGTTTGATTTCATGCAGGATATATATCGTATGCTTATTTTGTGCGGGGAACAAGGCTTGATCAGGTCAAAAGGCGCATTATTGAATATCTATCAGTGGCCAAGGTCAAAGGAAATCTCAAATCACCTATACTTTGTTTTGTGGGACCCGTAAGTAGTGGTGCTAGATAAGTGTGTGTGTGTACGCGTGTTTTTCTCACACACGTTTTGTGTATGTAAAAAGCCAGGTGTGGGGAAGACATCTCTCGGTCGATCCATTGCCGCCGCCCTGAACCGAAAGTTTTACCGAGCATCACTAGGTGGTGTGAGAGATGAAGCTGATATGCGGTGAGTCATTAGCTATTATCACACACGCACCTTATTAATAGTGGTAGTTTCCTTTGATCAAGAGGACATCGCAGGACATATGTAGCTGCCATGCCTGGGTTAATCATTCAAGGCCTTCGACGATGTGGCGTCAACAATCCTGTTTACTTGTTAGGTGAGTGTGCGAAAATAGACCATGTGTAAGGATTGATTCCCATTCTCAACTATGTTCAAAGATGAAATTGACAAGCTTGTACACTCGAAAATCCATGGTGACCCAGGTATGGAGATGAGGCAGTGTCGATCGGTTGTACTACAACAGGTTTTATTCATGCAGCTTTTCTCTTTTAGCCGGCGCACTTTTGGAAATCCTTGACCCTGAGCAAAACCACAGCTTTAACGATCATTATCTCAACGTTCCATTTGATCTATCAACCGTACTTTTCATTGCCACAGCCAACAGCCTTGATACGATTCCTGAAGCACTCCTTGATCGCATGGAAGTCATCCGCTTACATGGCTACTCCTTTGATGAAAAGCTACATATTGCAAAATCGCACTTGTTACCCAAGCAAATCAAAAGTCATGGTTTACTCAGCACGCAAATCCAGATTTCAGACAAGCTATTAATGTGGATCGCCGAGCATTATACGCGAGAAAGTGGTGTACGATCATTAGAGCGTGCAGTGGCTGGTGTTATCCGCGGCAAGTGTGTGGAGCTAGCTGATCTTCGTGACAGTGATATGGAATGTGCGTACGACCCATATATCACAAAAGCTAATATTGAACGGGCGCTTGGTGTAAGTGGGATTGAGAGAGAGAGAGAGAGAGAGAGAGAGAGAGAGAGAGAGATTACCAAAGAAACCATCGCTTATTTATTCGCATGTAGCTGCCTTTGTATGATACCTCCAGTGAATCAAAGCGTGACATGATCCCTGGTGTCGTTACTGGAATCAGTGCCGACGGTCCCATTGTTGTGGAAGCGATTCTAATGCCTGGAAAAGGAAGGTTGTGCTTGACAGGGTCACTTGGCTCTATCATTAAAGAATCGGCACATCTCGCATTGACCTGGATACGGTCCAATTCAGATATTCTCAAGATAAAGCAGTTACAACATCGTCTCGATCATGATATCCACATTCATGTGCCACAAGGTGCAGTGCCCAAGGATGGTCCTAGTGCAGGCTTGGCTATCTTGTGCGCACTTGTCTCATTATATACCAACTACAACATCCAACCGACCACGGCATTCATTGGAGAGATCTCATTACGTGGGCAAGTGCTACCAGTACGGCATACAAAGGACCGAATCTTAGCAGCACACAGGGCTGGCTTACGCAAGATCATTCTTCCTTTTGCCAACCGAAAGAACGTTATGCACCAAGTACCTGAGAATATCAGAGACGACCTTGGATTGGTTTACGTCAAAACTGTATGGGATGCATTACATGCTGCTGTACCCAAGCAAGAATACCGACCCCCTTTGGAGAGCCATTTGTAGTAGTGGTAGTAATAATAAACACAAAAGCTTTATTATCTTGTAAGAATCACCCTGAGTGGACCTGGAGAGTATTTGAAATTGTCGGCATATTCTTTTTTGACAAACTTTTTGGCAACAGGTTCATGCACGTAATAGTCCCATCCTATTCCCTTTCTTTTCAGTCATCCTTGTTCTCTTTGCGCACAATAAAGACAATTACCTTGCCTCTCAGCAAAGGTGATCGCTGCCTCTTTAGAGTCAAATGTCATTTGGAGACCTTGCTGATAATCAGCACTAGGTTTACAGTGTCAGAATTTCATGCATGATGCCCCCTTTTTTGCATTATTACCTGGATGCCCAGCCAATCAATGGATTTTCATATCGCTCTGCATCAGGTATAATATCGAAATCAATGCTCCAGTGCCGTGTACCATGGACGCCTTGTTGTGTAGCAGCTTTGCATGGTGAAAATATACGTACAGAACGCTCCGTGGTGAGCTCCTCTATATACAAGGGTATTCCATTTTAGGATATTCAATCCAATAGCATGACGTTTTGTGTGTTGTTACCGGGAGCACCAGACGCTGATTCTACAGACGTGGGACGATGCTCAACTTGAGGTCGGGTGACTTGTGTAGTTGTCCATCGATGCGTTATTAAATTTGCTTGAATAGCTGGTCTGAAAATGCTGTTGATGGTACGTGGTATGAACATGATGCAAATGACGAGAGCATTGAATTCGGGGGTTTTTATATCATGCTGGGTAAAGCCAGGTGGTAGTGCTGTTGTCTTTTTATCCTTCCAGCCAATGTAATGCTTCAAAATTTGGAAACTCAACCCATTGCCATTAGAGTCTTTTTCTTTGGATGACGTTTTTACATTGTAAACAATGCATAATCGAAAACCACAATTAACGATGATCTAAGCATGACCCTGTATTTACCGGGGTTTTGATGTACTGCAACTTTCAATCCAACACTCTCCATTGCCCACCATATTCATATCCCATTACCCATCTCCTGTCACCCAGCATTGCCATGATGATGATGATGTTATCAAGATAGCTTTGTCTCACATTTCATAACTCCCAACTCCGCTATCGTACGGTTTTTGTTGTTTGATTATGACGAAAAACAAAGAACATTCATTGTGAACGGTGGGATAGGAGGGTGCAATATATCTTGTTTAATCGAGTTGAATAAATACATGGTGTATGTCTGATGCGGCATTTACAGGTTCAATTCCTCCTTGGTCTGGATACCGAGTTCTTCACGGACAGGTGCCAATTCATCAAGGTACTGCTTGTATTGACCCTCGTTTTCAACCTTTTCCTTGACACCTTCGAAGATGCGGACGGCGGTGGCGTAATCGTTGACACGACGAGAAGCACGCAAAGCTGACTCGATCACAGAGGGAGCAGGGACCAAATCATAGGCGAAGCAGTTGTTAAGACCACGTTGCAACTCAAAGAGATCATCGACACCATCAAAGAACTTGACGTAGCGTTCAGTGAAGGATTCAAAGCTCTCGTCTTCGTGACCAGCCGAATAGAAACGACGAGCGGCTACATATATAATGAGGATAGGATCGTCAATCACGCGTGTTGGTTGTCATTGGCAACGCATTAGATAGTTTACCCAAAGGAGCAGCAGCAGCACGGATAGCAGGAGTAGCACGAATAGCGGTCGAGCGAGCGACAACACCAGTGAGAGCAGCACGGAGCATATTGTTGTATAGTATTGTGTGTATGGAGAAAGAGGGCTGCCAACAAAACACCAACCCAACTGATTTATTTCGTGACCGGGCCCAATCACCAATTGGCTTGTGTTCCCATCCCATCCATTCACCACCAGGCCCTCTTCTTGATGGCTATACTATATATCACACCCTACTATGTCCTTCTTCATAGATAGTCAGTCACTATTAAACCCCATGATGGAATATATATGTCTTATTCGATGGCATAGAATGCTGCATGTTCATTATAATGGTATATGTCCATATCCATACAATATAGCATGTCGTGTTGACTTATACTATTAAATCGATTCCAATGCATAGAGATGTCATTTTTATCTAGTATCATCACACATGCTTTATTCAATATTATCATAATGATCTATAAGGTGTGGATGGTCTTGCTGGGTGGGGATATCTGGTGACTGTCGGAGACGACAAAGAAAAGAAAAATGGTTCAAGAGTCTCAGCTACTACTGCAACTTGTTTTGTGCCGTGTGTGCGTGTGTGTAGACTCCCCCGATGCAGCAATCCAGCAACAAGAACATTCTCCTCTCGGATCTCTTCCGTATCAAGGATATCGATCCCAATGGCAAGCGTTTCGATCGCGGTATGTTGTCTATTTAGAGTGTTGTGCGATTGGATCGATTGGTTGACAAGTGTATACATTTGCTAGTATCACGTTTGGTGGGCAAATCGGAAACGTACGAGATGACGGTGTTGTTGGACTACAATTCTGAAATCTACCCGCTTGAAATCAACGAAAAGGTGTCGATTGTGCTTGCATCGTCCTTATCACTCGAAGCCAAAAGTGAAGCTGGCAACGCTGATGGCAACGAAGCACGTGAGAGCTGGCGTGAACGTGCACCTGGAGAGCATGATTTGAGCGATGAATATGAATACGTCATGTTTGGCAAGGTATATCGGTACGAAGATTCCAATCCTGGTGTCGATGAGGTCGGCAAGAGCGTGTAAGTATTGATTACGTGATTGGGAATGGATATATGATTTACGTGATGGTGTCATTTACATAGTGCTGTATACATTTCTTTTGGTGGTTTGCTGATGTGCCTGGATGGTGATTGCCGACATTTGGAACCTCTCACTGTGGGTGAACATGTGTATCTCTTGATGCGAAAATAGACATCTCTTCCTTTTTGTTTCTTCTCTTCATCCCTATTATATTCATATCGCTCTCTTATTTACCATGTCAATCACGCATAAAAGCCTTCAAATCATCTTGTACATAACCTTTGACTCAGACAAGTAAATGTGTATAGATAGGGTTCCTACCTTTGTATCCTTGGAGATGGGGTTGTTGGGTTGTTGTTGTCGTTGTTGTCAAGGTGTGAATAAAACACGAGCACTGGAAAAAAGCATGACTAAGTCAGAATGACATCCTTGATATAGTTTTGCATGACCGAATTTCCCACTTTGTACTTCTCTTTCCCATATGACTTCCAACACTGCAAACGATCGTGTCGCCCAAATCGCTGCCCATCTCGAAGCCGTGGGTTCTTCAATGAAAGACCAGGTCTGCATTGTCACTGGTGCTGGTTCACTCTATGGCATTGGGTAAGGACACATACACACACACACTGTATTCTTGACACCCTGTTTTGACTCGAAGCTTATCTTGTTAGTCGTGCAACCGTTTATGCTTTGGCTAAGCGTGGACCCAAGGTTATCTATGCTACCGATTTGACTTTGGAGAGCTTGGAAGGATTGACCAAGGATGTCGAGAGCAAATATCCTGAAGTACAATGTATCTGTCGTGCTGTCAATGCAGCCAAGACCGAGAGTGTCACTGCCATCATTGATGAAGCCGTCAACACCTTTGGCCGATTGGATGTCTTTTTCGCTAATGCTGGTGTTGCAACCGGTGATCCCCTTCTTTCCGAGGATGAAGAATCATTTATGCGTATGATGAGCATCAATGCCTTGAGGTAAGATCTATGGGCAGAAACAACAACAGCATTCAAACCAACCTCTATGATGACATAGCGCATTCTTGGCTTGTCGTTACGCTGGACCTGCTATGAAACTCACTGGAAAGGGTGGCAAGGAGAGATCAGGTGGCTCTATCATTTGCACTGCTTCAGGTAAGAAAGTAGGATTCGTAATATATACCTTGAGCTAACATACGTTATATGTAGTGGCTGGTATTCGTTCCGGTGCTGGTTCACCTGAATACTCGGCTTCCAAGGCTGCGTAAGTGCATATATTTTCCAACTACGAATCTGCTAGCTTGGATTAACATCTCTATCAAAAACAGAGTTATCAACCTTTGTCAAACATCCGCATTCCAATATGCAGGCACTGATATCCGTGTAAATGCCATTTGCCCTGTAAGTATACGGATCCTTTAAAAGCGATTGTCAAGCTAAACTTGGTATTGTTAGGGCTTGATTGAAACCGGTATGACCAAGGGTACCTTTGATTATGCACGAGCTCGCGGCTCTGCTCACAAGATTGGCCAATTGACCCCTCCCCGCCGTTATGGTCTTCCTTTCGAGGTAATATGGAGCCAAGTGGATGTGAAATAGAGTAGTTTTACTTATCAAAGTTGCGGATTTTTAGATTGCCAATGTGGTGGCATTCCTTGCCAGTGAAGAGGCCTCCTACGTTAATGGTCAGGCTATTGCTGTCGATGGCGGTTTGTCTGCTAGTCATCCTATCGTCCCTGGAAAATTCCACTAGATATCGCCATATGTGTAGATATACCTTTTGATTGACTTAATATACGTTTTGATTGGAACCATTGATATATGTTGTTCACGCTATTATTGTAACCGAGAACTTGTTCCATTGCTTTGTGCTCCAAGAGTTATAAAACACTTCCATCCATTTTCCCATCCTGCCTTTCGCCTCATTGCTAACATCATTTGTGATATGACAATCCATTCCAATAACTTATTATGAAGCAATACAGAATATATTTACAATTTGCCAAGTATCAGCTATCAAGTCTTTTGAGTGGTTTATTCTTTAGCGGTACTCCGGTTGGCCTAAAGAAACGATGTGTCAGCAAAAAAGTCTAGGAATACAAGGACATGATAAAAAGAGAGCTTACCAGGCATAATGGGGAAACGATGGCCAGCACTCAATGAGATTGTTCCTTGCTGAGGTGCCATTGCCATGACGGGAGGGCTGTGGTGGTTACTTGCTGCTTCGGCTGCGATATTCATCCTTGCCCTAAGAGCGCTCTTTCTTTGGGAATGCATACTGGAATCTGGTGTGCTACCTCTTGCATTTGTATCATTATCCATATCATGGTCAATTGAAAAAGCAACACCAGTGCGACATGTCTTTTGGGGTTCTCGATCCGGCAATACAATGCCTCTCCTTCCTCGTGCTTGTCGTCTCTTACGCCGTGCTTCACGCATTCGATCACGTTCAATCTTGTCAATTTCAGCGTCTGTCAGTTCCATGATGGCAGGTGTAAATCGATCGACGGCTTCGAGATCACGTGTGATGGTCTTTAATGATGGTAAGAAGCTGTGTCGTAAATCGTCGTCTAGGATAGCAGAGCCGTTGAATTCATAGCCAACTAGGATAAGCGACTTGATATAATTATGTGCTTGTTCACGGATTGAATGTGCAATAGCCGTTCTAATAATCCCATTTTACTATTAGGTATTGATAATTCAATGATAGGCAATGTAAGCATACCTAAACTCGCCACCTAATCCCAATTCTCGAGTCATCTTGTCCGCAAAAGCTTCAGCATCATTGCGTTCGCATGCAATATCCCATTCGAATTGATCCAAAAGAGAGCGATTGCCAACTGTAATATCCAACTTGTGTATAACGTCAGTAGCTGATCATAGTCAATCGTATCATTGTTGGTCGACTTACTCTCATCAACATTCGCAATTCTGTGTTTTTCCGTTTCTTGGCCGATTGAGAGTCCTTTTCGTCGTCTTCTTCTTCCACATCAGCACCATCGCCTCCCATATCCGTGCTTCCTGCATGCAAATAATAATCTTGTAACTGATCCTGAATAGCCCTTGTGATAAGTGGAGCGAATGTACTGGGTGGTAGTCGCAAATCTTCACACATGACTTCAGCAAATTGCTCTGGTGTAATCAAGGTTTCTATAAAGGAGGATAACGATGAGCGAGGAGCATTCCATCTTTTAGTATCGATATAATACCATTAAGATTCCATGTAAAAGTGTCTCGTAGTTTGTAGCCATCGAGTTCTATCTCCAAACGAATGGGCACAAGCATATCATCCTTTTCGCCTTGTTCTTCAAGTTGATCCAAACGACTATCATTGCTATGTAAGTTTTCCTATCTTTGACAAGCATTGAATGGATGGATGTGCTTACAAACGAAACTCATGTGATCTTCGTGGGCGTTTTCTGTGCCTGGGATATAGCACACGTGATTGCAATCCTGTAGGTGCGTTGCCGAGCTGATATCCAGGTCCAAAGACTGACATGGGACCCTGATGAGCACGTACTTGGCGATCCTTTTGCATCATCTCGATTTCACGTTTCTTCTCTTGAGCAAGTAGCAAATGTCGTTTATGTTGTGCATTAAAGGAATCTTGATAAGCCTGGTCACGATGCTGGTATCGTTCCAAATTCATCTTGTGTAGTGGGTTGTCAGCTACAATGGGCTCGATGCGTGGCATACTGGCAGTGGCGGATGGCGGTGCAGGTTGTGGTTGTGGTTGTGGAGGAAATGGTTGACGTCCTCGAGCAGCAGCAGCAGCAGCTTGGATCTTGTTGCGTTCATCCAGCATGGCTTGGGAGCCATCGTAGGGTTGATTCATCGCTTGCATACTAAAAAGTCGCTAACGACGCGTCGTTCGTTGTATATATATAAAAAAAGGAGTGAGAAAAAAAGAGGTGTGTATTGCAGCTGCTGCAAGTGAATTCGCTACTGAGATTTTCATCATCCACATCATAGCGTTGATAGTGGCAACAATTGATTGTGTCGAATGAAATACGTTGGGGTTGCCATGGACGGATTCCAGGAATTGTGCGTTTATTGCAAATACATCACCCATCACTGGCTATGGCAATGGCAGAAAAAAATGAGCTTACACGACCTATTTATAGCTATACCAGATATGCTAATATAGTACAGAATCTTGCCCTTGATAGCTTTTACAGAGGATAGCTACTTTACTGATTGACATATGGATGCATGCATTGAAATAAAACTCGTTTGTTGTTGCAAATAAATGAGAGCCACTCAAGCAAAGAACCAAGAACCCATGACTAGGAGTGCATACCATGGTTGTCATGACAACATGTCTATGTGTTTGATACGAGTCGAGCATCACGATAACAAAGGCTGAGCGCACATACGAAGACTGGCGATGATGGTTGAAAACCGCACGTTTGACATAACGGAAAAGCTATTTTGGCCCACCATTGGATGTCTCTCAATGCGACGTAATCATATTCATGACAACAGCTTTGCTTTTATGTGCATGGTGAGCTGCAACTTGGACCAGGTGATAAAACCACCTAAGCATGTTGGCTCATCCTTGGTGTACTCAGTATCGGACATGAAGTGGCCAAAAACAATTACCGAAATAGACACATACACAACACAATACGTGAAAGAGATCAGGAAGCAAAAAGATACGCTTTACAAGTGGTTATTATAGAGAGTGTGTTGGAAATTGACAGATGGATTGAAGTTGGGGGAAAAAAAGTACGGGAAAGGATTTTTGGGACATCAAGTCATCATCGAATGCAGATAAACATGTGTATGTGTACGATATGTGTGTGAGTGGGTGTTGTTGCGTGGGCGTAATTATATCACGTCAACTCTCTAGAAGTACTTGGTCTCACCAGGTTCACGACCACGGATGCTCTTGGGCTCGGAACCTTCAATGTAGACTAGAAAAAGAGGGATGGTGACGTTGGTCAATTGCATCCTTCATAACCCTTCCTTTATATTAAAGTATACATACCTTGAGTGTAGAACTCCTTCATGTCAGGCTCAGGGGAAGCTTCAGCTTCCTTGACAGCTTGGTCAACGATCTTGCGAGCTTCCTTGTCGATAGCCTTGAGTTGCTCTTCAGTGGCAACACCAAGATCAAGCAAGCGGGCCTTAAGACCTAAGGGGATGACATTAATTCAACATGTACAAATGATATGGTGGTGATTGACAAACATACCTTGGATAGGATCAGCTGTGCTACGCATGTGCTGGATTTCTTCACGGGTTCTGTAGGTGGTGCCAGGGTCGGACATGGAGTGACCACCATATCGGTAAGTGGTAAGTTCCATCACAAGAGGACCCTTGCCAGAGGTGGTCCATTCCTTGGCCCATTGGCAAGCACGGTAGACAGCAAGAACATCCATACCGTTGACACGGATACTAAAAAAAGTAAATAGCACAATAAGCCAACTATACCCCACATTGATTGTTTTCTCCAAAGTCAATCACAAAGAACACTTACCCAGGGATGTAGTCACCACGGGTGTGGTAAAGAGTGGAGGCAGAAGAACGGTTGGCAGAAGTACCCATACCATACTTGTTGTTCTCACAAACGAAGACTGGGTGAAACAAACAAAATGTCAGCCACATAGGTGTCTAATTAATCACACACACCACACGCCAACAACTTACCACAGGGGAGATCCCAGAGCTTGGCCATGTTGAAAGCTTCAAAGACTTGGCCTTGGTTAGAAGCACCATCACCATAGAGGGCAAAAGTGACAGATTCATTGCCAAGGTATTTTTGGGCAAAGGCCATACCGGCACCAAGGGGAACTTGAGCACCGACGATACCGTTACCACCAAAGAAAGAGGGAGCAAACATGTGCATAGAGCCACCCTTGCCCTTGGAGATACCATCTTTACGACCCATCAATTCGGCAAGAATGCTCTTGATAGAGCCACCACGAACGTAGGTGAAACCGTGGCAACGGTAAGCAGTGATGACTTGATCAGCGAGGGTGATGGCGGATTCCATACCAACGGAAACAGCTTCCTATACGATATTGGATTGAGTATTCATTGTCATTGTCATGGTGTGGTTGGTGGGGGAATCGGAAAGGAAAATTTTATCATGGATTCGCCCGCGTTTACCCGCAGTACGCCGGAAAGATAGCAAGGGGGAAGAATAACCACACAAACACCACAAGAGAAAAAGAGAAAGTGGTCAATAGGCTTACCTGACCATTGCACAAGTGGCAGAAACCACGGATCTTCTTGGCCTTGTAAAGACCATCAGCAGCCATCTCCATACGACGCATGGTGGTCATCTTTGTGTACATGTCCATAAGTTGTTCCTTGGAGATCTCGACATCAAGGTTGGGGGCATCAGCCTTGAACATGTCAAAGGAAGACTCGGGAAGGGTGATAGTGAGCTTTTCAGAGGCATCAGTGGGTGCTGCCATCCACGAAGAAGCGGACGAGGAGAAGGCACGCTATGGAATAGATAGTGTCAGGTACATGATTTAGGATAGAGATTGTTGTTTATTGTCGTACCACAGGCAAGAAAGGCTTGGGAGCAGTGGTGGCGTTAGCCAAGAAGCGAGCAGCAGCTGTGCGAAGCATGATGTTGGCAAAAGAAGATGAAAGGGGAAATGATGGGAAGACGAAGGGAAAAAAAATACATTCGGGTCTAGGGCGACTGCTGTGAAAATTCGCTGCCCGCATCTCCCCAACAGTGTTTTTCTCGGAAGCTTTCGGATACTGGGTCAACGGGTATAGCATCGTTCTACGGCGAGTATTTTCATTAAGATTATACTGGGGGAAAAAAAAGACACAAAGAAGACTATACAAAAAGACAAATGCTACTAACACATGGATAATATAAAAACATGGATGATGGATGGTATACGGATATGCGTGAAGGGAAGTGCGTGTGTGTATATATAAATGTGCGTGTGTGTGTGTGTGCGTGCGTGTCAGAGTAATAAGAGATACTAGTGCTCAATATCTTGATACAACTTGTTCAAGGTCTCAATATCCTGCTCGAGATCCAATAACTCGTCGTCTTCATTGCGTTGGTCTAGCTCAGGCGAACTCATTTGAGAGACATCGATAGGAGTTGGTAAATAGACTTCATCATTGTTGTCGTCGCCTTCTTGTTGCTCCCTTAATTTTTGTTCTTCTTCTTCGGTTATTACTTGCGTCACAAAGACCAATGGCTCCACAGGTTCGTTGGCTGGCTTTTGCTTTTTGGCTCCAATTTTCTTGCCACGATGCTTGGACACAGGGCAGAGTAGATCTTGAGCATCAAACTTCCCAACTTGGCGTGCACATGATGATACGTTCTTGTGCCATTCGGCGCCAATAGCATCCAATTCTTCCAACGGTTTACGCTGACCCCATAAATCCAAAACTGGTAAATCACCAAATACAGGAAGGCGATTGTCAGGTAATTGACTTAGGATGGTATCACGTTGCATCAGTGGTACTAGGAATTCATCCAAAGCGTTCACCCGTCCTTGACCCTTTTTGACGTGTGTGCCAAATTCCAGATGGTTGGTAGAAAACGATTCGAAAAGTTGAAAGTTGGGATACAACATCACGTAAGACCTCAAGTACACCAGCTCGATAAAGTATTTTTTCCATGACTTTTTCCATCGCTCGGATCGACTACCAGGCACAGTAATGTTGAGAAGTCGGTCTTGTTGAAGATCCTCCAATCGATTGGTCAAATAGCTATGGAACTCTCGCCAATGTTCAGGAAAGTATACAGCACCCCAACTGCAAGGGACTTGACTTAGATATGGGATATGTTGACCATAATCATCGCCGATAGCAGTATTGGGATCAAAGGGTCGTCTGCCTTCAGGTAGTAACTCCAAATGACGGGGTGAATAAAGGCTGATACCATACATTGAACGCGTGTTGTCCTGAGAGGTGGATCCACTGTATCGGTACTGCAAGATGCTATATTTGGCCCATGCATAAAACAATGGTGATACTTCAATGTCGTCTTCGAGTAGCACAGCATAGTTGTCATCGTTCACAGGATACCAGGATTCAATGATGGCTGGCATAAGACCTCCCTTACGAATACGATGTCGCACCGTTTTCGGACCATGATTCCAAGAAAATCCATTGACAAGCATTCTTGTAACACGATCAGCTGATTGTTCAAGATGAACTTTGAGATTGACAGTGTCACCCAGGTAATGTGATCGGCTGGCTGATTGTAGCAATCGCGATAACGAATGGGGGCGTCGATCAGTAATCACAATCAAATCCATTTGGATATCATTCCAATCTAAAAATCAACCTTTTTGTTATTCCTCATTGCTTCATTCTCTCATCATATCCCATACTTACGCTGTAAAGCATCCGCTGATAGATCTGCAATCCATAATGCATGACGTATTTCTCCTGCAGGTAATGCGATGGTGGTAATGTTCTCAGCAGCGACTGTTGCATCCACAACGTGATATACAGGCTGATTTTGACGAATATGGATCACCACTCGAGGTCGCAATGCTTGTGCCAATCTCCTAACACCCAGAGCGGTTGCCGATGCCACCGATGCCTCATCGCCTTGAGCCACTGCCAAATCATGTACCAATATCCTCTCTGCATTTTTGCATGCTGAAGCTGCCAATGCTTGCTTGAATGCGTCTCCCGACATACCACGGTTGGCACCCGTAACCACCAAATGAACAGGGACGTTATAGCGGCATACAAGTGGATGTAAGGCAATAGCTTGTTCAGGCCCATCAGCCACCAACAACACGGATGCTTGATCTTGTTCAGCCATTAACGTGCGTTGACGCCAATCCAAGCTACTTGGGTTGCTCTTCAAATCCCATAACCTCTTCCAGGCACCATCCTTATCCTCAAAACCTTCAATGATTGATTTGCACGAGACATTTTGCAATTGATATTCTGGATCAGCGTGGGATGGTAAAATGATGGATGGCAACGATACATGGTGCTGAAGGTTTCTGCTAATGTAGTACGGCAATGGTGTCTCCAATAGATCCATGGCATTGTCAGTAGTCAAGAATGGCAGCCATTCACGTCGTAATAGCCATGCGCCTTGGATCATGTCGACAGGTTGAGTGACGTTGGGTAATAATGAAAAGGCTTCAGGAAGACATAGCACATCATCGTTTTGGTATTGCTGACCATTCAAGTTTGCTGGAAGAAGAACGCCATGAACACCCAGCAATGCATCTTTGTATTCGTTGGTATGCATAAGGTTGTGGATATGCTCGAGATATCGCTTCCCCGGCAATACCCCTTGATCAAGAACCCAAATCCAATCAGCTTGAAGGGTATGAACAACTTGTAACCAACTTGATTCACCAGCAGTCCCGGATTGGTAAGGTGGTGGATCGACAACAAGAACTCGTATCGTCGGATTGGTATGTTTTTGAGCATGATATTCTGCACTCTGCTTGATAGATGATGGACAAACGAGCACGATCTCATCGATATGGCGAGTCTGCTCCAGCAATGCATTCAGTTGAGCAACGATGTGTGTTTCATCCGTTAATTGGATCACGGCTGTAATACTGATATTGTTGCCTTGTTGCTGCTGCTCCAGCTTAGGGAGGTCATCCAAAGCATGCCCCTGTGTTGTATATGCTTGCAACCCATGCAGAAAATCCTTGGTCTCCATATCCTTAACCCAGCCATCTATTGCGTAACAACCCATATTAAACCCAATATCCAAATCGTATTTAAAATGATCCAATACTTACCAGTATTCCAAGACTGGAACTTTGGCCATTCAGGCTCTTGATAAGGTGTTGTTGTGGTGGTATCAACCTTGGTGGTATCAGCTGGTGGTTGTGCTGTTTGGTTGTCAACGGCCGTGGATATATCATCAGGCTGTGTATTGTTGTTGGCATCCGTACTATGATAATAGAACATGGCTGTCCATAACAGTATCATTGTCGATACAAGTAAAAGTATAAGTTGACGCAAATGACGACGTCGTGGCAAGCATGCTGCTAATGAAGAAGACCATGTTGAGCGGGGAAGAGATTCAAGTGATGCGGAGGTCGGAGAGTGTGCACGCAAGGAAGTTGTTGGCTCTGCACCCATGGCAAATGACAAAAAGGAAGGGAGAAAATGGGCCAACGCAATGTGGAGAAGAGAGAGAGAGAGTAAGCGAGGAAAAAACGAGTGGACTAAACTGCACCATTGTCATAGTGTCCCTTAGCCTCCTCTGCTTTGTGCTTAATACCGGGTGACACAAAATTGATTTGATTCGAGTACCGATTTGTTTTAGCCTTTTCTATCATGGCTACAAGTGGATGCAAATCATTTCAGCGCTGTACCTGGTATTTTGTTTCCTGCGCGCACATCCCCCACGAGAACATTCTATTCATATCTTTTATATCATATTTACCCCCACCAATTGTAAATGGCTTACTCAAGAACTGATTTCAGTTATGGCTGGATGATCATTACTACCGTGCAGTAATATGCAGATCACTCAATGGAAACTATGACGCATATTAATTGATCGAGCTACTATCATCCGGTTTCACTTTTTGAATCCTCAAAGATTTACTCTATCATTTTGGTAGGAGATACAAAGAATGTTCTTGTGGCACCAATAAGAAGAGTAACATTAACGTAGCATGGCTTAGCTTGTTGTTGATCATTGAAGGCATAGTAGCTAAAATATCAAAGGCGTTATCTTCACTACGGCTATACGGCATTTTTACAGAAAATCCATGATCCGTAAAATGAAGCTGAGCAGGGTCATGTAGCACTTTATCCATCCGCAATGATCTGCGGTCTGAGATCAAACTTTATTCATAAGACGAACACAGCCTATCTGGTTCAATTTAGCAATCCAGGTACGAGTTACCGATATGTTCACCCAACCAATGATCGATACGCGGCATGATGCTCGTCAAATCTCGTCCATGTCTCTTTTTCCATAGGGACAAGTAACGCAAAGGGTAATCAATGCCAAAATAGACTTTGATGTCGGAGGAAAGTGTTCCATAAAGTTCATCTTTTCTTTATTTTCTTTGACACGAGAACCCAATCCAAGAACAGAGAAAGTAGATTAAGCCCTTGTAAAGCGTACAATAAGGTCCAAAGTATAAGGGTTGAGCCCACGGTTAATCAGCTACCCTCGAGCAACTGCTTCACCATTAATTGAGTGGAACGCGTCTATGGAGTTTCAGCTGAACAGTGTGTGTTACATACAGCTTATAAAGCAAAGCACAGCGCACCCTGATCTATCTCCCGCCTTATATAATAAAATAGCTACGTATCTTGCAAGGTCTAAATCATAAAAGAGGAACGTACATTACGGCATTATTGGCAACACCTAATGCTATCGAATGCAGCCTTTGTTCAAGACACAATGAAGTAATCAGACCCTTTCTCCTCCTCTCTTTTTCCTTTATCCGAGCAACCTCGTGTTTTCTAAAGTAACCCTTTAATCCAACATCATCCAGATACTATAGAATGGGCGCGAGATGGTATTCTACTGGGATATTCATCGATATGGGAAGTTTCTATCATTTGGATGCGTATTGTGTAGAGGTGAATGGATGGACACGAGGTGCCGAATTATATGCATGATGGCGTGTCAAGAATGACAATGGTTGTACATAAATGGTTGACCCGTAGCACAAATGATGATGATGGTGGTTGCCATGGATTACCGTGTATGCACCAATCGGCCAAGATGGGTAGTATCAAGCATAATGGTCAAGTTGACAATGAATGTATAAGAACAAAGCTCCCTTTTCCATGCGTTGTATATACCCAGATCCTTCAATCCCATGCACCAAAGCAATATCCATATCCATATCCATAAGAAGTCGTATGTATTAAAGCAAGTTGCTACGCGTAATAAAGCTGCCTATATACAATGTCTATCTGCTGTCCACGTGAAAAGGCTGTATGGCAAGTTGGTGCAAGTAAAGAACGCTGTTTGACCATGGGGTATAGGCCGTGCTTAATGGCAACTGCTGGAATGAATGCCGTTACGTTTGATTGTGGTTAGCGATTGTACAAAAGAAGGCGTGGTGTCAAAAGACGCGCGTGTTGAAGAAGAGTGACAAAAAGGCTGTGTACACGCCATGGACTTGCCATTCAGTCAAAGACAATCGGAACAAGACAGTTGTAGGATTGGCATGATGGGTTGAAGCAGGGCAGTCGTTCGCATGTGGTGGTTGTATATATTGAATGGAGCAGCAGCAGTGAATGGGAGAAGGAAGAGGGAAGAAGCTGGGAGTGGAAGAAGTGGAAATCAAAATGATTTTTCTGACGCTTGAATGGTATTTCTTTGTTTGACCGTTGCTAAGTCAAATCCTCTCGGATCAAGAAAGTTGAAGGATGGAAAGGATGGGCTGGAGCAGTACAATGGTTCGTATGCGGTAGATTGGGAAACAATGGGCTATTAGCTGGCAGTTACGATTAATTAATCAAGTTGATTATTATGATGCTTGGATGATATTCTTTGTTTGAGCGTAACTCGATCAAATCCACTCGGATCAAGAAAGTTGAATGATGGAAAGGATGGGCTGCAGCAGGACAATTGTTTGCGTGCGTTGGGTAGGACAACAATGGTGATTGGGAGGAATGGGCTATCAAGTGGCAGGTTACGATCAATTAATCAAGCTCATCTTTGTGATGTTGGATGATATTCCTGTGTTTGACCGTAGATCAGTCAAATCAGCTCGGGTCAACAAAGTTGAATGATGAAGATGAATGTCTGGAGCACGCGCATCGTTCCCGTCAAGTAGGTTTGGCAAAAGCTTGGAATGGGAAAAAGTGCATGTTAGCTGCCAATGTATGACCGTTATTGAATCGTCCATTAATTATCATGCATTCGCCCTTTCTGTCCACCCCAATCGTATGTGCCATACAAACACACCCCTCTGCATGTTTGCCTCTATCAGGGTCTAGCTAGTTGACAACGAGCAAACACCACCTGTCATATAGCATCTCGCTTACAGCATATGTAAAACATAAAGGTGCCTGTATCTCTAAACTTTACAATGAAACGTGGGGTCTTCAATCGAACAAAGTTGCTCGTCGGGGTGAGGCGCACCTTGTGTGCAAGTTTCATGATCAACATGTCTTTCGCGCAAATAAACAAATCGCCTGATAAGGAATCAGGCACTCGACTTAGTCCTCAAAAACCATCATATGCAGCAGCCACGCGTGCTCCTTCTTCGATTCGTGAATCGTTGAAGACACCCAAGGACCGTAAATATGCAACTCATTCCAATGTCTGGAAATTAGGTGGTTCTCCTGCCTCATGTCCCAGTGTATTTTTCGACTTCACTTCTCGACCTGAAAACCGCTCTACTTTGCTACGTTTAGTCAACACCAGTTACCCCAATAACTGTGGAGTGCGTCTTCATAATGATCACGCGAGACGCATTGTTGAACTTTTCATCCCTGAATACCAGGATTATATTACCGTCAATGTCAAGGGTATCAGCTTCCCTGACGGTCAACGTATTGTACCATCCAAGCCACTCTCCAAGGATGCACGTTTAGTTCATCTTCGCCTCAGTGATCTTCCATTCACCACAAAGGACAAGTTGTCCAGTGGTATGCAAACGGCACTTTCAGCATATGGCAACGTTCTTGACTTTGGCATCTTTCGCGACTCTGACTCATCCCTTTTCATGGGAAGAGGATATGCCACCCTGGAAATTACTGCCCAATCAGGATTCGACCAACTCTCTCACACCATTTCTTGGCCCGACTCCGATGATCGGTTTCATGCTACATGGGCAGAAATGCCACTTCACTGCCTCCGTTGTCATTCGCCTGGTCACGCCACCTCCTCTTGCCCTCAACATCCTGCTCGTTCTCGTGTTTGCTGGTCTTGTGGCCAAAAAGGTCACCGTGCTGCCAATTGTTTCAACCGCCGATCAAAGCCTGTTCCTTCAACAACACCCATCAAGTCACCATCCGCTCTTTCTGTTACCAGCCAACCGTCTGATGTATCCATGCTCAACCTTGACCCCTCGCCAATCGAGAACCACAACGACAACATCATCAGCGATTTCATTCCTGATGATTTTAATGACAATACGCCTGCACCAAAGCCTCAGCCTCAATCCAGCCTTCAAGATTATATCATTCAAACGTATCCCATGTCTGATCACGCCCAAAATATCATTGCCTCTTTACCGCCTTTAATTCTAGAACAACTCTCTGCCACCCTTAAGCAACAAGGAAAACCTCTTGTTTCCTCCACACCGCCATCATCACGTTCCCTGGGGAGTTCCTCTTCGATGAGGAACCATGATCCTGTTTAAACTTCCTCTCATTTATCACATTTTGTACCTGCCGCGGCTTCTGTCACTCTACGTATACGTAGTCGCATAAATAAAATAAGCCCCGCAAGGGCCATACAAAAAAAAAAAAAAAGTTTCATGATCAACCTCGGCGATCCTAGATTTCGCATTGTCACCACCAGCCAAAGTCGAAAAAAAATTCAAAAGGTCGACCCGATTCCACTTTGGCTGGTGGCGACATTGCGAAATCTCGGATCGCCGAGGTTGATCATGAAACTTGCACACAAGGTGCGCCTCACCCCGACGAGCAACTTTGTTCGATTGAAGACCCCACGTTTCATTGTAGAATTTTGAGTTATGGACATCTTTATGTTTTACATATGCTGTAAGCGTGATGCTATATGAAAGGTGGTCTTAGTTGATTGTGAAGTATCATGCAAATGAGCTGTGTTGCACAAAGAGGTCTGTCTGCATCTTCGGCTCTATCGGGGTCTACCTACTTCACAATGAACAAACACCACCTTTCCTATGGCATCACGCTTACAGCATAGGAAAAACATGAAGGTGCCTGTTTCTCCAAATCTCCATAATGATGTGTAGAGGCTTTATGAGAACGATGTTGATTAGCATGCCCGAGAGCACCTCCTGACCAAGTTTCGTGGTCGAGATAGGCAATATCGGCGCGCACGGCCGTACACCCTATTTATGTTACCATCCCTTCGTCGTCGCTCCTACATTCAAGGTTTTCATAATGAACTCTGGAGACTTTATGGGAACGAAATTGCTCGGCGTGGTCGAAAGGATGTTGTGTGAAAGTTTCAGGTTCGAGGATGGCAATCTCGGGGAGCAGGAGCGTCCAACCTACTTTTGCCCTACATTTGGGCCGCCCCGCATTCAAAACATTTATAATGAAGCCTGCGGTTTTTAAATGAATGAAGTTGATCAGCATGTGCGAGAGTACCATCTGACCAAGTTTGAAGTGCGAGATGGGGAATCTTAAGAAACTACATACTAATTGACTTTTTCATAAATCCGGCGCTTTCCCGATTTCCATCCGTCATAGTCAATCCCCCATTATGCTCTCCCATTCGAAATTTTCAAATGAAGCGTGGGTTCGTTATTAAGACAAAGTTGATCAGCATGTCCTAGAGCACCTTGTGTGCAAGTTTCAGGTTTGATAGAGGCAATCAAGGTCTTGGAGTAATTTATAGTGTGCATGGCAGTGTCTGACTTATTTAGTTTCCACTTCTTCCACTCTCGGCTTCTTGCCTTTTCCTCCTCCCATTCTCAACTGTTGCCCCCATTCAAGTACAACTACAACCTGCGAACGATTGCCTTGCTTCCAATCCACCATGTCAATGCTACGAATATCTTGATCCGTTTGTCTTGAGCTGAATGGCAAGCTCATGGCGTGTGCACCCCACTTCAACACACGCCTTTCTTGAAAGCATACACTGTCTTGCACACTCCAATGCCACAATCAAACGAAACAACATTCATTCCAGCAGTTACTATTAGCAATGACTTTATTGTCTCAAGCAGCGTTCACAATCTTGTCACTCTACTACTACAACACGCTCCTCTGCCACAAGCATCCCTAACAGCAGCTGCCATTAGCAAGGTCTCCATTGTCTCAAGTTACTTGCGGCCTCTTCACGTGGGCAGCTGATAGCCATTGTATAAAAGCAGCTTTATTTACGTGTGGCAACTTGCAATGATGCATACAACTTCTAATGGATGGTCCCATATCAGCTATCAAGTATCCCGCAATACAAGCACTCTTCGCATTGTTGAGCTGCAATGAAAATGACCAAGAAAGAGAGAGACCAACACTCGGATGGAAAAGCAAGCATATCAGCAGCGATCACAGAGGCTCTTTCTTATTGGACTCGCAACGGTTATGGATGAATGGATGGATGCAATCAAGTGCAGTAATGTGGAATCCTGGAATGTTGCTTTGGCTACTTGGCTCGTCGTCAGCAGTAACGAACACGTGGATACGACTGAGGATGATGATGGGTTGGGTGAATTGGATGGCATGGAAACGAGGGCTTATATCTTTGACAAGAGAGGATTTACCACCATGAATGATATTGCAACATTCAAGTCAATGCATGCAACAGCTACTTTTACAATCATGGATGAAGATGCTATGACGGCAGCAACCAAGAATACAATGACACAACGATATCTGCTGATTCTTTGTGATCCACTGGTTGGCATCTGGAAGGAAAGGAAGGATAGAAATTTGAAGGCCGGAAGGGGAGATTAGATTATATCCACATCATTGTATCAAGACGCTCTTGTTCCTTCTGTCATATTACATTCATTAAAGCTTCATTGTTCATATGCTGATTAGACGATGGGTAGTGCCAATAACTGATTGTATACATGTTTAAATAGATGCTTGTATTTTCAATGTTAATAAACCCATAGTAATGGTACCCAACTACCCTGCTTGTTACGGAAGCTTGATCCATTGTAAAAATCATTACGGCTAAGAAAGATGATGAGCTCTATGGCACAAGTACTTAATGCTTACCTATGACAACGGCCCTATCAGCATGATCCACCTTGTATGTATAGCCTTATATGAGAACGAACCCTAGAGGCAAACAATACCATTACCGCTCATAGTCTTGGATGCACTGATCATTTATGCTTGTTAACCACAGTTACGCTCAAATTAAGAGATATAAGTTAAGGTAGATAGTGCATGCTGCATGTATAGGCTGATATGCTCTTTGTTTGAGCGTAACTCGGTCAAATCAGCTCGGATCCAGAAAATTGAATGATGGAGATGAATGTCTGGATCAGATGCATCATTCCCATCAAGTGGGTTTGGCAAAAGATGGGAACGAGAAAAGGTACATGCTAGCTGCCAATGTATGCATTGAAATGACTTTTACGTACCTGCCATGCATTGTCCCTGAAGTGCTGGCTTTTTGGCTCAGGTACACAAACACCCTCTCTGCATCTTTGGCTCTATCAGGGTCTAGCTGATTGACAATGAACAAAGACCGCTTTTCATATAACATCACACTTACAGCATATGTAAAACATATAGATGCCTGTATCTCTAAACATTACAATGAAACTTGGACTCTTCAATAGAACAAAGTTGCTCGTCGTGCTCGAGCACACCTTGTGTGCAAGTTTCACGATCAAGCTCGGCGATCCTAGATTTCGCATTGTCACCACCAGCCAAAGTCAACCTTTTGATTTTTTTCGACGAGGCTGGTGCTGACATTGCGAACGCAACTTTGTTCTAGTAAAGAGCCCTAAGTTCATTGTACTTTTTAGAGATACAGGCATGATTATGTTTTACATATGCTGTAACCATGATGCTATATGAAAGGTGGTCTTTGTTCATTGTTAGTCGCCTCATTTATACTAGAACCAAAGATGCAGAAAGGACCCGTTCGTACAATTGAGCAGAGAGGGCGGGGCTTGGAGATTCAATGTTATTGGTGGAGATTGCATAATGGTTCCTGCCCCTATATTAAGGTTCGCGTGTGATAGACAGTATTGAACGATGGTATGGTTAACAAGCCAAAATAATTAGTGCATCCAAGAGTATTCGTGTGAAAGAATGGCAGGGGCATCGGCATTGCTTGTCTATAGAGATCGTACCCATATAAGGTCAATAGCGCATGCTCCAAGTCGTCATACATAAGCATATGTATGTACTCGTGTCATATTGTATCATAGCCCACTCTTTCTTAAACATAATCACTTAAGCTTACAACGGATCAAATTTTTGTAACAAGCATTGCTGTTGGGTGCCATTACTAGGGATTTATTATCACCGCTTTTGTCAATCAATTATCAAAGCTAACATCATTGATAGGTACAACATTTAACCAAAAAGGGCATCAATATTCCTGTGTATATTCAGTTTCTTCATCCAAGATCATCATCGATTTCATCTGTCTCATTTACAATGCTATCTTGATCAATCTGTATCGTTGCTGCTGAACTTTTCGAATTGCGGTGCATGGCTTGTGTGAGGTAAATGTTTGGGGACGTATCAGTTGGTGTATCATCGATTCCATTACACTGGCGTACACTTTTGCTTGTTCTTGCTGTCGTGTCCATGAATAATCACGTGTACTCATCATCCAGACTCAGCTCATGTATGGTAATAACTTAGGATACTATCCAATCTTAGTTCCTTGTTCTTTCTCTTGAATAAACACCCTTACCGAGTATCAATTACTCTTACCACGTCTCTTACTACAACTTCCATACACGACACCTCACTTGCTTGCGAAGTAGTGGTAGGACAATGCTTTTTAGGCGCAGGTGATGGTTTCGCCACGCATATATATAATCGAGTGTATGAAGAAACGATGATAATTCGTCAAGGTATTCTGGCATTGACAATGTTTCGTAACTGTTCTTGCTAGGTATGCATCCTCAAGCGGGCATGCACTTATGTCACCTACAAAAGAGTCCCCCCAAATTTCCCATCAGACTGAGGTTTGCCTTTTACCTATAAATGATAGGTGTACTTACCACAAAGGATCCATCAAAGAACACAGCCAAGTGTCGTTAGACACCAATGATCAATGAAGTGAGCTACATAGATGAACGCATGAGTACCCTCATTTGGGGGATCGCATAAAGACCATCCTTGAGACTTACTAAGGGTCATTGATTGATGATGGTGTGCATACAAATAGAAAGAAAAGGTGTGTAATAGTGTTGGTGACAACAGCCTTGTTTATATCTGAGTGGGCGTGGGAATTGTTGTCATGATGCATCGAACTGATAAAGTGGTCAAGCACCTTGAGGGAAGCCGTTAAATCACCACCATTCCCCTTCTACCGCTATCGGAAACTGAAAAGATTGAACGGGAGGTTGCACCATGTCAACTTCAGCACCAGACGTAGACCATGGTACCAAAACCAATTTTTTGCAGATGCTTCAAGGAGAGATGGCTATATCGAACGTAACAAGATGGCGTGTATGAGTAGTGACTCATCAAGCGACATGATCGAGGTTTACCTTTTTATAAGCATCCAATATCACAATGAGGACGACGACAACAATGAAAGCAGGAAAACAAAGAAACCCAATGAATGACCCAAAGGATCAGCGCTTATTCACAGGGTTGCAAGAAGTCATATACGCAGATCTTGGGAAATTTTACCTTGTAAGCAACCAAAAAAGACAGACAGAAGAAAGAGAGGTGTGGGATTATGATGAACGGCGACAACATCCTTTATTGTGCATTGCGGGCGTGGGTATTTCTGTCTGTTGAGGATGGTGCATTGATAAATTGATGCAAGAGCTGATAAAGTGATGGGGCATCAGGTTGTCTATGCATGTACATCGGCTAAATTAGGGCAGGTGATAAAAGATTTATCAAGGTGAGTTAACCATCTGTACGCCTAATGCACATCCCCGTTATCATAAAGGTGACCTACCATGTCAACCTACTCTTGGTGCTGGTATGCGTGTTCCTTGTAATCAGCGAGGATTATCAGCTATCAGGTCACATTTGATATCAGCAATCAAGCCTCCCCTGCTATGGCGGTTTGAATCAAGGATGGTGCAAATAGTAAGCCCTCCTATGGTGGTGATTTAACGGCTTCCGCACCTTGAGAGTGGCGAATCGAAGTGATGGAAAATCAACAGCTGATGCACAAATACACCTGCGGCTTGAAAGGTGATTTTTTGTAGGTGACATAATTATGTCCTATTCAGTGTTCAATTTTCTCCCCATGTGACTCACCGGCCTAGCCTCGTATCAATGACCGGACGACATGGATGATTATAGTTTCTCATTAGATCCATTGTGTAATATCATAGATACATGTATATATTTGACTTTTGTGAAATTAATATATAGCTGAAGCTTTAGTCTACTTTGATGCTTGAGAAGATCTTGCGTAAAAAGAACAAGCATGCGAGATAACCAACCGAGCCTATACAACCATTGTTGTAAGCACAAATCCTTGGACACAATAGTAGCCCGTACACATACCTGTCAAAACGGAAACCATGACACTAATGATACCTGAGTAGCCAGCATACAGCACGGTGCTGATGAAATCGTCAATCTCGAGCTTAGTAAAGTAGTACAGGATGGAATACAAAAAGACGTAAAGACCACAAGCACCAGCTGTAAGGAAGGAACGCCAAGACCAGTGATAATCCTCATTGCAAAGGTGGAAGTAGCACATCAAGATGGTGACTTGGGAGCAAGTTAAGAGCAACACCGAGAAGACGAGGAATAGAAAGCCGATACCATAGTAGATGCGATGGAACCAAATGCTGTTCATGACAAAGTAAAGCTCGATAAAGATTGCACCAAATGGAAGAATGCCACCCATCAAAATCGAAGGAATAGGTTGCAAATAGAATGGCTGATCAGGGATTTGACGTGGGATTTGATTTGTGCGCACAGGCTGCTCAATGCGAGGTTTGCGGAAACCAAAGTAGGAACCGGCCACGCTCAATGGGAATGAAATAATCATGTAAAGTGCCAAGACAGCCACCATGGTGCCAAATGGTACAGCACCTGAAGAGTGAGATGCAATCAAGAAAAAGTTGAGTGCAAACAATGCGCCAAGGATCGCTCTATATAAACATATCCTTTTAGCGACCAATGGATGGTATTCCTCCCTTATCTTACCCTGGGAATAATACAGCTGTCATAAAGACGTTGAGCTTCCAGGCCTCGCCACCATTCATCTTATAGATACGAGCTGACACATAACCAGAAATGCAAGCAAACACCATAAAGAAAATGATCATCACAGTTGCAAGCGAACCACGGTTGGAGGGAGAAAGGAAACCAAGCACAGCGAATACTATATACCAATCATATTAGCATCCATGCTCTCTATTTTCATGCCCTTTCCATTCCCTCAAGTCCCACCATCACTTACCGAGGGTCAAGGCTGTCATTGCAATAAGCTGAGTACCGCTGCCAACAAGCACAGACAAGAGCATAGGTCGAGGAGGAGCTCGGAAGACATCACCATGAATCAATTTCCATCCGTAATCTTCTTGGACATCCTCCTACAATTCAAAGTTGAACATCGAGCTCCTGTTCACCCAAATAAAAACTTACTTGTGCCTCAATCGAGTTGTAGCGTGAAATATCCTTATGCAATGCGCGCAACAAGATCATCGCCACCATACCGGTCAAGAATAGCACAATCACAATCGAGTTGACAAGGGAGAACCAGTGAATCGAAGGATCAAGGATATGAAGATACATGTCCCAGCGAGTGGCCCATGCAGTTTCCGAAGGCTAAAAGGATGAATGAGCCAAACCAGGCATATGATAGGAAATCCCCAATTATACTTACCAACCATTCAACATCATACGTATAAACGACCTTTGACTTGCCATCTTCCTTGAGATAGAATGCCAAGTTTTCGGGACTGCAGTCAGGCTTGCCTTGAGCATCAAGTTTTGTGTCTTTGCTGATAGGATGAACAACGACACCGACGACACGACGTTTGCCATCAGGTCGATCATGATAATAGATGCTGATCTTGTAATGATTGTTGAGTGCTGGTTGACCATTGTTGGTATAGCCAAGGCTGAATCCAATATTGTAATACAATTCTTGAGTATGTTCGTCGCGGTCTTCGTGTGCAGCTGGCAAACCATCGATGACCCAGTTCATAGCATAACCATCGGTAATACATTGATTGATAAACTTGGCATCTTCCGTTGGAATGGGCTCGGTCTCACATAACAACTCGCAGGTTTGGTCTTTACCCATGCGAAGCTAATGAAGAATCGTATTAGAATAACCTTTTCGACCATTAACAACAAACAACAATACCTCAAAAGGAGAAGAAAAGATGCGATCACCAAACAAGATACTGCCCAAGCTTTCGGATTGTTTCTCTGGACCGCCTTCGGGTTTACAAAAGTGGAAGCGCTCATCATAGTAATCGTACGAGATGACGGATTTGACTTGTTGGTTGGACATTTGAGTGAGCGAGTTGACTGTGAGAGGAACAGGATCGTCTATGGTGTAATCGTGTGGTGCAACACCGGGGAGATAGAAGGCCGCGCATGACTGAATCCACAAGGCACCGATGGCAAGGGTAGCCCGAACTCTCGGTACAGAGAGCAACATGATGAGTGTGGAGTGAATGGGGAAAAGAGAGAAAGAAAGGAGAATAAGGCGCGGGTAACTGGTGGAGAAAAGGAGACGTGTGGTGGTGGTTGTGGTAAAATGCCAAGTGCCTATCAGTGATTGATTCAAGTCAAGCTTTATCCAGATGAGCTCCGCCACTTGTCCTTGTATGTCTTAACGCTCTGACACCTTTCCACGTGTTTTGTTCACCTTAAACAGTAACACAAAGTATAACACTACTCATAAACACTGCACCCCCCTTGACAACATTTGCAATCACCCATACACAATAAAGAGAGGAAAAGCATTATATTATTAGTAGTTGTGAGTTAATGACAATATTAAGGAGGTAGTACTAATATAAATGAAAGCAAAGACAATATAAATTGTAATCATAGTGGAAGTTCTTGAATTTGTTCTCGAAACACCTTTTCCGAAACAATGTAATGCTGCTCTCTTTTCGAGAGGCGTTTGACACTTGCAAGTGTTGATGGTAGCGTCATGTAAAGCCATGCTGCGATGGGTAATGCAACGTAATCAAAAAGATTGATCCATCGACGTGATTCACCTTTATGCTTGTGGAAGAGGTCACGATCCACTGAACGATGCATCAATTCGTAGATAACAAGCGTACCAAAGAGTGGCAAAGGGAGTAACACCGTGATGAGACGCAAGAGATTCCAAAGCGTTGCATAAAATTCGGAGACAAGAACTGGGTTATCAGTTGGATGAACAAGGTCGGCAAGAATAGCGGTAGGTGGAAAGAGAACAAGCTGCATCAATGGTACAGCTGCAAACATAAGCCAACCCGAAGTAACAGGGATCATGTGAGCTTCCAAGACCTTGAGGCACACGATCAATTTGTCCATCAATGACGCCTTTGACGTGATACTATTCTTGAGCGTGTAGGCAACATCAGCTACTCCATTGTAATGTCGTTTGGCTTGCACAAAACGGGCATTCATGTTGGCTACGTATCCACTGTCGGTTTGTACATTGGTCAAGTTGATGGGTACATGGATTGGAATCGTACGTGCTTGCCCATCCGTTTTGAAAAAGCACTTTAAGAACATGTGCATATCCTCGCCAACAGCATCAGCATCCGTATCCCAAAAGCCTACTCTTTCGGCAAGTGCAAGTGATACGCTGTATGTCGAACATGGAAATGCTAATCCACGCGTATTACCCAAATTCGACATCACCATGGCTGACCAAGTAATATCAGCAACGCGTACAGCAGCTGGCACTTCAAAGCAATTTCGCGAAAAAAAGATGGGTGGTGCAAGTAATACGTTGTAGGGATCATCCACGCGGTTGAGTTCTTTTTCGACTTCGCATACGTATAATTCGGGGATGGCTGAATCTGCATCAGTCACGGTAAAGATCACACGACGTCGATCGATTCGTTCTGATAACTCAAGGCTACCATGTCGTGCAGCATATGCGACGTTTGATCCCTTGCCACGGGATTCACCAGGGATATCAGCAGGATGTCCTGTCACGATAAACTGAAGAAAACGCCCTTCAAATCGCTCCTGCAATCGTTGGCCTTTGATCTCATATCCAGCTTCCGAAGCTTCCATAGCAAGTATAATCACATAGTGTGTCTGAGCATGTCTGGATCACAAAATCGTGGTCAATTTTTTATATCCAAAACATATGGGTTTGCATCTTACCTATGAGAAGCCAATCGGTTGATCGTGTCACATAATAATCCTTCAGGCTCGCAGTAGTTGGGAATAATGAACGCATGGATATAGCTGCTCGTGTCATTGTCGTCGTGGTATAACTTTTCTTCGACGTCAATGGCTGTGCTGCGTTCACGAGTGCAACTGCTAGGCGATTCAATTCTGCTGGTGCTATTAGCATCAGGCAAGAGGGATGGTGTCTCTTGGATTGTCTTGTTGATGGTGCGGCATAAACGACGAGCCATGAGAAAAAACTTGCACATGTGGTTGACTTGGGTGTATAAAAAGACTGAAAAGTAGACGAAAAGGAGGACCATGTATGCCCGAGGAAAGAGGATGGGACCAGCAGGAAGGATGGCCAAAGATGCCAGTGACACTACTGGAGCAACCCACTCTGCAGGTGATAGCAAATGCGACATGTAAAGGGAAAGAGAGAGCAATGAAAAAGAAGAGACCAAGAAAAAAAGAAAGAATCGAAGGGTCTATAGGAGCCTTGCTTTGATGGATCTAGAGAGAAAAAAAAAAAACAGAGAAAAAAGGGGGATAGCGGACATTACATGTGAAACGTCTCCAGTGAAACCATGCATGACATTTGATTAATCCTTCTAATAAAATGGACTATAACATGTCATATGCATATGACAAAATAGCATGTTGTTGCTGTTACATGAAAATGCCCTGACATGTTATAACAAGGTGGTATCCATTGTTTGTTTATTTTGATGTAAAAAAAAGTGTACATTGTATCATGAAAAAGCGCCAAGAATGTTTCACACGTCCATGCAAATCAAACGCTTGTGTGAAACCATCCGTCGCATTGGAACGCACCAGGCGATATGATTCGTTGGAGATGGAAGTTGCTACGTTGCTAGTCTGCTTTCTGTGGCTCCACTCGTTTCTCCCAATACATGAATACTTGGATGACCAGCACGCCATTGAGGATACTAGCCAGCAGATTACCCATAAGCATCAATGGATCATCCAATTCCGTCATTGTTGTAAAGACCCGTGCTGTAGTGCCTGCGAAGTAGTTGAGGACAGCGAATACAGAAAGTTGTCCAGTAGACTTGTTGACAAAGTTGGTATAGATTTGGGGGATCTTGCTTGCGAGACTGAGCGGAATAGTGATAGCATACAAGCTGGCCATGACCCATGATGATAATATGGTGGGTGACGTGAGACAATGAAGGATCAAAAGGTATGCAATCAAACCCCCAAATGTAGCCCCCAGTCGCCGGTTGTAGAAGAGGATCAGCAATGAAATGAGGATGTTTTGCAGTGTAAGGAAAAACGATTCGCCATAAGTACTGAATGGGTTGCCATGACGCCAATTGTATGCAAACGTGATACAGCATGCTAAGGCCTCAAGCACAAACGATGCCAGTGATAATCCTCGCACAGAGCTATTCGCCACTATCGTAATGATTTGTGGAATCTTGACAATGGAACCACCCACGACAATACCCAATCCAAGACCCTTGGAAATGCTGTACTTGATGCACGCCCAATTGGTAATCTCAAAGTCTTCCACCAAGGTTTTATAACACTTGTCTCCAATCAACGCCACAATCGGTTTCCGTAGAGGTGCTGGCAAACGCATCTTTTGTTGAATGAGCTCATTGTCAGGCACAGGCGCGGCGACGATTGACTGTAGTGTACTCCATGCAAGTAAAAGGACGACAAGAACACGAGACATGGTCGTTGCCAAGGTAACGTGGTGCGTGCAAGGTTACATTTCAATTGATTAATTGGTAACACACAATGATCCCGACGATACAGATAACGAGGAAGGCATCACTATCACCACACATAACCATAGTTCGCTACACTTGTGTTGTGTCGAAATAAATTTCGTCTTATACCTTCTATGAGCTATCGTCTTTGGATCGAATGCGTTATGATATCATATGCAACACTGGCATCTTTATTAAGCCAAAAACGATCACCAATCCATTCCTGGACTTGTCATGTTACTCTTTCCATATCAACTCTTTTCTTTCGGTGATGAATCGATCTGATCCAGCACTCTACTTACTACAACCACGCACTACCACTATTATTCAGCTTCCCATCACGTCAATGTGATTGTTGTCGCGAACACTATGTACCATCACCCATCTTCGTTACTATGGTTGCATAATACACCATCAAGAGTGCCGCCATTCTTAATTGCCTGGCTGTGTTCATGTCTCAAAGTCCAAGGCAGCAATCCAGTCTCTTTTTTTTTGTTGATGACAATGAATACCTCGTTCAAAGAATAAAGAGGCTTGATGACTGGAAAATGATGCCGAATAAGTAGATGTGACCATTTATGCTTGCTAGACAATGGGCCCGACAACACAAAGAAATGCTCATCCATGTTTGCTGATCAAGATTATGATGATGTTGCAAAAGCCGCCATTTTACAATTTACTTTCAGTGATCCCACCCAAAGAGCACTGTCGTATATCCACGATGACTATATATATCGGTCACTTTACTATTGTTGTAGCTTACTTTTTTACCAAGTCGATCATCTGATCCTCAACTAGATATCTCTTCTACCATTTTCAAAGAGTAAAAGTTCTATCTTCTATCATTGACCACGGATATCGATTTAATAATAGGACGACACAGCGTTAAGTCATGGCAACACCTCTGAACCAACAAGCTGAGCAACCTCAAGCTGAAATCATCTCACTCTCCCCCCATGCCTTGATAAAACTCGTGTCACGCAAAGGTAAAAATGACCAAGCGCCAACGATTAGGATAATGTGTGTTTTTCAAGGTTGGACAAAATTTGACATGCTATCGTACCTTTGTGCAAGATGACACGGAAGCACCAAAGTGCAGCACCTTCTATAAAAGGAAAAGTCCAGTGCTCATCACTGATACACATTTGGATTTCCGCACCCCATGTGCACAAGCACGGAAGAAGCACTTTTTTTCAAATCGCGCATAAAGAATGATTGTGACACATGGCAACATACAATGATCGAATAAATTTGTACACGTTGTATTGAAAACAGACACAAATATATATAAAAGAAACAAGAACTGGATGTGTGTGTGTGTGTGTGTGAGTGTGTGTGTGTGTGAGAAACAAGATGATACAATTGAGATATAAAAAGGTGTGTGTTGTTGTTATGTGTTGATTTGCTGCTCTTCTGATGATGATGTTGTTATATAGTGAGTCTAGTTGAGTTGCTGAGAGAAATTGCTGGATAAGGATGGGGCCGAGTATCCCTCATCACGCCCCAGGCTAGTGTCGCGATGATAGTCGTCGGGTTGAATATCGCTGTCAGAATAATAGTAGTAACAGCGATTGTCGTCATTATCGGAACGACTTCCGATCAGTGAAATGCCGGCATTACTTGAGGAACCATAGCTGCTGGTGTCATTGATGTATGAGTAACCTTGAAACGCTTCTTGAATCGACGAGGTGAGGAGATCGGTATTGGAAACAGGGGTAAGCCTTGGTGTCATGTTGAGAAAATCTCTGTCAAAATTGCTCAAGTCTGTTTCCGAGCGAAGGTGGGGAACATATTCGGGAGGGATCCGTTTGTGATACACGTCGGACCAATCAAGGGAAGCAAAGTAAGGGTGGGATCTGATGATGATGGGTCCATTGGGCCCTGTACCCAATCGTTTATGCTCGTCCCGCCATAACAAACCGGCAATGAAATCTTGAGATACATCATCAAACGCATCCGTGAATTCGAGATCATCTTCCAATATCCGCCGGTACATTTCCCCATGTTCTTCGTGATAAAATGGTGTGATTCCTTCCAACATCTCATAGAGGATCATGCCAAGGCTCCAAAAGTCAATTGCATACGTGTAAGGTTCTTGCTTTAGAATCTCTGGCGCAAGATACTCAGCAGTACCACAAAAGGTCCCGGTGCGTTGATTATCCAATCCAATGGCTGGCTCGAATTGCTTTGATAAACCAAAATCAGTGAGGACAACATGCCCTTCGGCATCCAATAAGATGTTCTCAGGTTTCAAATCCCTGCAAGTTACAGAGATTGGTTAGTGTATTCTCAATGATCACGCTGACCTTTTCTCTCTCTCACCTGTAAACGATGCCTAAGCTATGCAGCTCTTGTAGTCCCAACAAAATCTCGGCGGCATACAGACGACTACGTGCTGGGGAAAATACTCGATGTCTTGCGAGCTGGGTTGCAACATCACCTCCACGATGATAATCAAGAACCAGAAATAGTTGGTCTGCATCTTGAAACGCACAGTGTAGTCGGACGAGGAAAGGATGTCGTATTTCAGCGATTGACGTAAGAATATCCCGTTCCATCTTTGTATGCACAATCTCACGCTGTAGCACCACATTTTCCTTGCTAATAGCTTTGAGAGCCAGTAAGCGTCGAGGTGACCGATAGGATTGCACCAATAATACCTTTACAACAATAACTAAATTAGCTCATCGAAAACACAACCACCTTTACCACCACGTGCTTTGCTGCGGGATTTTCCTCTACACACTCCTACATACCTTGCCCATACATCCGCGACCAAGCACTTGCAGAAATCGGTAATCTTGTATCGTGGGAACATGGTGCCGCTCTTTTGAAATGGTATCCTCGTTGTAATCACTCTCCCCCCTTTGAGATGGTTGCACTATTCTCATGTGGGATGATGATGATGATGATGGATATGTGTCGAATGATGAATAGGATGACGTGCGTTGTTGTTGTTGTTGCTGCTGATGGTCAATTGGAATTCTGGATGATGACGGGACACTGTATTCGGGACCGACATCTTCCATTACAATATCGGAGACGCTATCCATCATAGGCGCCGCCAAAGAAACTTTTTCTTGTAATGGTCGTGATGATGATGATGGTGCTGGTGGGACTGGAATAATGGCATCATTCTTTTGGGTGAGGGAAATATCATCTGCTGTAGTAACAGGGCTGCGTACAAATTCGGTATCTTCAGGTCGTTGCTTTGTCAAAAAGTCGCGAAACAATGTCGATTTGCCAATAACTGGATCCAACGCACATCGCTTCAAATACGTCTCAATCTTTTCGGAATTTGGCTTGGTGGATCGTCGTCGAGAAAGTCGATGGAGGAATGCACGTATACTTGCTTTTTTACCGGTGCCATAGAGACGTAAATCAGGCTCCACAAGTTGTGGCAATGAGATCCTTGATTTGCGATAGTACTTTTTGACCTAGAAAGTAGCCATCAATATAAAGACAACATGGATCATCCAATTCTAACTCCAATTACCTTTCTATCGAAATCGATGAAATCGGGTAGATAGCGTACAAGAGACTTGTGCAGTAACTGATCCTCGATGATGACATTAAAGACCTAATGGTGTTTTTTCATGCATTAATAACAAAGATAATGGGCTATGTTTCAGATATTTCGTCATCCGACTTACTGTAAGCACGCGACGCACTCGTTTCTTCTTTTTGCTATCGTAATCTTGTAACATGAGGGTCGATTCGATAACAGCGATCTCGAGTTGAATGCCTCCGTTGTGGTTGAGGACACTGGTGTTGGACTGAGTATACATGATGGAGGAAGACATTGTGCTTGATCCGGTCGGTGGAGCATTCCGATGGTGTGCCGACGGGCTTTCCGAAGACCTTGTGGATGGCAGGAACGCGATTGGCATAGGATAGTTGTAAATGTGTAACTTGTGTGGAAAAAGAATGAAATAAAGAGAGAGCGGAGGAAGGAATATGCCCTATGTGGATGTTGTTGTAGGCTGTATAGGAACAAAAAAGAAATGAAGCAACGCTACACAGGATGGTTTGCTGTTGCTCTGACGGCCCCCGTATTACCTAAAACGTGCCTTCCGACAAAGAAAAGCTTACACCTCCGTATATAACGACATCTGATGTGATACCACCCACCACTATATACCTTTTACCTTTCATTGTTGCCTGTTGCTATAGAAACCCATTTATCGTTATTGTAGTAGTATAAAACATAAACAAACTTCCCCTTCCATGCATTATCAGCCACACCACCTCCTTGTATCTACTACCTGTTGGCATATCAAAAAATAAATTCTCCTTGGTAACTTCATGACATCACGAGTTTAGTACATGTGACAACCAGGTACACTCATCTTAGGGGTACAATAAATGTCAGGGTATACGTTTTATTTTGCTTGTGTCAGATGGGATTAGCTATTCTGATGTTATAGATGATGATGAAGAGGGTGACCCTGGCTGCTCCTGTTGTGAATATGGGGTGTCAGCCGCATCAGCCACTGGTTGAGGCTGAGATCGCCTTTTCTTCTTATGTGAGGATCCAGCTCGTTGTCGATTATGAGCATTGAATATAATAGGTTTCTTCTCCAGTCGTTTTAATCTCGAACGCCATAAAAGACGTGTTGCATTGCTTAGTGTTTGTTGAAAGTCGTTTTCATCAGCGCCAAGACTGCTATTACGCAAGATACGTTGTAACGTGGGGCGGCTACGTTCAGTTACTGTCGTCTTTCGCCTTAGCATATGTTGTGCTGCTATGGGGGCTTGTGTGGTGGCGATGGCTAGTTGCTTTGCTCGCTGATATGCATCGGATATGTCTTTGAACTGTGATGCTTGGTTTGGCTGTAAAGCAGCAGATACCTTTAAATGAAAACAATGTTAGTCTCAATATCACTTTTTCCCTTATACTCTCTCCTACTCACAGCATCATTGCTAGTCCTCCATCTTTTCCACTTTTCGATCGTATGAATCAATCTGATAACGAAAAAGGAAATGAGCAGAGTAATCTAAATAAATACGGGAATAGATCACTTACTCTCTCTCTGATTGCATCTCCTTTATCTCAAATGGATTCACAGGTTTCAACGCAGTTTCGACAACGAAAATGAAGGCACCATCAGTCATCATTTGCTTGAAAGCAAGAGCCGCTCGGCCATGGTTATGGGTACTAGTGTCAGCCAAGCCCGCAACATAAAAGTCATGTAATTGACACCATGTCGCTACCATAAATGAGTTTGCATAATGAACCTAATCCATCTCTAACAATGAACTTACTTGGATCAACGCGTATCCCAAAACGTTTCCAACATGTGGGCTGTGAGTAATAGATGAAATACAATGTGTAGATAGCTGCAATCTTCATCGCCGGCTGATCACTCATGATGTAGGCTGGATAGTAATGGTACGAACAATGAATATGGCATAGGTGGATGTATGGACGTTGATCACTTACAGCTCCCAGCATCATAGAACGCTTGCAAGTAACGTGGTCGATCCTCCTCCTCGATAGCGCCAAAGTGAATGAGATAAAACTGCAAGGTCTCCCACGCATGTTGGAAATCGGTATAGTCGTGGTGTTCGTGCTATGAATAGAGATCGTTAACACTGTTTCGAAGATCGCATGTAGCAAGACGCTTACTGCAACAAAGTTGGTCACCAAGAGTTCCACATCGTGGCTAATCGTGGGTCGTAAAAGGCCTCTTTGGCTTCGATCGATGCGTACAACATCAGCTGCGTCAAGGACGCTAGAAGGGTGTCTGTTGATCATTTCGTTGCAAGTTGTGGTAGAGAAAACAACTAAATTTGCAGAATAGCTCGGGACAATGTCAGCACCAACAGCGATCCCCCTCTCAACACAATCATGCATACCCTGCTACTCTTTGTTAAAATAAAATGAGACGTTATGTCTGCTTTAACCCAAAAACTACCATCACTATCAAAGACGCTTTCAGTGTATGCAGTCTTAGCTAGATGTTTAACAAAAATATGGGTATCAGGATGTTGTTTATATAAGGTACTGCTTTTTACATGAGTGGATAAGAAATTATAAACATCAATCTACTATAACGAGTAATTTTCTATCTAGTGTGTCGAACAATGAGCCTTTATCTTGGTATCATGATGATTGAGGTAGTGATTCAGGATGATGCTTTTGCCTTCCCCTTTGTACGTGATCGTTTGGACCTTGCTTTTTCTGCAGCTTTTGCTTCTTGAGCCTTCCTGTTTTCTGCCGTTTTCCAGAACCGTAAAAGATGGTTATCAGTGCGACCAGGAAAGAACTTTGTCAACATCGACCACTTTCGTCCGTGCTCCTCAATAAGTGCATAGAGCCTTTCTTCTTCTTCAGCGGTAAACGGGGCAAAAGTAAGGGAAGGATCGAGAATATTGGTCCACCGTTCACGGGCCTGCATATCCGTACGACCTGGCAAATGCCGTTGTATCTTGTTCCAATTGCCAACACCATAAAAACTCACAGCACGTCGAAGTGTTTCATCCTCTTGTTCTGTCCACTTTCCACGGCGAATGGCAGGGTTGAGTGATTTCATCCAACGTTGAAGACATTGATTGCCCGTTCGATTGCCCAACATGCTCGCTGTTTGTTGCCAATTTCCTTCGCCCAAAAGGGCTACTGCTTCTCGTAACGATAAATCATCTTCTTCGGTCCATTTCTTCTTTGAATGACTGGTATTCCTTTCTGATTGATATCTCGAAAAGCATTGTGAAGCGGTGCGATTGGATCCATGCTCCTTGGCTATCAATTCCCATTTGCCGTATATGCCATGCTTCTCCACCAATTCATGTAGCTTTTGTGATTCTGCTTTGGACCATGGCTTTTTGTTGATTCTTGGATGTTCTTGGGTTGTCCACTGAATAATGCATTGCACTGGTGTTCTTGAATGTACCTAAAGAAAATAACCCTTGTGAACAATGACTCTTTGCTTTGAGTGATTCCATACGTACATAAAGTGCGCTAATACGCTTCCAATTCAACTTGTCCACTGGTACGTTCTCCAATTCCTTATCCGACATCTTGTCAACATCCCATATCTTGTGTTCCTCTTTGCTAGTATTATTAAACTGAATTTAGTAATCGCGTATATATGTTGAGAAGGATACATAGATACCTGGCAACGATCGAAACAACCAGTGCACGTCGTGCTTCCGCATGTACACCATCAAATAATCTTTGTCGCTCTGAATTTGACCCTGTATTACATTGTGAGCAGGAAATAAGAAACCTAAACCTTGTCTTTGTTTTACTTACAAGTACGTCGCACAACGCCCATACTTTGATCGATAGTATCCTGTTGGGAAGGATCGGTTGCGATGGGTGGTTTGTTGCCATCTTCGTCAATGAAAAAGTCATAGGTCGTCGGGTACTTTTTGTGGATCTTGACAGGCTTTTGGTCCATTTTCACTTCCATACTTGAGAGGTCTCGAACGTTTTGCTAATAAATCCATGTTGGTTATAGGTTTAATGAAACCACATTTCGCATATTTACCATCAACTCTTGCGTTGCACGTATCCGTTCTTCAATCCATCCAAGTTGATTCTCAGCATGTTGCTGCATTTCCATGTTTAAGCGTAATGCCTCTGCAATCGCAAGCGATCCACGGGTATATTCATCAAGATCAGGAAAGTCAATCAATGAGCTTAGCACATCAACAGGTTGCTCTAATGCTGATGATAATTCTGATGATAAAGGCGAACTTGATGCTGCTGCTTCGTCTTGTGTAGATGTTGGTTGTGAGTCCAATACTGATGCTTCTGCTTCTTCTTGTGTAGATGTGGGTTGTGAGTCTAATGCTGGTGCTTCTGTTTCTTCTTTTGTGGATGTTGGTTGTGTGTCTGGCACTGATGCTGCTGCTTCTTCTCGTGTAGGTGTTGGTTGTGTGTCTGATACTGATGCATCTGTTTCTTCTCGTGTAGGTGTTGGTTGTATTTCATTTGGTGCCGTTGCTGTGGCACCCTCCTCATCAACATGATTCGATGGTGTTGAACTTTCCATTTCTTGTTGACTTGTAGCATTCAATGACTCGTCAATGTTTTCATGTGTTGTATGCTTCTTTGTTTTCCTGGTCGCTCTAGCTCTTGAAGGTCGCAAGGATGATGACTCTTTGACGTTGGTTGTCTGTCGCTCGGCATGTGGTTTACGTGCAAGACGTGTACTGGATCTTAAAACACGAGAACTTGGCTCTGGTGCCGGTGCTTTTCCTTTAATGCGAAACGAATATGACACTTGTCGTTTCCTTTTGCGCGGCTTTCTAGTGGTGTCCTCAATGTCGTGATCAGCTGTGTCTGACATGCGTCCTTCCACTTGATCAGTGTCAGAATTTGACGATGGTAACCCGGCCTTTGAATGCTGTTGATCGTTTTCAGATAGGTTCAAGTGTGTATCACTGTCGGCCGGTTCATGTTGGGTAGGTGTCTTTCGTTTTGACATGCTTCAAGGTGGAAGAAGATGCTGACTTTTGGTTTCCTGCAAGCCGCCAAATTCATCTTCCAGCAGCAACAGCCTATGGGACATGCAGGCGTTGAGCTTCCCTTATACCCATCCAAGCACACCCACATTCATTATTCTCCTTGATAGAAAATTATAACAGCTTTAGCTATGTAGTAGGCATTGTGAAACCAAATTTAATATACATAAAAATATGGCTGCCCAAGAAGGAGAGCACTATTTCACTACATAGCACAGAGTACTATATTATGTATGAGGTTGGGGATATAACTCTTGTTCACGGCCATATTCATGAGTGGTAAGGCTGGTATCTATCGGATGGTGTCGGTTGTCCTTGTGTATGTATACCCATTGGAATGGCAAATAGAAAAAGAAAATGTTGAACAATGCACACAAGGTTCCGTGTGGGCAACACAAGCAAATGAGATATGCTTGTTGACCACGTACAACTTTTTTGCCCTTTCATGGAATAGCATTGAAGATTAGAAACGTCTCGTCCTACTCGAATTTCACAAAAGAGATGTTCGTCTCATATACATGCAACTAAGGTATCAACACAACAAGGTCAACATATGACATCCTATAGTGAATATCGCTTACAAGCAACCACGTTTTCCTTGATGACTCTGCCCTACAGTATTGGATTGCGTGTGCCACAAAGTTTCAGTACAGAAAAAGTAACACTAGCTAGTAGATTGAGAATACAAGATTCGTGAACCAGTACTTAGTGATTGTATCTTTAGTGTTTTCTTGGGGGGGGAGAGGAAAACTACTTACACCAACCACGCTGTTATACATAATTATGGGACACAGTGCACGGATGAATTACGAGCATCTAGTAGAGCTACTTCATGTGAATAAACAAGCGGAAAACAACACGGGAATAGGCCGCAAGTTGTACAAGGCATGTCGGGTACACGAAGCATCAGCGGTTGGTCCATGTTATACAAGTAAACTGGTACATCTTGACACATCTCTCCTCAAAACCTTTGTTGTGCATTTGACCAAGCGACACAACAAACTTTAACGTTATTGATGGTGTCATTTGAATGCATATGATGATCCACGTTTGATATACGACACACACACAAAGCGAACATGATGGGGGTTACGATCAAAGTGATACGGGTTCCCACCAGCCAAATCCTTTTACGTGAGGAGATGTTTGTTGTATGCCGCACATCACGTAGAACAGCCGTGCGCACATCTACATGTAAACTTTATTGCATTTTGGGCATATGTGCACGGACTAATGTCCCATTTCAGTCGCTTGTCCTCAACACAAATAAAGGGTCCCTTCGCACCACATAACCGACACTGCATTTCAGCTTCACTATGGCCTGACTCAAAAGATCTATGTTCTTGTCTTACCATTGCTTGCTTGTTACACACACTGGGACAACATCCGTGGAAACAAAGAAAAGAGAAAGGACAAAAGTTTTGTCGATTGCATATACCATTGTCGGCATAATGCGCAACGTTCCGATTTTTTTTTTGGAGCATGGATATAGTAGGCTTCAGGGAAGAAGGGTGTTTCATCGGTGGTGAACCGACCAAGATCCAAGAGATGAAAAGAGATGGTAAGCAGCTCCAGGTGACAAAAGTAGAATAATCAACCTCTCATTATGCATGTGAATAATCTACATAGATCGGTTTCTCCGCGCTTGAATAGATGATGCACCAGAACACGATATCAGCTTATTCCCAGTTGTACATCGATGGATAAGGACAGGTGCACCGGAGACGAGGCAAAAGATGCAACCTATCCACCAGCTTGTGTTGCACTCGGAATCTAAAACTAGGATGGTTGTGCGAGTAAGAAAGCTTCTTTTCCCTTGCCTTTATAACCCCTTTCATTCAGGGCAGCTTACGTTCTGACGTATGCAAACATCGATATGTATTCGATGGGAAGGTACCAATTTTTGATTTTTTTTTTTACCATGCCGTGTCATTAGCATAGCATGACTCCATTTCAATTGCTTGCAGCTGAGACTCATTTGATGATCCAAATCCTTGCTATTGCGCTGACGATCACCGGCATAATGTCCTGGTTTTCGCAAGATATCATCCGAAGTACATTGAGTGTCCGACTGGATAGTGGGCCCAGCGGTGTCTATATATCGATGGTGGAGACTTGCATATGTACATTCTAACAATCCAAAAAGATTGACGGATTGTGGTGATTGTTACCGTTGCACCAAAAGAAATGTGGTGCAATCCCGATTGTCTACTTTCTTTCCTTTGACCCAAAGCAAGCTTTTCTCCTTCTAGACGTATGTACCTGGATATAAAAAAGGTGTCTTTTCCACACGCTTCCTTTTTTCTTCGCCTTTCTTTTCCTTTTAGGCTACCTATTCCCACTATCATATACCTCTATCTTTTTGATACCTACTACTTTAATCCAACATAAATGATAGTCGCAGCTCCATCTTGGAATTCTCTCACCACATGGCATCCCGCAAAAGCAGGAGCTCTTACCGCAGCTGCAAGCTTTGTTGCTCTTGCCGCCATTCTCTATCGTCAGCTGAGTAGCTCCAACAAGGATCAAGGAGATAGTATCCCATCCCCTGAGGGATCACTTCCATTTATCGGTAACGTCCCCCGATCTTATCAATCCATTGCCCACACCAAATCATATTCACACACTTTCTTTCCTATAGGTCATCTTTGGAAACTACGCAAGGGTGCCGTCAAGAAATGTCTTCAATGGCAAGACGAGCTCGGTATGTAATTTAGATATCAATCTCATTATTACTTATCACTCAACTACAAAAATTCTAGGTCCTATCTATCGCCTTAACCTTGGCATGGGCAAGAAGTGGGTGATTATCGGTAGCCCCACCGTTGCACATGAGATCTTGGTTGCCAATGGAAGCATGACAGCTATTCGACCTTATCAACGACCCATTCATGACATCTTAACCCTTGGAGGAAAGTAAGTTTCGAATTATCTATATCTATATCATCATCTCAGCGCGATGTCTAACGCGCCATTTATCATTTAGAGGTGTTGCTTTTGCTAGTCCATCGAAAGGATGGCGTATGATGCGATCAGCTTGTAAGTTTCATGATGCTAGAATCATACAACGTAGGCTCATTCAAATTTTCTCTTATGATAGTACATGCATTGGTTAATCCCAAGAACCTCGAAAAGTATAGCACGCTCTTGGATAAGGATGCCGACGACTTGATTGGTTACTTTTTATCACACAATGGGGGCAACGTGAATCCTGAACTTGCATTGATGCGTACTGCCCTCAACTTTGTGCTCATCACTTGTTTCGCTATCAATCTTGGCACTTTGGATGATCCATTATTTCGACGAATTTCTATTTCGGTAGAAGAGGCAGCTTCATTTGTTGGTGTGAGCAAAGAGGCGCGTACTTTCCTTCCCATTCTTGGCAACAAATTTCAAGAGCGATTCAAGGATTATATCAATAACCGACATCACCCATTGCTTCGTGAAATGATGGCTCAGAGCATGGATACTGGCAAGGAGTGCCTTGTACGAACATACCATGAACTCCGTGATGAAGGCATTATCGACGATGACGATATTGTGGTTGCCATGAGTAAGCTTTAGAGTTTAGGCTATGTGTTTGTGTGTGTGCGTGTGCTGTTGTCTAACCTGATGTGCGTTCTTTTTGTATAGCGGAGATCATGACTGCAGGCTCGGACACCACAGTTGCCACGATGCTGTGGCAATTACTTATTCTGGCCAAGTATCCCGAAGTACAAGCCAAGATGCAAGCTGAAGTTGATGAGTTCGTTAAAAAGCACGATCGACTACCAACCTTTGCCGAACGTGAAGCCACGCCATATATTATTGCTACTCAAAAAGAATGTATCCGTTTCCGACCCACATCCTACTTTGGCCTTCCCCATGCTGCTGATCGAGATAGTAAGTACAATGATATACAAATTCTGGCCATGTGATTTCATTTCGCTCACATGACCTCATAGTCGTTTGGCGCGGCAACATCATCGAAAAGGGCACTACTATCGTAGGCAACATGCGAGCATTGCACACCAGCACTGAGCTATTTGAAGATCCAGAAGAATTCAAACCCGAGAGATTCTTGGGTCGACCCGCTCTTACCATGTTCAGTGAAGCCAATGGCAACGTCCAAGACCGAACCAATTTTATTTTTGGATTTGGAAGGTAAGAATTGCGCACAGCAATCCATAATTGCGGATACACAACATAATACTTACACCTACGCCACAACGGCTTTCTTTCTTTCCACAGACGTACATGCCCTGGTATTCATTTGGTGAGTGACAATATCTTACGATGATCGTGTTGTGTTATAGTGATACTAACAGCTATCCACTTAGGCCGAGTTACAAATGTACAACATCTTTGTTCGCCTATTCCAAAAATGCACCATTATGCCTGGCCTTGACGATAATGGCCAACCTATACCCATTGATCTTGAAAGTCTTTCATCCAGAAGCTTTGTATCACCTCCTGCACCTTATCAGGTGCGCTTCGTTCCACGCGTTTAAACTTGTACACTGTAGAAATAGCACTAATAAACCCAGCGTGTATATACCAACCAACATATGGTTAAGGATTGGGGATAAACATTCACGAAAAAGGATGACAAGTGAAAGTGCAACACCAGATGACCAAGTCTTCTGGCGGCCGTTATCAAATCGCTAGCACAGCAGTAAGACGACGTAGCATCTTGTTACACAATGACCACTACTGCATCGTACTCAGGGGGAAGCTTTCTACAAGGCATTAGCAAGCAACATCCCAACTAAGCCTAACAAAGGATTTATAGCATGCAAGCTTTCAATTGGTGCATATCCTCATTTCCTGTCATACAGCAAGCTTGCTCTAGTTGCAAGATAATGCATGACATGACAGTGGCTATATAGTATTATCAAGGATTCAACATCATCATTGCGCATGACGAAAAGGTTCAAATATCGTATTTACCCGTGAAGCTAAAAGGGCATGGTATGTGAAGTACTATAAAATATGTCGCAAGCCAGCTTGACGAAATCATGGTAGCTCCTCGCATACCATTATCTACGCCATCATCGCCGCATGGAATGATCTTGTGACCTGGAAGATAGTTCTTTTACTGAGCAGCTTTTTCTCACAGCTTACAAAACCATATTTTCCACGTGATTGTCTTTGAAAATCTGATTGCCGTTTACTGATCGATGATTCTCAAACACTGGGTTCTACATACGTAAAAGGTAGATATGAATAACACACTCTTCCATATGCCAATCGCATTATAATTCCCCTTAGTAGAAGGTTCACTGCAGCATGAATTGCGAGGGGGGTGGACTAAAAGTTTGCTTGAAAACAGCTTGCACATGATGACGAATCTTGTCGTTTCCTCATCTCGATAATGATGCAGCGCACGACCGGACAAGCAATCTTTTGGTACTGCATTATGGACTAAGTGTGTAAAAGGCAGCTTGTGTCTTACAGACACGCTCACACATATTCCCATTTTTAGATAGTGGGCGGGGGTAGAACTATGCATCATGTATGAACGCTGATCATTACAACTTGAAAGGAGCTGCAAGCTGCATCAATGTTGCCTCACGTCATCCTGTCCCTTTCTTGAAGGATCACCGATTAGTGTTTGATTAGTACATCCCGTGCAAAACTCTAATTTCGTCAATCAAGAATGCACCCAGCTTATTATGGATAATGGTCTTATTCTTGGTTTTCTTAACTACGCCATGCACAGCATCAGCATCTAATCTATTTGCTGCGGGTTTGAAGCCTCCTACAGGCGCTTTGTCCTTCGTTACCCCATGTTTAGGTTACGTGTATACGAATTGGGCTATTCAGAGAACATGCAGCAGTGATGATGGTCTGTATGATTTATTTATTGGAAGGATTTTACAAATCTATTTCTCTTTCTACAGCTATGAAAGGCCTCGTTTTCCAATTCCATGCACGATGATAATTGAATGGGGCCTTCTTGGATACCACTGTCACGTGAGCCTGCATAACGACATCCTGAATTTGGGTTGAGCTGGCGACCTCTTTGACCACGTTCCAACGCTCCATGCCCTTTTTACGGAACTTTTTGAATCGCATCAAGCATGACTCTGCTCTACAAGTAGGTTAAAAATAAAAAGCACACACCTGGTAACATCGCAACTGACGACAATGACGTGGTAAAGTAGATGTTCGATGTTCGTCAAACTGTGCCAATGCCGCTTGAAGGGTTCTCGGAATGGATCAAGCAAAGCATGGAGAGAGAAGGCGTTCAAACTGACAATGCGGTGAACCTTTTTGGACCGTCAGGAGGTGGCAAGACGTGGACTTTGACAATGCTTGTGGAGGACACGTTGCAGCATACGGATGGCAGCATCCTTTGTCTCGATTTGGATGGACGTTGGAATACGACACCTACTTTAGGACATGAGCGATTTCATCTCTATCAACCATCGACAGCAATGCAGGTGGCTTCTATGTTTGAATCCCTTGATGATTGGTTCGATCAACACGCTGATGAGATGGTGCTATGGGTACTCGTGGATGGTATTACGATATTGGATGGATCCATGCTCAGCAATCTCAGGCAATGTCAACGCAAATGGAAGTTCGCATTAGCAACAACATGTGTCAACCATGCCCATCATAGCAGCAATCTCCCTTATGATTATTATTTCTACATCTCCAAGGAATCCTCCAGTCATCACCCTCAAGTTAAAATGACATGGCCCATTGTTTCAAAACCTTTCTCTTTGATAAATAATAATGACCATCAGCACAATACAAGTGCAATACGACCTTCTTATCTACATTTGCCATTTATCATGAATATGGATGTGGCGAGGGGGATCGAGGCTTCTATTGCCATTGAAAAGAGAATATCTAAACTCCTTTTACTTGCGTCTCCATACGCTCATCTTTTCTCTACCAATGCGACTCTCGTGGCCTTTGGCATCAACAAGATAAATGTTGTCAAAATTGGGACCCAGAAGCTCATTGTACCTGTCAATAGATGGTAAGCACGTAGATCAAAGTTAAAAAGTGCAACGGAGTTACTTACACATCTACCGATAAACCGAATGGAGGACCACCTTCCTTTTCTTCAAGAGGGAACATGAGTGCTACAAGAACACCTCCAGGCTTGATAATCTCGGCCATGCGGGAAGCCCACTGAGGACGCATCGATGGTGGCATTGCGCACAAGAAGCTATTGTCCCATCCTATAAGCATGCATATCCCAGTTCCCAGATCATTCTACTAGTAGACTTACGTATAATCGTAGATCAAGTCATAACCACCTTCTGGGTACTTGAAGTTGTAAAAATCATCACAAATAAAGTCATAATTGCTGCCCTTTGGTATCTCCTACATTAATAGCAAATCAGTATCCATGCACACATCCTGCATGATAGAACCCCCTACCTTGTTCAACTTGTCAACGCACGTGGCACTCATATCCATACCAGTCATATGTCTTTCAGGAGTCGCAAGAAGTAGCACATCGTAACCTAGTGATAGGCTGCGTGAGACGGATGAAGAATGCACCATCATCGAAGAAGTATATATCCTTACCACTACCACAACCTGGGACAAGACCACGACCCTTGGCAGGAAGCAGATCGCTGTGTTCCTTGATAAGAGTTACCAAAGCAGGGCTCGATTCACCGTGATCCCATTGAGTGTTGCCATCTTGCCATTTCTTTTCCCAATCGATAGGCTCGGTCATGTTGTTCAGTAAAGTTCGAAACTGGTGGGGAAAAAGCAGAAGCATGAGCGGGGCCTATATATATACAGATTGTTCCACTGAGATGATGGCGCACATAGTTAGTTGATGATATCAAGCCCTTCCATTTACCTCGTTTCATATCCACAATGAGTTCTCCTTTTGATACAATATATCCCATTCAATCATCATAAATATAATTCACACTTTGCCATCGCTATTATATAGCTGCAATTGATGCGTTGTTGTAGAAAAGATATTCACTCTCGTTAACAATGGATGCGCCACGTCATTTCTCGTCAGCTCATGTTTCATTCGGAGCCGGATAATCCTGCATCGGCAATTCGTTGTCTCCGTAGGCAGTTACCAATGATCCCCGTGACTTTTGATCTTTTGTCTCAACTACCTCCAAACACAATTTCCAATATGCTTTGTCAGCTACCATCATATAAATATGACTTTTCGTTCAGCACTATCAAATGGAATCATCTGAAATTGTTGTTGTTGTTGTTGCATAAGAAGTGTGGTAGTAGTAGTAGTAGTAGTAATATAGTAGTTGTAGTAATGCGCGCATTATGCATCATGACCCCCCGCACCTTCTATATCAATAAAGAATATCAGTGCAAGGAGAAGGGTTGTCGTTGGCTGATATTCGTCATCTGACAGCATAATGGGAACAGCATGAGTAGGATACCCGTGACCCCGCATTGATCCGTTCGTAGATGATTCCGCATCTGGCTTGGGATGAGTGATTTCAGCTTTTATTATGCAGCCATTAATTAATGGTCGTCTTCACCGCCCATGAATACGCTGCATGAAATGATGGCCCATTACCTAAATACGTATTACCATTCTTGAATGAGATGATTCCCTTTCTCCCGTAGAATAAGAGTCGTGTGAGATGTGTGATCGTTTCCCAGTTTATATAGTACTAACAGATGACCTTGGGCTGTCCAGACTATTGCAACCACGAGGTTTTACACAAGCTCCCCTCCAGGTAGTGTAACGTCAAATCATGTAACCGTTCTCGGCACGTCAACACGTTTGGACCATGTGCACGTTGTGCACAAGGCGTCGCTGTGGCTCACAAGCCGATCCGATTGTTTAAATCTCCCGCCATTGTTTTATGTTGTCGTTTTCTTTTCTTTCTTTCTTCACCGTTACTCTTGGCGTCTTCACTCTACCATCATTAGCGATGACTGCGAATAATTCCGCCACGGCCAACAATAATCATGCAGCAGTGCCAACCGATAAGCATAGAAGAAAACGTCTCAAGGTCGTTAGCGCATGTCTCGAGTGTCGTCGCAAAAAGACAAAGTGTAATGGTGAAACACCATGTGCTGGTTGTATTAAAGCAAAAGTTGATTGCAAGTATGTGTCCACCTTGCAACAGCAGCAGCATGTAACCCGATCTCGGTCGGCAGCGGCACCTGTGGCTCGTCACCACCAACAACAGCAACACTCATCGCATCGGCAACATCATACAACGGCAACAACAACATCCATGGCAGCAGCAGCAGCCAGTACATCTTCTGGTTCTAATAGTAATACCACAACAACGCATGCCAATCGAGCTACCGTCAATGCTATTGAGCAAAGGCTTACTGTGATTGAAGATATCTTGCGTGCTCTCTTAAAAGATCGTGCTGCAACTACAACTCCTGTTCCTGCTGCTGCTGTCGCTACTCCATCTACCACTGCTCAAGGCTATTTTGCCCATTCTCATCCATCGCTTCAGTCGTCTTACACGGCATCGATGCATCATGCTTCTCATGTCCATAATTGGTATCCAACACGGGATTGGGTTTATACCTCCTCCCCATCTTCCAGCTCCTCAACATTCTCCTCTGCATCGTCAGCACCACCACCAACTTCGGCATTTCACTTGCCGCCTTTACGTCAACATCAACCATCACCTCCTTCGTCTTCTTCATCATCGGGACCACAGTCATCCACTTCGATCCGTAGTCTCTTGAACGACAATGATGATTTGCCTACTCCACCTCCTACAGCCACCTTTTTCGAAAAAGAAGCACCTGTATCAATTGGAACCCGCCAATACGCCGAGTACTATATGACGCCTTGATAACTTTCCACCATCAACCATTGCAAAAAGAGTCATACAACAACCCCCAACACCCCCCACACACACATACCCCTTTTTGTACACCTCTCTTACACAACAACATGCAACATGCCAAACTTTCTCTTTTGCTGGTCAACCGGTTTGCCTTGCATCTTTTGTGATATGATACCCTTCTTCCTCTTCTCAAGAACATGCTGTCTATGTATGCCACACCCCTACTTAGTATTATCCTTTTTTAGAGTCCCTTTCATGAGCACATATCAATCACCCAATAAAAAGTTTATATCATCATGAAGAAGAAATCGATGGCAGCAGCAGCAGCTACCTGTCAACAAGTTTTGTGTATCAAACGAGATGATTCATGTTTCAGGTGTATCTATAAACTGGGTACCTGGCGTTGATCTCATATTTTTATCGCCCTGGTGTAGAGATCGTCGGCTGATTAAGACCTTAATAATGACGCTATGTGTGTTTTATGCATGGAAGGACACACCTATTTTCATGCACGATGCATCCTACTATATCGAGAAGCATGTGCCATGCTGCTTTCTCCGGTAGTGTTCCCACATAACAAGAATAGTTGATTGCATTATTATGACCATGGTGGGAGGCACAACATCACACTCAGCCACGGTATGCTTCCATTACAAATGATCTTTTTACGAAAAAAGGTGCTGACTGATGAGCCTGGTGATGAGATTAGGGAGGATAAATATATGGATGCAGCATGACAAGATGAGTAAAGGGCGGGGAAGAAATTAAAGTTCCTTTCAACACATGGAAGGTAATCTAATTCGTTTTTTGAAAGGAGACAAGATGAAAGAACTAAAGAGAGAGGGCTGTGCGTGTCGCGTGGATGTGGCGGTTAATGTACATTTGAAGAAGAAGCCGAACCTTAAAATGTCCCAAGTAGTAGTAGTAGTAACACACACATCACATACACACGGCCATGGTCAAGATTGAAATGACTTTAAAGTTGCTTTTGATAACAAAGGGTAAAAAGTGAATGAATGAATGAATGGGATATTTATTGTGTATGGTTTCATCATGGACAACGAGCTGCAATCATATTGGTTGTGTTGCTGTAAGTCTTGTGTCTCTTTGTTTCGCCGCCATCCAACTCACCTATCGCTTCGAGATAATCCTTTGTTCCTTTAGCCCCTGGCAACACAAAGAGCCGAGGGTCGCAGCTTTACACCTCCAATCAACCTGCCAAGTGTGGGCTTCCATGGACATTTACGCTCTCACTCGCAAGAAGCGTCCTACGCATCTGACGCTTGGCCAATCGACGACCATCTCTCGACCTCCTCTTTCTACAATCGACACTATCGAATCACCCACATTAACCGAGCAGTCGTCAGTCGATTCGAAACAGCAATCTTCCTTGAATAGTGCGTCCTCCTTTTCTGAACCCGTTACTGGACCACCAACTCGGCACCACTGGAAGGTAAGTTTCAAGGGATATGTACCCCTATTATCATCGTCATCATCAACTGATGATCAATCCTGCATTCTATTAGCCTGATGCCGATAGTACACACTGTGCCCAATTTGGTTGCAGGACAGCCTTTGGTCTCTTTGAAAGGAGGCATCATTGTCGCAAGTGTGGAGACATCTTTTGCTCGGAGCACTGTGCTCAATCGATACGGCTGGATCAATCATCTCGCTTTCATCCCAAGGGTATATTATCACGGTGCTGCAATGGATGTGCAAATGACTATCGTCGCTGGTTGACGGGTCTAAAGGATACCCAGGAGCAACAACATCAACATCAACAAGATGAACATGGAAGAGAAAAGCATTCTCGTCGACGTACGGGTATCATGACACATCAACCACACGCCATGGAAGGTGTGACAGAGCTTGGGAGAGATGGTATTAATATTTATACATGTGTATATCGATTCATGATTTGTATATTAACAATCTATATTCTCAGACATTGTAGAAGCTAATCGACATCCTATTGCCATCAAGAGCAAACATGAAGGTAAGACTGTGGGTTTATATTACCGGGATATGGAAAGCTATGGTGGTACCTTGATCGGCATCAAACTCACTTTTCCATTTTCAGTGGCCTTCAATCCAATTCCATCCGTACCTGCAGATTGGCAATGGTCAACCTTTTAGATCATTTCCTCCCCTCCTCACTTCACACAACAACAACAACAACGCACATCATCATCCCACACTCACGCATTATCCGCCATGTCATTATATATATTCCATCCATGTTTTTTCTTGTTCTAACAACATTCATACACTTTATTTATAAAACTTTTTGGGCATATTTTTTTATGGGTAGTCAAGGTGGTGATATTGCTATGTAATAGTGTTTCCATGACGTCGGTTGTGTAGTGGTTGATTCCCTTTCCTTTTCCCTCCGCTACTGCTCTCCCAATGAATACCAACGACAGCGACGACGAGTTCTTTCGAGAAACGCATTATGCACGCTACGGCTATGATAGAACGTAATAGCAACCAACAGCTTCTTAATTACAACACTCACCTTCGTATCCTTTAGAAATATCTATGGATTGGCAGTTCTCGATTCTCGGAAACCAACATGCTTGGATCGCGCAGAGGAATTTCCTTCCCATCGATTCGAAAGTTTCCCGTCAACAACCACCGACAACGCACCCGATCCGCTAAAGAAACCTGTTCGCCACCTTATTGCTGCTTCGTCTTCCGAAATGGTTGGATTGGCATCGCGCGATGGATATTGGAATAGTCTTCATATGGGTCTCGGGCTTACCATGGGCCGACACGAAATGATTGCCATGGATGCTGTGGAGGAAGGGGACCGTGTTTTGGTGGCTGTAGCTATTGCAGAGGTAAGTTGATATGTGAGTGCATTGTGTGTTTCCTATCACGTTGTAAAGCTGATATGCAATACGGTCATCACGTGACTAGAAAGAGCCCAACGACACATTTCAATACTCCCTTCGGATCTTTAGCAGCTCAGCACCCTATCTGGAGCAAGCGTTGATCGACATTGCAGGCAAGTATGTTCAAGGAGGAATTGGGTTTCATCTAACAAATGTACCAGATACCCGACAAGTGATACCCTTATCAAGTGCGCCTATGCATTTGACTCATACTTGGAGCAAGGAACAACATCAGCTCATGTTTTTACTCACGGCACTGGATGGACGGATACATATGTATATGGCACAAGATGATAACATTTTCAAGCAAGTCGAAGATGTGGGATCTTATTATCCAATGATGGCAGAAATATGCGAGCACCGTTTAAAGTAAGTATAGGGATGATGCCGTCTTTCATTCAAGGTTTATAACTTTTACAAAGGATTCTCTTCATGCATATCTATGATCGACCTAATGGCCAACAAGTGATCTGCGCGGGCGGGCAAAATGGGGATGTGATACTGGCGATCTACGATCCAGGTACAATACAACAAGATCTTGTTCAAGAAAGGTTACTAAATACATATCATGATGCTGTAGATGGAAACCAAGTAGCATATCATACCACCCGTGTATTCAGTCCCATTACATCAGTGCTTGTATTCCAGCAACGCGTCTCCAATACGGTGCATCCAGAGGATGAGCTTCATATCGTGGCAACGTGTGCCATCGAATTGGCTATTGTATACAGGTATATATGGGTAATTTGGGTTTTATAAACGGTCAAGAGGTTTATTAATAGGATGAGTTTATTATAGATCAATCGAGAACAATGGCTTGAGCAAAAGCCGTGTGCTACCACAATCCGGGAATTACGACAGTGTAATGTGCTCTCATGCTATGGACGTTGACTGGGATGGCGAACGTGAAATCATGATTGGTACCTACGGTCGACAAGTTTTGATTTACAAGCAAGGTAAAGAGGGAGCGGTGGTAAATATATCCAGGGGGTAGATCATTTACACAAAAGGCAAATGCAGTGGCAGGAACACAAGAATATAATGTGCTTTGGAGACGACAATTTGCATATCCAATCTATCGCATCTCCCATTTGGATCTCAACCGTGATGGGCTGGACGAGTTGATTGTCTCGACCATGTACGGGGTCCATGTCTTTCAGGTAATGTGATAATAATATGGGATTTTTTTTCCATTCGTGCTAATACAGCCGAATGTTTTTTTATATTCCCCCTTTGTCCATGGGTGTAGCCAAATATGAAGAGAGCGCGAGAACGATTACTAGAGGTGCTACAGTACGTGGAAGGAAACAAACGACGCATCTACGAGCTTGTATTGGAATGGAGGCATCAGAAGGAAATGGAGAAAGCTATTGTGTTCGAGTCACAGTGAAGAAGGAGATACGGAAGAAGAACATATTTGGAGCGTGTTTCGTGTGAGCAGCAACAGGCAGCAGCAGCAGCAACATCAGGGATCACCCAAAATGAGTGCACCCGAGCCAGTCATCTCCCATTCTTTCTCCTCGACAACAACAACAACAATACATCATGAAAGACAAGAACTTGGATGTTCAATGGTTACACATTTCCCATGACACACCCTGTTTCTTTTTTCAAAAAGACAAAAGTGGCCCTTTAATACAAATAAATTCGTAATGGAACGGTTCTTTTAAGATAACAACATGATGATACCGATGATATGACAGTAAGATTGGAATAGACTTTGAAAACGGTGGTCTCGGCCCCGTGGTATGTGATAAAATGCAAGTTGGTACGAAGGCATTGGCACAACCAAGAAAAGGGATGATAATGTGCATCTGTGCAAAAACACATGACTATGTGTGATACGGGGGAGAACATGGGGGACCAAAATACCTGATGCAAAGCCGCTTATAATCCGCCATGTTTGGGATGCAATGCAATGGGTGAAAGAAGACGTTCCTGATAAAAATTGCGCATATCCTTTTCTGGTTAGCGGGTGCACACAGACCGGTGAATTTGTTTGGTTCAAACAAGAGCGTTGGTGCCTGTTCGCCTGATGGCCCATTGCCCAATGTGTAGTTGTGCTCTTCTTGTAGCGCTATGTATGTGGCGTCTAGAACCTCTTTCCTCGACATACCCTATATACCCCGTCTCTCATATCCCCTTGACGCCCTCCTCTCTTTGTCTAAAGCAGGTGAATACAAGGGTGCCGATTGAGTCTGGAACCCACTTTGGCTGCCGATCGTGCTTTTTATCCCGAGAGATTAAGTAGTGGAAGGGGTAAATGTGTGTGTGCGAATAATGGGGGTAGACCAGAGTATAGTGGGGGGGTGGGTAGAGTGAAGAAGAAGCCCACAACAGCAGTTTATGCAGTATGTCGTGAAACCTAAACAGGCAGCTGTGCAACATCCGCAAAACCTGAGAGATAAAAAGGTCGCGACCACATTCCCCCCACTGGGTCGTGCGTTCGTGCAGTTCTTTTTTCTCTTTTTTCTTTCTCTCTCTCTCTCTTTATCTTTTTCTTTGACTTGTCTACAACAACCACTTGCTCCTCCAACGTTGCTATAACGACCGCCTTTACACAACAACAATAACAACAAAACCTTCTGCTCATTGCACTCATCATTCCAATCGCCAACTTAAACATACACCTTTGGTCTTCACCATGGCCACTGTCCCACCGATGCCTTCTCCACCATCACATCATCCCACAACCTCGCCATCCTCTCCTCACTATACACATCGAAGACCATCATCGACCACGGGTCAAAAGCGAGGGTTGACAAGAGTCATCAGCAGCATGCATCCTGATGAGAAACCATCAAAGACACGTATTCTATCTCCCACCCGTGCTTGGTTAAAACAAGGAGACATTGTTCATGATTCGCAGTTACGCATGTTCAAGGTATCTTTGGGTAGCAATAAGGGTAGCATGGGTAAGTCTTGTATCTCCTTCATTATTTGGTTATGAATCATTGCTGACATTTTGTCCTTTCTTGATAGCAGCTTTATGCTATTTGCCAACGCGAGTACATTCAGTGGTCGAGTTTTATCATACGGTATGTTAAAGAGATTGGATTTATCAATATAAAAAGTCGACTCATTGGTGATATTCATTCAATAGGAAATCCCTGCAGCTTATCGACACCGTGGGATAGGCGATATGCTCGTCAAATATGCACTACAATGGGCGGAACGTTCTGGACTGCTGGTCATTCCGACATGCCCTTTCGTAAAGCGATACCTGAAACACCACCAAGGATGTCATGCACCTGTTGTTAGCACTGAGCAAGAAGGCGTCGATAAAATGGTCAGAATGCTTCCAACACCCAAGGATGAAAAGGATAATGTGCTCTTGCAGTAAATGGATCACGCAAACATATACGATGGGCACCTTTTATATATGTATATGCAACACAATTCCTCCATGGCTCAGCAATAGCGCCCAACGGGATAGCATCTGGAACAACATGCACGAACAATGATCCCAGCGAACAACGACGTAAACTCCCCCTCACCTTCTTCGACGATGGCCCTGATTCGCTCAATGGAAAAAAAAAGAACCATTCAATCACACAACATCCGTTACGTTGATACTCGATATGTAGTTAACCCCGTGACAAAGAAGGATCCTAGCAGTTTTTTTTCCTTCTCAGACACAAAATAGCTAGTGGAGTAGTAGTAGATTTGCAGTCTTTTGACATTATACACATTTGCATTATCATCTCCCAGTCTTTTACAATTTCACATGCATCATGTCGATACCCTGGTAATAATAGAGAAGAATTTTATATACCATAACAAGAATGACGGATGAGCTGATGTCTTAAAGTTTAGCTTTTCTATTGCCATCAACGCTAATGTTATTTTTTTCAAGCGCCTACAGCACCAAAAAGTCAGTCATCATTGTACCTTGATTCACCAAGCGTTGTTTTTTAAGATCACCTTATCGTACAATAGTTACGTAGGAGGAACCAATATAAAAGTGATCCACCTCCTCCTCTCCTCCTCCTCCTCTCCAGTAACCGGCAGGTCGATGACTGGTTTCAAGGTACCTGAAGGAAAGTATATCTTGACAGGATGACTTTAGCAACCATGTAGATCAATATAAAAAAATGCATGCCAACCTACATTGTGAATAATAAAACTAGTTGACTCGTGTCTATGAGATTGATCCACCTTGACAAAGTCCGGAAGAGGATATGGAAATGCTGCATGGAGTAACACAAAGGTTGTACACATACCAAGCAGCATCCGTATTTGGTCGTCCCTTGCTTTTTTATATATACGGCACTCACTTGGATCTTTCTCTTTTTCTCCTTTATTATTACATCCGCATTCAATATCTAAATCCTTTACTTCTTGACCATTCTTTTGTATCGTATTCTATTCTTTCATGACAGCCGCCACCCTCACGCCACCCACTGCGGTTCCAGAACCATCAACCACAGCTTCACGCACTACTACTCCACAACGAGCACCATCTGTCAGGTCTTCTCATGACCAAAAACGTGCTGCACGGGACTCGTCATTGCATCGCCAAGAAAGCCGACACAGCCATCACAATTCGATTGACAAAAGCCAGGACCATTCGATACACCGACGCCAATCCGAGAGACGTAAAACCATGCGAGTGGGCAATTACGTGATCAGCCGCAAGACGATCGGTGCAGGAAGTATGGGCAAAGTGAAACTGGCCGAGTGTATTACCGACAACGACCGACAACAGGTACGTCTTTTGCATACAAAACCTATTACACGTATGTATGACTAACATGTACATACCCTATAGTATGCAGTCAAGATCATGCCCAAAGTGAATATAACCAGTGCCAGCAGCGGCAGCAGCAGCAGTAACGGCAATGGCAAACCAAAGGATCCCAAAGATACACCAAAAGAACGAGAGCAGCGTACGATACGTGAGATGGCCATGATGCATCTCCTGAGGCATCCCAACATTTGTCAACTCAAGGAGTGGGTCACCGAGGGCGATTATTATTACATGTTCCTCGAGTATGTGAACGGCGGTCAGCTGCTTGACTACATCATCAGCCACGGTAAACTTCGTGAGAAACAAGCTCGAAAGTTTGCCCGCCAAATTGCGAGTGCTCTAGGTATGCGGTTGGTTTCATTCAAGGCGTATATATCACCTGTATATACTTATCGGATTTTCTTTCTTTCTTTAGATTACTGTCATCGCAATTCTATTGTTCATCGTGGTAAGTGGGGGAGGATTGTGTTGTAACACGAGTTCATTGTGAATTCTCACCTCCTCTTTCCGTAATTGGGTAGATCTGAAAATAGAAAATATTCTGATCACGCGGGATGAAGATGTCAAAATCATTGACTTTGGCCTATCCAATATTTACTCCCCGTCCAGACTCCTCAGCACTTTTTGCGGTTCTCTTTATTTTGCTGCCCCTGAGTTATTACAAGCACGTCATTATACCGGGCCTGAAGTTGATGTATGGAGCTTTGGTGTGGTCCTTTATGTCCTTGTTTGTGGTCGCGTCCCATTCGATGATACAAGTTTACCAGCTCTGCATGCAAAAATTAAAGCGGGTCGGGTGGATGGTTACCCTGATCATCTAAGCAAAGGTACATTGTTTGTGTGTGAGGTGTCTTAAAAAGACTTTTTTGTATTGATATCTCCTCGCCTCCCCCCTATATTTAGATTGTGTTGATCTTTTGACCCGTGTACTGGTGGTGGATCCGAAAAGACGTGCCACGCTATCCCAAGTCATCAACCATCCATGGATGAACAAAGGCTATGATGATCCAGTTACCAACTACATTCCTCATCGACAAGCACTGGAATCTATCGATATGGATGTTGTAGAAGGAATGGGCGGCTTCGGATTTGGTGATCCGCGTGACATTTATGCAAGTCTGGAGCACATCATTGCAAACTCCGATTATCAAAAGGCCGCTTCACGAGTAGACCAAAATTATCAGCATCAATTGCATTACCAGCAACAACAGTCATCCAAGCCTCGTTGGAGACGCAGTTTACGCTCACCATCAACAAGAAGAAATGCATCATCACAACATCAACAACAACACGCCATGGATGATCCACAATCACTCCCAGCAATGTATGACCCCCTCGTATCCATTTATTATCTTGTCAAAGAAAAGAAGGAGTTTGATCAAAGACAACAGCAACTCAAGGATCAACGATTGGCACCTGCAGCACAATCAGTGCCTATTTTACGACGATCCAATAGCAGCTCATTCTCATCCATGGGTGGTGGCTCATCTCATGTGGATTCGGGTTTGACACGGAGGAAAACGGATCGTATCCCCAACACACCAAAATTGAACGACAATGATGAGAATAGCAATGGAATGATGCCCCGGTCAGGAAGCTTACACTTTCCAACAAGGTCACAGAGTACCCGTGTTGCTACAACATCTTCAACCTTGTTATCACGTAGTAAAAGTGCAGCTCGTCGTCTTGGCGCTATTATCCCCAGCAACAATAACAACCATCAACAACGATCATCTCTTGACGCAGACAAAGTACTTCCTCCTTTACCAACCACCAACACGATCCCACCTCCTCATCTTGAGACGGAAAAGACACCAACATCCTCCTTGTCTACACCTCTTAAAAAGACCTTTCACCAGCTTGTGACCACCACCACAACAGCAACATCCAATAAGGAGAATGACAAACAACAACAACAACATCGTCCCTCCCCTTGGCGTAGATTATCTATTGGACGTGGAGCAAAGCAACACAACCGTGCTTCAATGGAAGCTGCCAGTGCTCATGAACCCATGCCAACCAATAAACCCATTCCTAGCAGCGCGCGTTCTTCTGACATTGCTGATCCTACCATTGGTATGTATACAAAAGAGCAATGTATATGTGTATACTCATCTATCATGTTCTCTATAGACCCATCTTCTGTGGCAGGACCTGCTATGAGCACACATCCAAAGAGTCTTTTCAACTTTAATCGACGCCATTTATTCCGCAGCACGCCTCAAAAGCTTTTGGATGATTTGAATGATCTCTTATCACTCATGAGTATCAAGACCCAACAATCCATGCTGGAGCCCTATGTGCTTTTCTGTGAATGCGATTATCCCGATTGGACACGATTTCTATCCAAAGCACCCACCGTGGAAAATCCTACCTCAGACTCTACAACAACACCATCCGGGCAATCGAGCCGTATTGAGTATTCCGATTTGGAAGAAGGCGAACCATTACGCTTCACTGTCATGATTTATCAGGCTCGATGGGCTGGCGGTCGTCTTGGTGTCAAAGTCAAGGAGGCAGAAATTGATGAAGCAATCCTCACATCCCACACAAAAATCTATCGCAACTTGTACCACATTATCCTTTGCGAACTCGGCAAGATGACCAGCAGTCGCTAGTAGCAGTGACCACTCAGTTCATTCATCACCCACATATATCCATCATCATCATCATCATCATCATCTCCATCACCATCATCGTTTATATCATCATCATTGATACCATTTGTAGTGCATTTCAATTTCGTACATAAAAAAGAGCGCGCATGTAATGGGATTACTGTGTTTGTATACTATATGCAAATTGTGGGATCTGGGTTTATTGTTGGATAATGTGCAGCATGGTTTAGTAAAAGATCTCTTTCGATATACTAGATGGATAAAGCATCGTTAGTTTGCGTTTTTATCCTTTGTGTACTACGAATACATACTCTTCAGTGATGTAAAAATAGATCAACAAGAATTTCAAGATTTCGCCTTGTACCTAATGCACGAGAACAGGGTCAGTATCGTCATGTCAAATTGAGGGGTGGCATCTTACCGGTAAGAGGGGAGGAACAACATTGGGCATGGTATGGGTCAAATAGGTTTTGAAAACGTGGAACACAATCTAAGAGAAAAGAAATCAATCGCCATGTCCTCCATGCACCAAGCAGTTATACAAACCTCAGAGTCAGATGGCAGATCAGATTCTTTGGTAATCAAACGGAATCGTGATTGCTTGCCCAATTCTATCCAAGCAAAACGTCAATGCACTAGCCAACGTAATGCCAATCCCTGCCTGATATTCTTACCTTGCATGCGTTCAATGACATATTTTCTGGCGCGGTTATTTTCATATCCAGGCAAGTTGAGCAGCTTTTGGACCAATGCGACAGAAAGTGCATTATCGTCCTAATAGAAACCAGACATCAACCACCTATTTCCTCCTTTCACGTATCCATGGGCAACTTACCACATAAGACGGATCAGTGATGAGCAGAGCGAGAATGTTGAGAGGGCAATCAACAAAGCTGGTGCCTTGTTTGGGTAGTTGCTTTTCCACAGCTTCCACAGTGCGTACAGCAGGTGTAAAAATGTTTGAAGAAATCCACTACCATAAGCACATAAGTATGCATTCCACATGGATCCAATCCTCTTTCCAATGTAGTTAGTTACCTGACGTAAGCGATCATAATAAACCTTGGATGAACGATCTTCGAATCGGTGCCAATTTTCTTGGAAATCATCATACTACGTGGTGATGGATCAATTAGCCTCTATGTATCTTCCTTCCTCCCTTTGAGAACTATTTACCTGTTCCGATCTGAAACGTTCAATGATATTTGGCTGTGGACAAAGACGCCACAAGTACTTGTTGGTGCGAGTGGTCTTCTTTTTGCGTGTCACATGCGAAGGAGTATATTCGAGTTTGGGCAATGAAATGTTGAACGATGGATCGCCTGATCTTTCTGCTGGCATCCAGGCAAATGTCTTTGGATCATAGGGTGAGGTTGCCTTGGTGATTTCAGGAATCGCTAAATATTTCCCCTTCCAAATCAATATCCATTGCGATAGCTTATATTGACCATTACATACCAGGAGAATCATTGATAGGTCCCTTCCATGGTTGTGATCGTGCCTGGGGATTGGTGGATGGAACGGCTGGTGGTGCACTCGCAGGTTGATTGTTGTTTGTAGGTGGTTGCGGTTGTGGTGTCGAGGATGCCTTTTTCTTTGTTGTAGCTTGGATGTATTGGTTCTTTGCAAAGCAATAAACGTGATCAATGAGCATGTAAACACCTCGCGTAACAGGGCCAGTGTTGAAGAGATAGTTGTACAGGGGGAACTTTTGTAAGATCGACTGGCTGGACTGGGTTGATGTGACATGGGAGAAGACGTTGAAGAGAAAAACAAGCATCATGATAACTTCTATAGGCATTCGTTAGTGTCAAGTGGATAAATCTGCTCACGATCTTGTACATGCCTAAAACAGTTGCCAGTCTTGAAGACAACAGTGCAGTGAGGATGGGAATATTTGACGATGTGATCAGACGCACCGCAAAGAACACGGCCGCCATGGCTATCAGATTCCTCTTGATAACATATTCATTCCACGTACTGCTGGCTAGTAATGCTGCTAGCATGTTGGAGGGAGGTTGGGTGGAGCAGTACGAAGAAACAAGATAGAATGCATTTACTCCAGCCAGCGCGTTTAACCATCCTCCGCAGGCCTTCTTCAAGTCACGCGACATCCCTCCGCAGCTGTGCCGCAGGTGGATTTTATGAACTGTTGCTATCCATTACTTTGATTGAGCATTCCACAATGCTTGCACACTTTATCAGTTCGATCTATCATGACAACAATTCCCACGCCCACTCGTATATAAACAAGGTTGTTGTCACCAACACTATCATACGCCCTTTGTACGCATACCATCATCAATCAATGGCCCTTTGGTAAGTCTTCAGGATATTCTTTATTTGATTCCCCAAAACGAGGTTGCTTAGGCATTCATTCTTTATGTAGCTCACCTCATTGCCTTACCCACTTGGTGTGCTCATTGCTGCCTAATGACACTTGGCTGTATTCCTTGATGGATCCTTTGTGGTAGGTATCATTTATATGTTGATAAATGTTATTAAAAGGATGCCTAGTACATTTGTAGGCAAAAGCAACCCCAATCTGATGGGTAGTTGGGACCCCCTTGTGGGTGGCATAAGTATATGCATCCTTCTATTACCAACGGTGCAACCAGCAGCTCTTTTATCTTACGGTATAGATCGTTTTCCTTCGCCAAAGATGAAGCTGTGCGCTAAATGAGCGAGAACACATCTGGTCCGGCTGAAGCAAGTGCACCTACGCCAAGGACTGCGCAAAAGTTGATCCGTTAGCATCATTCCTTTATATTTAAAATTACCCACCACTACAAGAGGGGGATATACAAGCACTCTCAAAAAAGCGCGACTGGATATAGTTATGAGGCCAGGTTATAGAGGTACTATATACTGCAACAGTCGAGAGGGGTTGGCACTAAATTGCATATAGCATTTCTAGCTCAAAATCTCAACAATTACCAAGAGAGGTACACAGCATTTACTCGAGGTCTCAAGAAGGATGATTTCACCATCATGGGATACGCTCGAAAATCCTAAAGTGATATGAACAATGACGTCCAAGACAATCTCAACGAGATCATTGGGTGCTTGAAGAAACGCTGACTCGAGGAGCTTTCACGTAAAGTCAAAGTCGGTAGCGCAATTGCGTGACGAGATAACCCTGAATTCGTGGATATCAAGGTGTCTCTCGGGTATGTTCTGCACAAGCATATAATATCCTAGGATTACATTTACTAACATTTTATATAGCAATCACCCATGGACAACTGCTCGGTTGTAGTTGACAGAACTAGCAATACAGGAAGATACGATCGTACCATGCCCCGGCAATATTTGTATTTTCAAGCGCAAAGCACTGTACATACACATGGTCATGAAGTAATGGATTGCGGTATTATAGTGCAGACTCAATGCGAAAATAGCTGATGTATCAATGAATAAAATGATAGCAGCATGTATGGAAATTGGAGCGTATTGTATATCGCTGGAGAAGAGCATAATGACTCGTTTATTGTGGTCAGCTTTTGATTCTTGCTACCAATATGCTTGGTTGGCTGTACATACTACATGCATCCTTATTGTAACAGCCCAGCCTTTGCAATCCTTATTTCAAGAGTATAGAATGATTAGCCAACTTGCCACAATCAACCACTCATTATCCTTTTAAGCAAGGTGTTCAACATTCTTACCGGCTATGTTAACTTTGCGGTTGCCATTTTCATCTCCATGGATACAATGAAGCAATTAGATGCGTGATGCCTTGTATGATGATGTTCATTGTCTGTTGGGATCATTCTACGGAATAGTGCGATTCACCGTCGGTGTGGTACAATGAAGCAAATGAACCATGATATCCATAGGTACCGAAGACTCTTTATGATAGAGGTGGTTGCTACGCCGTATTGATGGATGCATTGTGTGCTTGGATTAATTCGGCATTCCGCTGGATTACCTAAGCAGGCGTTGGATTTCCTTTATATAGCATCGTTCCTGGGCTGCATGCTTTCCATACGTTTCTTTCAAAGTCAATTGTTACAATGTCACTCAGCACCTCCAGCAGCGATGAGTTTTATGGCGATCACGTTCATAAATGGGAGGAGATTCACCATCTAGTTTGTAAGCTTCTATTGGAAAAAGTGAGGGTGTGGCACCTGACACAAAAGTTGACGTCTGTAACATAGCAACTAACCAGGTGAAGCTTATCCGCCGTAACCGTGAAGGACAACGTCGATACCGCGCATGGATTGAAGACACGCTATCAAAGTACAAGGATATTGAGGATTATCTGCTGACCGAGAAGCTGCATTTCCCTGTGGATGATAATGATGAAGAACGACCTCATGTTATCGTGCTTCCTAATGACTTCCCATATTCCATGGAACCTGGCATCCAGCATATCCTCATCTGGTCACAAAGGTCCCTCAAGGAAAAATACGTGTTGGAGATCTTGGAAGAACGATATGGATCCTCAAAGTGGGAATGGGTCTATTTTGTCAATCCACCAGAGACACAAAGCGTACGTCGACTCCCTCATGTCCATGTATTCATGCGTCCTATTCAACTTCAGCAAGTGAATGGTGGTAGCCATAGTGATTAGTTTGTCATGAGGATAGCGATCAAGCATATAGACACACTTTGATTGAATTCCCGCACACCCCTCTTTCCATTCTACATATAAACGCGGGCTCTCTTCTTTTTTCTCACTTCCCAACAGTACTCTGTTTATCACGCCATGAGCTTCTTTTGGTCATTTGGCAGTAATACGAAGAAGAATGCAAGTATCCACTTTATATATTGAGCTTTGTTTCATGAGAGCTGATCGAGTGACATGCAGGAACCAAGCACTCCACCACCTCATTCACTACCCGAGCAACAGCAATATGCACATAAGGCTATGAGCAACACTTTTCGAAAAGGCGTTCAATACAACAGTAAATAACTGATAAATGCCTGTCCTTGACTATGCTTGTTGACGTCTCTCTTTCTAGTGAAAATCGTATTGCGTGGTGACGTTATGACAGGCAAGACAGCACTGTGTAAGGATCAATGTCGTACATATTATGAACATCCACACTTATCGCATGGCTAGTTAAACGCCTTCAGGGAGAAGAGTTTGATGCTTCCTATGTTTCGACCCCACAAATCCAAGTGGCCAATATACCATGGCATTACAGAGGTAAATCTTATTGGGCATTTCATTTCCTGGTGAGTGTATCTGACTATCCTCGAGCAGACTCCAACGACATCATCAAGATCGAAGTATGGGACGTGGTAGACAAAGCTCACAACAACAAAAATACCAGCACAGAATCGGGGATCAAGCTTGAACATAATGCACAGCCCAAGCAAGAGCAACAACAGCAACAACAACAACAACAACAACCATCATCCACTGAATCTCAACAGCTGGGACTCGACGCATCCACAGTCAATGTCTATCGCAACACACACGCTGTTATATTCCTATTCGATGTCAGCAAGCAGTGGACCTTCGACTATGTAAACAATCAGCTGGCTGATGTACCTGAAGCGCTTTCGGTGCTTGTGATTGTAAGTATCTCTTATCTAACCATAGTAAATGGAGCCGTTTTATATTAATCTTTGTGTTATTTAGGGCAATTGTAATGATAAGAGGTAGGTAAGTCCTAATCCTTCAAAGCATTCATTGTTCGAAGGAAGGAAGGAGGGTGACGAAAAGACAAAAGTGATCTCATTGTATTATCAGCGCGGAGCGAGTAGTGAATTTAGATCAGATTCATGCCACCCTTTATCAGCACAACAAGGAGCGAATCGAGAAATCAGCCATCAAACCCAACCTGATACGCTATGCAGAAACCAGCATGAAGACAGGCTTCGGATTGAAATACATTTACGACTACCTTGCTGTTCCCTTTTTACAGCTTCAGGTAAGCACCCCACTTTCAACAGAGAACGTCTCATTCAAATGGCTTTTTCAAAGATGGAAACATTACGGAAACAATTGGAGCTCAAGGCAGTTGAGATTGTTGATATTCTCGAGGCGCTTGACATGGATGAAAAAGTACCAGAGGTGATGAGACGTAGACGAGGCCAGGATAACTTTGATCAGCGTATGTATATATATATGGCATTCAACACATCATCATCCATCATCTCACGCTTCATTATCAGCATCTGAACCTCATTTGGCAAGACAACGAGAGGAAATGCAAAATATATGGGAACAAGATGTCAGTGGGATTGCTGCTGAAAGTAGGTGATGAAAGGATGATTGAAGATTGTTCATTGACTGAGGAATAACAAAATAGATCCCAGCCCATTGGAGATTCCTGAATCGCCTTCGTACATACGTAAAGAAACGCCTCCACCACCAGTGGCACCTGTACAAGGCCGTCGACGCGAAGGATCACTTGTATCTGAATCCGATCATATGCCAGCCGCTGTAGATCAGTTTGATGCCGGAGAACTGAATGATGATTGGTTTGCATCAGACGACACACCTCTTGCTATCAAGCACAAAATGCCTTTCAACAAAGCCGATTCGGATAATGAAGAGGGTGGTGGCAATCCCATGGTAGCCGGTGACGAGGATGTGGAATCGGTCGAGTACTATACTGCAGCCAAGGAACCCGTGGTGACCACAGCAAAACCCAAGCAACAGTCAGCCTCAGAAAGTGAAAATGGGGAGGATAGCGACAATGACCAATATAACTCGCCTTACGGAGACTCCTTCACAGCAACAGAACCTCCATCCCTATTCAAAAACGAATTTGGTAACGTGTGGGGCATGCAGCACGAGGATCCATCAATGATGGTGGTGCGTCAAACAAGAATTGAATCGGACAGCGAGGATGAAGATAATATTGCCACCACTACGACTACTCCTGGTTTGGCGCAAGAATTTCATCGTCCAGATATTGGAACACCATCCTCTTTTTCAGGTAGTGGATTTGGAGCTTATGAAGAGATTGGCGGTGATGGCGAGAACCCGTGGTCGTTGGATGATGATAAACGACATCAGCAAGAGGATGATGGTAGCCCCTGGCGCAGCGAACCGCTCGAGAAAGAGGTAAAGGAATCATAGATAAAAAAGGAATGTCATGGATTGATGCGGTATTATCGATTATTAGGTCAATGCGCATAATCAAGAAACTGAAATCATGTCCGAAAAACGGAAAGGCAAGAAAAAGGCATCATCTTCCAGCAGTGGCAAAAAGAAGAGTAAACATGGAAAAAAGAAGAAATCCTCCACGCCGTAGATAGCATTCATTATGAAACAAAGCCATTAAAGTCATATTGCATGAATTCACTATGTGCTACGTTGGGTGATATGAATGGCTACTTTTTCCCCAAACAATGTTTCACCCACACAATATGTAGTTTTAAGGAAGCGATTTATTGTTGCAAATGCAATAATCTTTGGGTATTATTATATATAACTCGTCGCTCTGATCCCCTTCATTTGGTATAAAAGAGTAAAGGTTGGGAAAATATACATAGTAGATGGCCGTATGAGTTGTGCATGCGTGCGTCGTAGATGTGAGTGTGTGCGTTCGGACTTTTTAAACCAACCTTGTTGCACTTGGATGATTTCCAGGCCGAGTGAGCTCTTTCAAGTCTTTCCCTACAACCAAAGTGGTGATGGAATCAACAGACAGCGTATCCCGGAACCATGATACGACCGAGATTGAAGCGAATGACACTGTAAACGACATGCCGTCTCCAACTACGGATACGATTACCCATCACGAGCCATCTGAAGACGATATGCCTCAGCAGTTGCTACCCGAGCGGAAACGACAGCAGTTCTCATATACAGCCAACGAATTAAGGAGAAGACATATTAAAAACGAAGAAAAGGTGGATAATAGTGGAAGTGGTTTTTATGAATGTAATATATGGTAAGCTATACTTTGAGCTATAAAAAAGTACACTAATTCATCTATCTTTATAGTTTCGACACAGCTACTCATCCCGTGCTTACATTATGTGGTCATTTGTTTTGGTAAGAGCATGATATTGTATGTTATAAGATATGTTGTTATTGATACATGTATTGTAGCTGGTCTTGTTTGGCTCAATGGCTTAATGCACAATCGAGAAACCCAACATGCCCGGTTTGTAAGGCAGGATGTGGAAAAGATAAGGTGATACCGGTATATGGAAGGGGACGAGAAGAAAAGGATCCAAGGTAAGGATGATATTATTGAGTTATTGAGTACTTGATCTGACGCCATATGTTATACATATTAGGAATGATCCCTCTATTCCAACTCGACCAGCTGGTCAACGACCACCACCCTTGCGAGATCCCAATACACCAGGCTCCTCTTTCTTTGGACAACCGTTCCGGGGTATGCATACTGGAAACAACATTGCCATCTCGGCTGGTATCGGTTTGTTCCCTTTTGGCATTGCATTTGTAAGTTGACATGTGTTACAAATCTCGAATGAAGCTAATTTACCCTATTACAGAATATCCCAACCTCCAATGCTGGTATCCATGGGCAACCGGGCCAGAATTCTTTCATGTCACGCTTGATACTAATGGTGATCATCTTGCTACTCGCTGCTATCATCTTTTATTAGTCGCTACAATTATCTTCCTCCTCATCCATGATCCATGAATACCACCCATTCACTTTTCTATATGCAACAACACACACACTCTCACACGCTCACTCATGCATGAACACACCATATTCCATTCTACTGTTGTAACCCTTTATCCACACGTTTTTCTTTTGAATGTCAAATACACTTGTCCATTTCCTCTCGGATCAACAAAGTTGAAGGATGGAAATGGTGGACTGGAGCAGGATAATGATTCACTTGCATTGGTTCGGGAAACAGCTGAGAATGGGACAAATGGGCTATTCATTAAATAGAGTGTAAGTATCATACGTCGATCCTGAAGCTCTGATTTTTCAGAATAATGGTTTGCTTATTTATCCATGCATGCTAATTTGTCACGATTGGGTATCTGTCGATCAGATCGACAGATCATGATGCGGATTGGCAATCGCAAGAATCTACTAAGCTGCCTGTAAATTGCAGAAGTCGGATTGGGATCCCACCAGCTTCTAAGCAAATCACTTTATATATCAGCCAAGAAAAAAATGCTAGAGTGGAGAAGAAGAACACTGGAAATGGTTGACATCATTCATTTACTTACGAGTGATGCTCAGAGATAATACGATGCCCATAAACCAAGGAGATATAGTAATATGTATGCGCACGGTCACCTTGTTGAATGATGATAATAGAGGTGATCTTGTCATGCTCATCTGTACATAACATCATTGCCCAGAATAAAGTTTCTTACGTCATGCCATCTGTATCAACTGAAACCGTAACCAGCTCAAGCCCACTTTTTAGGGTGCATATGCAAAAAGGCCTGTCATTTGTTTCGAGAACATCGATAATAATGGAGGTACTTCTCACACGATGATGATATATGAATGACTACCAGCAAAGCTATCATTGATCATGTGCCATGAATCAGTAGTAGATGATGAGACAACACGTCATGAAGCATGAAAAGGACCTGCTTGTGAGCCACACAATATGTATATAAAAGGATCTAAAACGGGTGCAGCATTGTACGGATTTTATTTGTTCACATGCGTCACGCGTGGACAACCCCTTTTCTTTCTTGCTAATGTCGTTCCAAATCACACCACAGCTCTATGAAAAGATCAAGCACTTTGCAAAGTTCCCACAGACAGCTGTCTCTCTTCGACAAATGGTCATGTTTGGTAATGCTTCACAATGTCCATTGTCTAGTGCAACAGGTATTGACGATACGCTCTTATAGGACCACGGCCTTCAAAAGGCACTATGTTCAAAGCCAGTCAGTTCCTGCATGGTAGTATCAACGTTTCCTTGTATGCTTTCAAATGCTGATATCTATATATCTCTTTGTTTCTAGAGGAATTACCTATACGTTTGGCCCATCGTGTCAAAGAGCTTGAAGAGTTACCTGGTCATCTAAGCGAAATGCCATCCATTGTCAGGGTGAAGAATTGGTATGCACAGTCGTTCAAGGTAGGACAAATGGGTTCTGGATCATCAACAGGATGACCGGGTATCGTATCACAGAGGAACATTGTATCTCACAATGTTATGCTTTAGGACTTGCTTGATTTACCACCACCCACACTTTCAAGCACAATGAAGGAGCGTATCAAGCAAGCATCAAGAAAGAAACCTTATTTGCCACATCATGTCGTCAATCCTACTCCTCCTCCACCTCCTGCTCACACTAATTTGCATCCTGTGATACCCATTGGACATCGGTAAGAAAGGAAAGGGTGGATACGTAGGGATATATGTACTCACCTATGATACGACATCACAAGTGCAGTTATTATACCAATGTAGAGGAAATCGATTGCTCTCCTGAAGTTTTGACGTACACCGAGAACTTTGTCAAGACCATTGAACAAATCAAGCAACGCCACGACCCCGTTGTCATGACAGTAGGCAAGTGACGATTCGTGTGTGTGAGAGACACAGACAAAGGATGAGAGTATACTTACACACTGCTCTTTAATAGCACAGGGCATTCTAGAATACAAGGAGCTCTTGAAATCCAACACGATGGATACGGAGGTGCAGCAATTTCTTGATCGATTTTACATGTCGCGTATGGGTATTCGAATGCTCATTGGTCAACATTCGGCTCTCTACCGTGATCCAGTGCAAAAGAACTACGTGGGAGTGATCTGCACCAAGACCAATATTCGAGAAATCGTAAAGGATGCCATTTCGAATGCACGATACATTTGTGAAGAGCACTATGACATATTCAAGGCACCAGACGTTCAAGTATATTGCCCTGGTGATATCGAATTCATGTATGTCCCATCCCATTTGATGCACATGGTCTTTGAGCTACTCAAGAACTCGTTGCGTGCAGTCGTCGAGCGGTACGGCAAGGATTATGAAGACGAGTATCCTCCTGTCAAGGTCGCCATTGCGCATGGAAAGGAAGATATCACTATCAAAATATCGGATGAAGGTGGTGGTGTTCCACGCTCCGGGATCCCGCTTGTGTGGACGTACATGGTAAGAATGAAAGGATGATATTGGATAGGGTTGTAGCCTAACAGGGTCAATATAGTATACGACAGCCAAGCGGCAAGATATAGAACGTCCTGACGAAGACAGATCGGATTTCAATGCACCCATGGCTGGATTTGGGTATGGCTTACCTCTTTCTCGATTGGTAAGGATGAACAATTCAAGGATTGGATAAGCATGGATTGCTCATGATGGAAACGGTGATAGTATGCAAGGTATTTTGGTGGCGATCTCAAGTTGATATCCATGGAAGGGTAAGTGATTCATATTGATAGTGTGAGCAGCAGGATATACTCAATTGGGTTATTTTAGCTATGGCACGGATGCCTATCTCCACCTCAACAGATTATCAAATAGCGATGAACCCCTTATGTAAAAGAACTTTATGCATTAGATCATCCTCCCACTCCATTCTTTCTTCACTCCGCATCCTTTTCATTCATCCGTTTTTGACATTGTTCAAGAGAACTGATTTCTACTATGAATGAAGATACCGATAATGTGACCTTTCCCACCGTATGCATTTTTTTAATCTTATCGATAGCTTCGTGTTAACAACTGAGGGGTATTTAGGAAACTATCCAAGCAGTGTTCAAAAACTCATGGAAGGAATCGAGCACCAAAGGTAATAAAAGAGATGTAGAGGATCAATGGCAAATAGCTCAATGTGCTAAGACGATCGATACAGCCAACAAAGATTCAATACAGCTTTCATGCGAATTTCTTCGGCTTTTCACTACCGGTAATTATGATAAATGACTGTGGGATAGACGCGACTTTTTTTTTCACTGATACGCATATATAATACAATCAGAGGCTGTGCATCGAGCGGCTGCTGAAACGGATCGCAGCACTGACAATGAAAGTAAACGATTGATGACTGAAAGCTTAGAACAAATTTTACCTCAGCTGCTATTAGATTTTTGATGGCAATGAATGAAAACACTTTTTTTTATATAAAACTACATCTGCAACTGACCGTTGGTATGCTGATCAATGAAAGAAGACTGGGTAATGGGTACAAATGAGGGTGTGTGTTGTTGTGGTTGTTGTTGTATGGAATCGGGTGGTGAAGGAGCGGGTAGTGGTTGTTGGGAAGAATGCATCGAGGTAGGGTAACTAGCGACAGGCATCGTGCCAGCGATGCTGTACGGTGGTTTATGCGATTGCTCGTGTTTTTTGAGAGACCGTACATGAAGATAAGCCTTTTCACATCCAGGAAAACTGCAAATATGAGGGCGGGAAGTTGCATGTGTCTTGATGTGGGTGGTGAGTGAATCCGGTCGTGGGAATCGTTTCGTACAACCTGTAATAAGCTCAATTGTTAGCTTTAATCCTTATTACACAAACTAGGTGCACATACCAGGATGAGAGCACACAAAAGGACGTTCACCAGTGTGGGTTCTAAGATGAGTATGCATCTTGTGTCGTTTCATGAATGGCTTATCATTGCGTGGACACCCTATCCATTCACATCGATAATTTGGCTAATGTATGTATATATAACAATGAGTGAGCATGATCTATGTAACATAAGCAAATATATATATATACCTTGCCACTTCCCACGTGTACATCTCGTAAATGACTAGTCAACTCATGAACCTGGTTGAATTCTTGTCCACAATCCTTCCATAAACATTTGATTTCTTCATTTGATGACTCTTCATGATCCGTTTCTTGTTGTCGACCTTGATCATTGGATCGTTGTTGAGCTGCAGCATCGGGTTCTAATCTTGATCATTAATATCTAACACAATTCCCTTTTGAGGAGAGAGGATGATGAAGGAAAGCTTACCAGGGGTGACGGGACTGCTTTGTAAGGATGATGTACGCTTTTCTTGTTCTAGCTCCACCAAACGAGCAATCAATTCTTGTCGAGTCATTGATGCATATTCTTTTGGACATGATAATGATGATGTAGTAGGGTTGGTGGTGGTAGTAGCGGCGGTAGTAGTCGTAGTTGTAATATTACTGGTCGTATTAGTGATTGTTGCACCAACATTGGATATATCAGTAGATGTAGATGGTGCAGAAACAGTGTGATGAATAGGTGGACGACGAGAAGGAGGACGACGTTGATTCTTTTCATCGATGGCCAGTAATGAGGGTGTGGCTGGAGATAGGGTGCCTTCGGGTGTAGTTGAGGCGTTACTAAGCTGATCCGCCGCATTTGTACGCTGTTCATTGCCGAGAGAATTGATTCGTAGATCTTGGTGGTCTGTGTTAGGCTGAGATGGGTGTGATACTGCGGGCATCGTGCGCCTTTTCTTGTTTGGTGTATCCATAATTATCGATGCAGACGTTGTTGGAGTCGGTTGTGATGTAAAAGATGATTGATCCATATGATGGATATTAGATGCAACTGCTGTGGGTGGTGGAGGTGCAATAGATTGTGTGGCAGAGGACGTTGCATGTGTTTGGATCATTGTCTGCATAAACATTTGCTGATCAGGTTGCTGCTGTTGTTGTCCTTGCTGATTGAACGTTGTATTGAAAGGGTTATCTTGGACGTTGCCTTGCAACATGTCGTTCACCCAAGCAAAACTAGGATCCACGATGCCATCTGTATGTGGTGGTGCCTGTGCCTTTTCAAGAGCATGTTAATACCATATCGTTTCACTATCGAAAACAAATAAAAAAAAAGTAGCATACCATAATCATGGAATCAGAATACATGTTTGCTGAGGGTGCTGTCATGTTGGCCTGAGAAACAGTAGAGAAAGAGATGGCATTTTGTTGTTGGAGTAAATGGTTATGGGCTGCGTCAGGAAGTTGTTGTTGTTGTTGTTGTTGCTGGACATTGAGAGCGACAGCACGATCAGGTTCCGAGCTTGGGTTGAACATTGCCAGCTCTGGAGCTTCCTGCTGCTGACCATTGCTCGAGGCCATAACGGCAGCGAAGACCAATTGCTGATTCTGCATGTCCCCGGAGCACTGGAGTAGAGAGGGTGGTCGGTGAGCAACAATACCAATGGTGTGATGCACATCACATCCGTGACTATGAGTAACCTTATCGCTGGTTGGTCAGGTTCTTTCTATTCCTATCGACATCCGCTATCCATAGAGACATCATCTCATTGCTCAAGTTCTGCATAACTCATACGAATGAACCCTTGCAACATGAATAAAATGCTTTCCCTTGTGAGTAATCATCCGTTGTTTAACTCTCTTTTACACACTTTCTTATCAACATGCCAGGACCTGGAACATTTTTCGCCTTAGGAGCCGCCGGTATAGCTGGAGCAACTGCCTTTGCAAACCGCAATAAAAAGAAAGAAGAGCTTGGACAGAATAATGATATGACACCACATGCTATGGCACGTCGAGGATCGAGAGGCATGGAAAATGACCTCTATGAACCGCGTAAACAGGTAATGTGACAATGGGTACATGTAACAAGTTGTATGTAGCAATAATAACGTTCATCGTGTAATACTAATAGGCCGAAAACTATTGGCGACGTGAATATGGTGTCAATCTTAGCCACAACTCAGAACACCATTTCCCTGGTGGCCGAAGAGATTCCAAATAAAAAGCTGATATTTGCTACGTTGAGTGTACAACGTTTGTTGTTGAATTGTAAATGCTTGGCATAGAGCACCGATAGCTTGGAATATTATGTTTCAGAAGCTGCATGTGTTTTTAACGCCGCAACCCAGAGCACGGATGTATGCTACGCATCGACCACACAGTGGCACTTTTTGATGCAAGTAGTACATGATGAGAATAGTGAATTAGAAGAAAGGTATCATGTCAAATGAAAGGATCCACCCTTTGGAATGTCGAGTAACGAGCTAAATTCCCCTTTTATCCCTATTTTATATTTCATCATGATCTCGCTCCTGTCTACGGAAAAAGAAAGAGATCAGCGATAGACTAGAAGGTCGTTTTGAGAAGCCGATGCATGTGTACCCGCCCATTGTCTTTCCTTTTACAGTGTTCCTCTCATCTTCATCCACAGCAGCTTTTCTTTCTATTTTCATTTTTCTTTCTTCTCCTCTTTGTTCCTTAAAAAACAATGGCCGACTCAAACGGTTCACCACCACAAACCGTTCCTCAACGCGATTCCTCTTTGCCCTCTTCTGAAAAGACACCTGAACCTCATGTCGCGAACGCAGCCATTTCAGCATCAGAGGACTTGACACCTGAACAAAAGCGCGCTCAAGCCGAAGACAGTATCCAGCACACTGGTTTGTCAGAAGCATTCAGCAAGAGTCAAGAAAAGCATCGCACGGGTCATTTAGCAACTGACCTTGGAACAAGTGACACGGCTCAAGTTATGCAAGCGCTAGCAAACGCCAACGCCAAGCCTGTTGCTGAAGCCAAACAAGCGAGTGATGATGATAATGAGCCCAGTGCTGCTATTGCTACACCCAGCAACAAGACGCCAGGAAGTTTTCCACCTGCCAGAGTTGGATGGACAGCCTTTTCACCACTACCCAACCCTGGAGATGAAAAGACAATGGAAGCTCTCAAGGAAACATTCTCAACAGACGCGTTGGTGGACATGTTCAAAGGATCACGTAACTCGGATGGCTCGGAAACCCTTTCCAATGACCTCCTCGCACAATATCTCAACGAGTCGTACTACGGTGAATGGTATCACAACGCCGGCGTTATGGTGTTTTCGGTCGTGTTTACCTGGTTGCTCACAAAGTTTGGTGGTGGTCTAATGATGTGCCTTGTCGTGGGTGCATTTTTGGGTAAGTGGGATTCTACTTGGATTGCCAAGGACACACTAGGGACTTTGATGGTTCGGCGGAAAGGGCATGAGAGGGCAACCAAGGGGAGAAGGATGGGATGACACTATGCCTATTTGGGCTATTGTCCACAGAAAGAGAGACAAGGAGGAGGAGGAGGATAACGCGCCACGATCCCATTACTGATCAATCCAAACCTTTTTTTATAGCAACCTATTATCAGACTTCGATGCGTCGATTGCGTCGTAATGTCCGAGATGATATTCAACGTGAACTTATGAGCAACAAGTTGGAGACGGATATCGAGTCAGCTGATTGGATCAACCACTTTGTCACTCGCTTTTGGCTTATTTACGAACCCGTACTCTCCGCTCAGATTATTGGCATTGCTGATGCTATCTTGATTGAAAACACTCCCTCATTCCTTGATTCGATCCGCTTAAGCAGCTTCACCCTTGGTACAAAGCCCTTCCGCATCGATGGTATCAAGACTTATCCAAGAACGGAACCCAATGTCGTGGTATGCATCATCTTGCATAAGATCCTATTATCATTCACTGTGTCGTGCTAAACCTTATATCATAGTGCATGGATTGGTCAGTCACTTTTATTCCCAACGATGTCCTCGATTTGACCCAACGTGATCTCAAGTCCAAGGTCAATCCAAAGATCATCCTCACTATCCGTGTGGGCAAAGGCATGATCGGTGCTGGTATGCCAGTGCTTTTGGAAGATCTCGCTTTCAGTGGAACCATGCGTCTCAAGTTTAAGCTCTTTAACGAGTTCCCTCATGTCAAAACGGTCGAAGCCTCTTTCTTGGAAAAGCCCCAGTTCGATTATTCTCTCAAGCCTGTTGGTGGTGAAACATTTGGTTTTGATATCAACAATGTAAGTGTGGGGATCTATTATATCATCTTTAAAGCACGTGGACTAATGCTCCCATCGTTTCTCTCATAGATCCCTGGTTTACAGACCTTTGTGCAAGAGCAAGTGCATGCAACTCTTGGTCCAATGATGTATGCTCCCAATGTATACACTCTTGATGTTGCTGGCATGATGGCAGGCACCACAGACCTCACAGCAGCCAATGGTGTTTTGGCTATCACCGTGTACAGTGGTTCGAACCTCAAGGCCAGCGACTTGTTCGGCAGCTTGGATCCCTACATCACTTTCCATGTTGGCAATATCCATAACGCTGAGCTTGGACGTACAACTGCTATTGAAGATACCAACAATCCCAAGTGGAACGAGACCCACTTTTTGCTTCTCAACAACCTCAATGAATCCATCTATCTCCAAGTCATGGATAGAAACAGCAACCGTAAAGACACTGCCGTTGGTGTTGCCAACTTTGATCTCAAGGAGCTTAACGAATCCAACAATGTTGCCCAAGGTCTCAGCTTGGTGGTGTTGCGTTCTGGAAAGCCTGTCGGTGAAGTCAAATGTGACATGCACTACTTCCCCGTATCCAAGCCCGAGAAAAAAGAAGATGGCACCATTGTTCCACCTCCCGATTCCAACAGCGGTGTGTTACGCTTTACTGTGCACGAGTGCAAGGCTTTGGGTGGTGATAATTCTCGAAGCAGTGGATTCGGTCTTCCTATCATTGGCGGCAAGGATGATACCAATGCATATGCTATTGTGAGAGTGAATGGTCAAGAAAAATTGCGTACCAAGGTGTTCAAGCGTAGTGTCAATCCTCGTTGGGACAAGTTTATTGAAGTCTTTGTGGCCGACAAGACCAAGTTGGATTTGGGTGTCAACGTCGTCAATAGTAAAGAGTTTGTGGATGACGAGGTGATTGGAAGATGGCGTTCAAGCTTGCTCAACTTGGAACAAGAGCATATCAAGGATGGTGTGGACTGGTGGAACCTTAAGGATGGCGCTGGCCAAATCCATTTGAGTGCCATGTGGAAGCCTATCGTCATGACTGGATTTGCAGATGGTCTTGGTAGTGTTCAATATCGTCCTCCTATTGGTGTAGCTCGTCTTCATTTCTTTGGCGCACGTGATCTCAAGAACGTTGAAGCTCTCACTGGTGGCAAATCCGATCCTTATATCCGTGTCTTGTCTGCTATGCAATTGCGTGGAGCAAGTGAACGCGTTGATGATAACTTGGATCCTGATTGGGACCATGTCATTTACGTCCCCGTTCACTCTATGCGTGAGGATTTGATCTTTGAAGTCATGGATTATAACGACATCCAAAAGGACAAGTCCCTTGGTCTCTACGATTTTATTCTCAAGGATATTGTCAAGGAAGTGAAGACCGAGGATGGCCAAGTGTACTATGAGCCTACAGAGCCTATTGACCAGTATGTATATATATCTTCCACGATCCTATGTATAACTCAAACTGACCTTTGATATTTTTTAGATGGGTTGATTTGATGAGCCCAGAACGTCGCAAGGGCAAGGGCCGTTTGCATTTCGCTGCTTCATTCATTCCAATGATGGAACTTCCCCAAGCTGAAAAGAAGGAGGAGGAGGAGAAGAAAGAAGAGAATAAGGATGAAGCCAACAAGGATGAGACCGCAGCAGCTAATGGTCAAGAACCACCTGCAACTCCACCTGAGGAAGCTGACCAACTTGCAGTTGCCGAGTTGCCTGAATCCGATCTTCATGGTGAGCTTATCAAGTACAACGCAGACAAAAAGATCGATTACCTTGCATATGAATCTGGGATCCTGACGGTCACTATCCATGGTGCCAAGTACAAGGAGCGTGTTAAGGGCTTTGCTGAAGTGCTTGTTGACTCCAATGACCCACAATGGCGTACCGCTCAAATCAAGGGTGTTGATTTACCTTTCAATGAAACCGGTGATGCTTTTGTCAAGGAAATGGACTTTTCTCGAGTTGTTGTGCGCATTCGACCTAGCAGCGATGATGACAAGGATGATTCAACAATCGGCTATTACACCAGCTCTGTGCGTGATATTGTGCGACGTATCATGGAAAAGACTGATGAAGAAAATGAGGAGGGTGAGACCTTCCGTTTGATTGATAGCGATGGTGCTACCATTAGCTTGAGCTTCAAGTTCACTCCTGTTGTCAAGTTCAAGTTGGACCCTAGAGAGAGCCTTGAGAGTAAGTTCTATATGTCATTTGGGTGATTTTACGTATACTAACGTTCTATTCTAGACCAAGGAAACCTGACAGTGACACCTATTCGTGCAAGCAATCTCCCATCGGCTGATCGTTCCGGTACCAGTGATCCATTTGTTGTCTTTTTGATGGAAGATATCAAGGTCCACAAGACTGAAGTTTACAAGAAGGAACTCAATCCTAAGTTCGAGAATGAGCAATTCACTGTACCAGTTGTAAGTATTGAAAGCTGCAAGCTGTTTTCGACAAGATGAATTCTAATGATGTTTTTGGATAGGCAAATCGTATTGGCGTCAAGCTTGTCGCTGAAGTGTATGATTGGGATCAAATTGGCAAGGACACGTTGCTTGGACGATGTGAAGTGGCTTTTGATGGAGAACAGCTTGAGAGCTTTGCCGCCAAGGATGTTGAAGCTTCTTTGGGTGGTGGTGCAACCATTCGCCTTCGTATGTTATGGTCGCCACAACTTTTGGCTCGTAAACGCACTGGTACAACACTTCTCAGCTCTACGACCAAGATCTTTACTTCTGCACCAGGAGCCGCTTTTGGAGTTGGCAAGGATGTTGTCGGTGCAGGTTTTGGTGCTGGCACCAAGGTGATTGGCACAGGTGGTAAAGTCATTGGCGGTGGTGTCTCTGCTATTGGTGGCGGCGTCTCCGCCATTGGTGGTGGCGTATCTGCTATCGGAAGCGGTATTGGCAGTGGTATTCGAGGCATTGGTCGATTCGGCAAAAAGGACAAGGCAAGCGATGCAAGCTCAGATTCATCATCCACCACTCCAGCTCCAGTTCCTGTTCCTACTACGAGCACCACAAGTACCAACCATGATGGTAGGGTTAGTGTTGACTCTAGTGCAGTTCCAAGACAATACATGGGTGAAGGTATGTGATTTGCTATACGGATGACTGAATAACTTTGACTAAATTCGATAAAAAGGCAATGGTGGTGGATTAACTGGTACATTGAATGTATCATTGTTGGGTGCCAGAAATCTCAAGGCCATGGATCGAAGTGGCACAAGCGATCCTTACGCACGTGTACGTATGGGCAACAAGATTGTTCACAAGACCCGTCATGTGAAGAAGACATTACAACCTGAATGGTAAAGACAATGAGACAACGTATCCAATGATCATCAGCTAAACTTTACATTTTCCAGGAACGAATCATTCTCAGCACCTCTAAATGGTGGTAGCTCCATCCTCGACATTAAGATCAAGGACAAGAACACGCTCAACGATGTTGATATCGGTGATTGCTTTGTCAACGTTGCCGAGTTATTGCAAAACCAAAATGTTTTTGAAGGATGGTTGCCACTGGAACCTCAAGGAACTGGTGAGGTACATATTCGAATGGATATTTCTTCAGATGGTGGCGACAATGGCAGCTCGACTAGCCGTGGATTGTTTGGCAGAAAGTAGTAGTAGCAGTATCATTATCTCTGTAAGCGCAATAATCCTACAATGAATATATTGATGAATACATACCAACAAAGAGACTTAATCATGTGCATGTTTCCAAATGTTTATCATCATCCTTAACTAACTTTCAGATAACGACGACATTTTGCCTTTTATGTCACAATGCAATAAGAATATCATATAACTCGCATCTCGAGCAATGCAATGAACAATGGGATTTCCAACTTGTAAATGAAATACGCAAGCATACATATATACATACATAACATCATTGATGGAATGACACCGGGGATCATGATCCGTGTGAGAGATAACGTCAATGACTTGGTCAAGCTCAATGGTCGCACATAAAGCCATGAGGCTGAGTGATTGTGATACCGACAAATTGTTGGTATAAAACAACGCTAATCTGAGGAAGTGGGGTGGTGGAAGAAAACTACTTTTGATAAGGCATTCACACACATTAAGGTTATTTTCAATGCTGCAAAAGGCCATGTTGAAGAGGGCGTTGTTTGCATTGGCGTCAGTGGAACCACGGGAAGGATGAAAGGACGGCCCACTCAACGTTTGTACTCATTTGAGCCGAAACAAGTGATATAAAATGCTGAAATCGGTCCTCTAATTTTTTCTCTTTCTTCTTGTTCTTGCCCTGTTTGACCATGGCTTCCCGCCCTGCACCCACCCCCTCGCACTTTTCAAGTTCGGTATATCTGGGGGATCTTTCTCAACTCTTTCAAGAAATCGATGCTATAGAAAATGGGCCTACATCATCCACCAATGCCAATACCAATATCATCAACGAGGACTCTCACAATATGACTACAACCTCTTCCTTTCCAATTCTCCCCTCTGAAACACCCACGTTTAACGAGTATCGTCCGCAGCTTACCAATATGATACCATCAACACCACCACCACCACCACCTTCTTCTCAACCACAGCATCCACCTTTCTTGTACGATAACTATACCACAGCAACTCCAGAAAACGATCTAGTGGACCCACACGCAGGATCCATGCAGATGCCATATTCGACCTTGGATTTTTCACCTCATCTTTATCTATACGACCCTGAAAACACTGCATCCATGGCATCAACACAACATGTTCCTCCTCCACAACCAGATCCACTACCATCATTACCAACGACTATGACATCACCGACAACAATTCAATACGATGATACATCGATAGCAGCGACGACGCCACAATACAATGACACCACAACATACAATACACAAGGTCGATCTATTACTTTTGCTACAGACGCGACAAGCAATGGATACTTGTTACAACAAACGGATGCACTACAAGCATGGAGATCTCAGCAAGCGTCAATGACTAGCTTGAGCAGAAAAACGAGTCGAAGCAGTATGGGTGGTGGTCCGTTGAGCAGAAGCAACAGTCGTAGTAGTAATGGGCGTTATCAATATCGTAGTCGTACTAGTTCCTCATCTGGAAGTGCGATCACGCTCTATTCCAACAGCGAGACCCATGAATGCATTGTGCCTGGTTGTAACAAGACGTTTTCACGTAAACGAGATATTTGGCGACACTTTTTCTTTGTGCACAAGGGAATGCCTTTTATGCACATGGGTGCTGCTATCATGTCAGGTTGGCAATTCACTTGTGAGAAATGCGGCAAGGATTATTCAAGGAAGGATTCACTTAAACGACATCAACAAAAGAAGCATCCTGAATTGTTTGGTTCCTCCTCCTCCTCTTCCTCCTCCAAGAATAAGAAATAAGCATATAAGGACCCCTCCTTTATTCTGCATCTTTTTTTTGCATTCCATTTCTACTATTACTATCATCATTGATATACATGCATTTCCCCTTTTTTGCGTCGTATTACGGCTTTGTATATAGTTTCCATTTGCACACACACAACACACACATATTATCATATACTACTACACAATAAAGCCATCCGCATCCGTCTGCCAATCACAAGTGGGAAAAAAGTCCCGCTGGATTTTTTGGATGACGTTCAATTTTGTTTTTCAGAGGGGTATTGCTGCCAATCCACCGCACACACAACTTGAACCTCCCCACTCTGCACACCACAAACACGCAATGACCGCCAACGATAACAACGATTGCCTTTACAATGCTGGCAAGACTACCGTCATTTCCGGTTCTCTCGGTCTCGTCGTGTCCGCCATGCAGAACACTGTACAAAAGCACACCGAAGGCGCTAAAGGCGTCTTCACCAGAACCGGAGGCACCATCGCGCTCTTTGGTAATTAAACACTCGCGCAATGCGCCTAATCTTTCGCCATTCGTATTGCTGACACACTCGACCTATTTATATACGCTTTATTCAGCTGCCATGGGTGGTATCTTTTCGTTGACCGAGTGCGCTTCCAAGAATATCCGTGGTGAGAGCGATCCATTGAATGCTGGTATTGCCGGTTGTGCCGCTGGTTTGGTGGCTGGTCTCAAGAGTAAGTATATTGATGTAGGAAACGAACGCCATGTAGAAAGAGACTGACGACATAACATCACTATTCAATAATAGCCCATTCGATTGCCAAGATGTGCGCTGCTTGTGCAGGTGTTGGTGCTACTATGTACGCCTACGAAGCCTCTGGTGAATTCAAGGGTCTTATGGATGGAAAGACTCAACAGGAAAAGAAGGATTACAGAGACTCGTTTTTCAAGGGTTATAAGAAGGCTGAAGAGCAGGCATAAGCATCTCAATCTCTCATTCATACGCCATCTCCAATATTTCCTCTCCTTGCCATTTCTCTCGCTCTGTCTAGATTTTCCCCCCATCAACAAAATGTGTGTTTGACCCAACATATAAAAAATCTCTCTCTGCTTTTTTTTCTCGGATCAAACAGAAAAAATGTCATTATTATGGGTTCATGTGAGATATCTTCGTAAGGGACGCATTAAATCTCGATTAAAGGCGACTTCAGTAAACTTATCCGACGCTGATGCTCGAGCATTGGATGCCATGGCCTTGTATTCTTGATCCGATAACGAGAGTGCTTCATGCAAACAATCGGCAAATGTATCAACAGTATTGGCCAAGTAGCCAGTCCGCTTTCCATCGTATTCAGTGACAATATCCAACTCTGGTCCTGCTGACTTGTGTGCTACTGGGATCAATCCGGCTGCCTGTTTTATCATCTTAATCAGCGTCGTTTATTATCCAAGAATCCCTGATTACTTACCTGGTATTCGACAACGACAATACCAAAATGCTCATTCCACATTGTATGGAAGCCAACCTTGGACGTGGTTAATTTGGAAACAAGTACATCAAACGCCGCATTGACTTCAAATCGTACATAATCCTACAGAGACCCCCACTCAATCAATATAACCGGTCGCTTGATACCTGCATCCATCATTACCTGTACTCCCAGATCTTTGGCTTCTTGCTTTAAATTCCTGATTCGATTTTCATCTCCTTCATTCCGTGCACTTCCAATGAGGACCAGCTCAAAATCAGGCGTATCTCGCCATTCAGGATGCTTCTCCAAGAGTTTAGCTAATGCCTTGATTTGCATTGAATGATCTTTCTCTGGTCTAAAGAATAAAATGTTACATTAGCGATGATTATGGTTGCTTTCCAATGATCCACATACCTGAATTGAGCCACACTAACAATCTTTTGTTTGCGACCATCGAGGCTGTACTCGTTCAAGCGATCGGTATCACAAGGTGGGTAGACAATATCGGCATCGGTTCGCCAAAGACTGTCAATGTGCCCCTTTGTCCACGATGAATTCACCATCACAACCTCGGCAAATGATCCACACCAACTATAAACGCGTGCAAAGATGCGGTAGTAGCTGCAAAGAAAAAATGTCAGCAAAGGTGCCTTGACATTGCTACCAGTGTCAGCCTCCTTGATACTCACATCATTTTGCCAGTGCTCCAAATAGCACTCTGTGCTAGTCTTTCGTCATTGTTGTATTGGCCACGGCGCTCATACACCCGTTGTAACATATCTGAGCTAGTAAATTGAACATAAGTGTGCGTCAAGATATGGATCATGGCTTGTCAATCTTACCTGACTGTTGGATAATGGACATAGGCTGCAATCTTGACATGTGAAAGGTAATGAACGACTGGATATGTGAAAGCATAACCCATGGTATCTGCATAAAAAGAGGTTAGTACAAGTACGCATGACAGGATATAATTAATGCGTATGTACTTGCCAAAGAAAAGGTCAGGCACCAATTGAGTGATTGCCTCGTAACCCATCACCATGGATGCCAGACTCTGCATAATGAGCGTGAATCGAGGATAACTGGACGAAGGATATTAGCCTTTTCCACTGAGATAAACGTGTGTGCAAATCTTACCGATCATCCTCAACAAGATATCGTGTATACAAGGGGACAATCGCTAGAGTCCGAGGATTGATGTCAATACCGAAATTGTCCTACCAGAGCATTATATCAATATATGCCAATAATCGGGAGGTCAATGATAATACCTTGGCTTTGAAAAGCATTTGCTCCTTGGTCGCATCGGTATCGCCAGTGTATATAACGCAAATAACGTGAGGAAACTCCTTTTGAACGTCGCGAATAGCTGTCCATAAGACGCGTTCACCACCACCTCCCGCATTGCTGTCGAAACAAAGGTGAATAAAACAATGCTCTATAGTCTATGCTGAAGAGCTTACCAGTATGGGTGGAAAAAGCCGAGGAAAATAGGTTCACTGTCAAGAGATGGGTTGCCGAGAGATCCCAGTATACGCTGCCGATTTAGCTCCACATTGTTGAGTGTCCGTAAACGGATAAAACGATATATGAGCCATGTTGCCACCAACGTTGCCGTAATCCAAAAGGTGATGGCCATTTTGAGCGAACAAAGCGTCAGGTACGACTGGCTATGCGGTGCTTCTTTGCTGCAAGGTGCTTTCGGTCAATTAAAAAGAGAGCAAATCACGTTACTAGAACTCAAATCTCTTATCGTAGATTTACGTTACGTAGCTAGACAGCATTGATCAATAGGCGTCAGATTATGCATCGAATAGTTTTCATTAGATGTTTTGCATATAAGTCAATTACAACTAAAATCGCATGATGGTTTCTATGCTGCACGCAATAATTGATGAGGAGAGGGGTCTGAGCGCGTGATCGTTATTGAAGCGAGTTTCTGTCTGTAGCTGTTGGTCATTTCAATTAACTCATAAAGGGAGACAATGAAGATTCATTGTGTTTTTTCACCATGACCTTATTCTGCTGTATCACATTGTTCTACATTTTTTGAGATTTAGTTATCGAATGATAGATAATTACCCGCTTCTTTGACGTTGCATGGCAGTAACCCGAACCAGTATGTAACGCGGAATTGTCGAACCATCATACGTAGTACATATACCATCGTGTGCTGTAGTTATTTGAATGTCGGGTTTTATCCTCAAGCATAGTGCTACATGGAAAGGCTGTAGATCAGCCACGTGGCAAACCACGATACATACGTACGCCCCGCTTTTATATACATAATCGAAAGCCCATTATCAAAGTACAAATCGAGAATTCTCTCGTGCACATTGCTTAATGTATATTGCTATTTACATTTATTGGGTGCAAATGGTGGTGCTATTACTGGTGGCTGTATCTACTTCAGGGGGATTGGCGGTGTTCATAGGAGTAGGGTTGTTGTCGTTGTTGTCTTGCTGAGATGATTGATCTTTTTCAATTGGCGGGTCATATCGTGTAATCAGGTGTCGTACTTGATCCAAGTATTGAGACACATCCTCCGAGGGTAAAAACATGTTTGCTCGTAATGAATCCAAAAGCTTGTCCAGCCGGGTTCGGGACTCGTGGAAAATTTCATGCATATCCACTTTGCTGTGCAACATGTTAATATCTTATGCATTGCTTTCCCACAAGTCTCTTTCCACTTACTGCTCGTAATCCTTGAATTCTTCCATCAAATGCTCGAATTCTTTCATGACGCTGGCTGAAATATGGTCGGTTTGGATCACAGTGCGACGACATGCGTATGGGAGTCCTAAGTTTCATGTCAATCTCGACAGCCATTACCAAATACCATATCCTTTGACTTACTAAATTGCTTCGTCTCGTTCCAGCGAGAACTGATGTGTAGATATTGTATGATTGAATGATCGCTGACAATCTCTGGATCGTAAGGTGTGACGATAACCCCAATGAATGGTTCGTCTCCAGTATCCTGATGCCGAAAGAGAGTCTAGCAAAAATATATCTCAGTCGTTAGCTTTGTATAATATGTATGGGCACATGGTACTCTACCTGATATGATGTCTGATTCTCGATATCCCGGATACTTGGCTGTGGTTCAAAAGTGGGATGCGAATGGTACCAGCCAACAACGCCATATCCTTGCTCTGCAAAGACCTCACGTGCCCTCATTTCAGATTCCGGATCCATTTCACACTGGGAAAATCATTAGTCTTAGCCTCGTGCTTTCCATCAGTGATCTGATCCCACTTACTTGAATACCAGTACTCGTGCTACGACATGGGAACACACTCTGGACCTTGAGCAGCTTCACACCATCTTGTACAACATAGTTGCCTCCAAGTAAACCAATAATCTCGGTATGTGCCAAATGTGAATGAAAATCCATCACAAGCTAATAGAACATTGATTGATTAGCAAAGTACGGGCATACACAAAATGAGCACATACCAAAGCATCGCTTGTTATCTCCACTCTGAATGGGGCAGGATCTTCATCGCTGTAGTAATCCACTGGTACAAGACGAAAGGGATCATAGCCGCGGCCAAACTCATCGCTATTGTAATGCTTGGGTCGTTTGATTATCCGTTTAGGTCGTGACAGGTCTGAAACATTAAAGCAATAAGTATGATGCAATCAAGGGGGTCTCAGTGCTGTGCTGGCTCTTGGCTAACTTTATACCTTTCGGTTTCCCATGTTCAATAACACGTCCTTCAAGCTCTTTTGGATCGACCCTGTTGTAAGTGTTGCACAACATGTTTGTGAGACTCGATTGGAGTGAAGCATTCCAGTTGGTCATATGACGTACCATTCTCCAAGTTCATTTCGAACTTTCCGTTTTCGTGGCCTAATAAATGTTTGTATAAGCAACATGGAATTGCATCATTCTCTCTCCCACGTGCTGCTCGTGTCGACGACGCCACTTACCCTTCATAGCCAATGACCAAATCTGCTGCAGCAAACATATCACTCTCATCCTCATCGAATGTTTTCTGAGCTATCCGCTTGGGAGGTCGTGGTGCATTGTTGATACAACCGACATTGATGGCTCCCACGCTTTCCAAATACTCGTGTACACGTCCAATTGCATTCACGTCGCCACAATCCTTGAGGCCCTTTCTCGCTGATGTTTTGGTCAGGTAACGAGGTCGACAAGCCTTCCACCCGTCGAGTAAATGATTGCGAATCTTAAGATAACGATCAGGTGTCTTTGATGCCTTGTTCTTGAACCATTCTGGATTGTTGGCTTTCTCATCTTCTCCGATAACGTATCTGTCAAATTGCTATATAAGACACACAAAATGAGTAAAAAGTACATGTGCCTTGCCATGAGATCATCCCAAGCTACTAACTGTTTCAGAATCATCCTGATGTTGATCCATGTCCTCGCTTTCCTCCATTTTGATATCGATCTCCTTTGGCTCATCAGGATCCAGTGGTATTGTAGCGGTTGCCATTGGATGCGGATCCTCTTCCTCTTTCAATATCGCGGTATGATCCTCAATTAAATTGTCGTGTGTTTTGCTGGAGAAAACCTCCTCCTTTACTGGAGTCGAATCCCTTTCCTCTGTTGTCTCTGCAGCGACATCCTTCTCGACCGTGTTATCAATCTCGTGTTCCTCCTGTTCCTCCTCCTCCTCCTTCTTCGATTCCACATCTTCTTGTTCTTCGATAAAACGGATGTCAGGCACCTCTTGGTCATCATCCGATCCTTCAGTTATAGATATATCCTCATCATCCTCATCCATGTCGACGTTATCCGTATTAAGTGGTGATGTTGATGGCGTTGTTTCTAATCTGGGCGCAGTATCATTGCTTGGAGAATGGTCAATGACGGTTTCTGGGATGGTGGTATCTTGGCTCTTTGTCGGCTCGACTTTGGATGCCTATAACATACAAATCAATCACCTTTTCATCCACCCAATGATACCACGTGACTAGATACCTTGTTGTCAGATGCCGTCCAATGTCTTGCCCGATTCTTGCACTGTAAAGGATTCCGAGTCTTGACATCGTTGGCAATTGCTTTCCAATTTCCATGGCCATGTGTGTTCTATTCACGCCGAGATTAACATCATTATTCTTGCCACTCATCCTTGACTTACTATTGCTTCACGTAATCGTTCATCTTCATCGGCGGCCCAACGTGTTTTGTGCGATGGAAGTGATGCGGAAGACCTTGCTGATATAATGATAAGTACAATGAAGCATGGTTGCACACAAACGCATGATAAAGACCACAAACCTTCAGGCTTTGGTTTCTTTGATGGCTGCTTTTTACGTTTGCTGGGAGAAGACATGGTGGCTAGCGTATCGTTGCCGTAATAATACTGTTCCTCGGCAAGCATTTGTTCAATCAGCTCTCGCGATCGATCGTCCATATCCTATTGTGAAGCGTGTGCCTGACATTAGCCTTCTTGCTACAATGAGTACTGGAATAAAGCTTGCTATATTACATTATGGAAGTGTAATGGTGGATCAACTGGTTCTGGAGATATGTTCCTAGTTGAAGAATGGGGAGACCGCGTCAGTTGATCAGGATTGGTGCAATAGCTGTTTTTAACTGACGATCGACTCACGTGTGTGTCTGATCAGTGGGTATCATTGAAGGTTCATTGGAGATATGGTCGTCGTCGTCGTCAATGTCAATGAATTCGTTTTCGTCGTCGCGGTTCATTTGAAGAGGGAAGAGTGAGAAAATAGCAACGTATGTGTGGAGCGGTGAACCTCTGTGAAAGACTTCAATGATAGCACTTCAACCCACCTCCACCTCCACCCTCCCATCGGAGCATCAAAAGTACAACCAAATCGTCCTTTGTGCTATCCATCATTGACCACCCGTTTGCATGAAATACATCAGAGGATACCCGACTTTGAAAAAATCCAGTATACCGGTACATGAGGCATTTATCACATTGGTCAACCAAAAATCAAACACTGCAGGTTAGATAAACGTGTGAGTTTTTGCCTGTTTCCCACCATTTACAGCCATGTATGGTTAAAAAGAAATAATAAAAGAAGGTCGGCAAGGAGACCCGATGCATGTTATCAACGGGGAAAAAAAGCACCTCGTACACCAAAAAGGAAAAACATGGTTCTTGCTTACAACATGACAAAAAGGGATGATCTATACATACAACTTGGCTGTTATCATCACCATCACTAACCACCACCATCGTCAGATGACTTTCCTCCTCCATGTTGTTAGTCAACAAAGAGCGTTCGTCCAGCCAGCGTCATATTGCATCTTTTTTGTTGATGCGACATATCAGGCCAATTGTGCCAAGCACTTTACAACAAGATGCTCCTTACAAGATATTGCTGCGATGAATATGCTATTTGCACGATAACAATAAAATTGCTCAGGTCATTGACAGCGTTCATTAGAGGCCAGTGTTTTTTGAGTATGGGTTGAAACATTGAGCATACGCAAGAAAAGGATATGTACGAGAGAGTGGTATATGCAACTCGGCGGGAGGCACGTGTGATAAAGCGATATGTTTTTGCAGATCAGATGAATCACAAACTGGATCCTCCCCATTTGCAAGCAACATCCTTTGTTTCACAATTCTCTTTCTACATGCCTGCAGTGAACGAGTGGGAACCTCGACTATATAAGGTGGAGATCAAATCGACCACTTTAAGCTTTCATTCATATCCCTTCTCCCTTTTCCTCCTTCCCTTCTTGTCACTGTATACATCGCAAGTGCACGAGAGTTATCTTGTTTCCATAGCTCATCTTCTATCAGCACCATGTCAGCTAAAAATGATCCAGGCGATAAAGTCCTCGAAGGCACTATCGAAATGAAGGCTGAAGTCACCAATGAAAAGCCGTTGCGCAACACGCGTGATCTTCCTGATATCAAAAACCTTACCGTGGAAGAGTTGTATGACAAGGACAAGTATGATTTGTCCACCATGGAGCCTGGCGATGTCTTTGTGTTGCTACAGTAAGTGTTGTATCATTAGCCTGCATATATTCATCAGTCATTCACCATCATCTTTTGATAGAACATCGTCTGAAGGTCTCACCTCCAATGAAGCCGCAGCTCGTGTGGAGAAGTTTGGATACAACAAAATCGAGCACAAGGAGCAAAATCCATTCTTACAATTCCTTGGCTTCATGTGGAATCCTCTATCATGGGTGATGGAAGCTGCTGCCATTGTTGCTATTGCTCTTTCAAACGGCGAAGGTCGTCCACCAGATTGGCCTGATTTTGTTGGCATTGTCTTGCTGTTGTTAGCCAACTCCTTGATTGGTTTTCTTGAAGAACGTCAAGCTGGTAATGCTGTCAAGGCATTGATGGAAGCATTGGCTCCTGAATGCAAGGTTAAGCGTGATGGCGAGTGGCAAACAATGGAAGCTGCCAACTTGGTACCAGGCGACATTATTAGTATCAAGCTGGGTGATGTCGTGCCTGCTGATGGTCGTCTTATCACAGCTCATGGTGCAGTCTCGATTGATCAAGCAGCTCTTACAGGCGAATCGCTACCAGTGGGCAAAGAAGTTGGTGATGAGGTGTTCTCAGGATCAACGGTGAAACAAGGCGAAGCCGAGGCAGTGGTGATTGGTACTGGTCTCAATACATTCTTTGGTCGTGCAGCAAAACTTGTAGGCGAAGCTGGTGATGAGCTAGGGCATTTGCAGACCATTTTGGCAAGCATTGGTAACTTTTGCTTGTGTAGCATTGGTATTTTCGTGGTGCTTGAGATCATCATCATGTATGCAGCATTCCATTACTCTTATCGACGTGGTATTGACAACATCCTCGTATTGCTCATTGGTGGTATTCCGATTGCCATGCCCACTGTCTTATCCGTTACGTTGGCCATTGGTGCAAAACAGCTTGCGGAACACAAGGCTATTGTCACTCGCATCACTGCTATTGAAGAAATGGCTGCTGTTACCATCTTGTGCTCTGATAAGACCGGTACATTGACGTTGAACAAGCTGATCGTTGATAAGCCCACCGTCAAGTGCTATGCTGAATTTGATGCAGATGAAATCATGCTTATCTCATCATATGCCTCACGTACTGAGAATCAAGATGCCATTGACTTTTGCATTGTCAACTCATTGCCTGATAGCAAGCAAGCTCGTGAAGGCATTGAGGAACTTGAATTCAAGCCGTTTAATCCCGTTATCAAGCGCACTGAGATCACTTATAAACGTCTATCCGATGGCAAGGTCATGCGTGCTACTAAGGGCATGTCAGCGTTCATTATGGATTTATGCACACGCAACAAAACGGATCAGCAAATCAAGCAGCTCGAAGAGGACGTTGATGAATTTGCTCGCCGTGGTTTACGTTCGCTTGCTGTTGCTGTGGATGAAGTCCCAAGTGGAGATCCCGAAGGTGAAGGTCTTGGTTTTAGACTCGTTGGTCTGCTTCCGATTTATGATCCTCCTCGTTCTGATACCAAGGAAACAATCGATCGTGCCATTGCATTAGGCGTGCAAGTTAAAATGATTACCGGTGATCAATTGGCCATTGCAAAAGAAACTGGTCGTCGACTTGGCATGGGTGATGACATGTACCTTTCTCAATCTCTCAAAGAAGGTCCACCACCAGGATCTGGATATACCACTGTGGATGATCTTGTGCTCAAGTGTGATGGCTTTGCTGGCGTGTATCCAGAACACAAGTATGAAATTGTTGAACGATTGCAAGCAATGGGCCACATGACAGCTATGACAGGTGATGGTGTCAATGATGCACCAGCACTTTCCAAATCCAATGTGGGTGTTGCCGTTGCCGACGCATCAGATGCAGCTCGTTCAGCAGCCGATATTGTATTGACCGAACCAGGTTTATCAGTCATCATTGAAGCGTTTGTTCATTCTCGTCGTATCTTCCAGCGAATGCGAAATTATTCAATCTACACTTGCTCGGTCACCATTCGTATCGTTGTTGGATTTGCTATCATGTGCTTTGCTTTCGAGTTTGATTTCCCACCTTTCCTTGTGCTGATTATTGCTGTCATCAATGATGGTACTATCATGACCATATCCAAAGATCGCGTACGTCCATCACCTTTCCCAGACAGCTGGAATCTCTTTGAGATCTTCTCTTATGCGATTGTCTACGGTCTATACCTTGCTGCTTCAACCATTGTGTTCTTTGCCGTTCTTTACAAGACGTCTTTTTTCCAAACCCACTTTGGTGTGCAAAACTTTACCGATCCAAATGATCCAGTATTACACGCGGTGATTTATCTTCAAGTGGCATCCATTTCTCAGGGTCTCATTTTTGTTACTCGCTCGCATGGTTTCTTTTTTATGGAACGACCTTCAACATTGCTCATGTGTGCATTCGTCGTAGCACAAATTGTGGCGACATTTATCTCAGTTTATGCACAATGGGGATTCACCGACATTCAAGGTAGTGGCTGGACATTAGCAGGCATTGCCTGGGTATGGAACTTTGTCTGGTTCCCTCCACTCGATTGGCTTAAGTTTGCTATGCAACGTGTATTCCGCCCAAAGACAACAGCTGCTGCCATACAACAAGGTGCTGGTGCCCCTCGCTCAAGACGCTCATCCATTGTTTCCACCTCAGCATCAGCACGCTATTATGCCAATCGCACACGATCACTACGTGCTCTCGAACGTCCCCGTAACTTTGGTCGCCGCTTGCTTGGTCTCAACAAAAAATTGTCCATGGATCCAACTGAGCTACGTCGTTTCTCTTCTATTCAGGTACAATTTCTAGTCCAGCATGACACAACCGACACATGTACTAACTACTACTATGAATGCATTGTGTATTTATAGACGAGTCAAGCCGCTCAAGTGCTCAACAGTGGCAGCAACAACCGATCATAGCTCTTATGATTGCACTCATACGTATCCTTTACTTCAATCCTTTTCCTTTGAGCTTATTACAATTAGAAGTGTATATAATAAGTGTTGATGTAATAAGATCGAAAATTGTATTATCTTCCTGATTGTTATGCTGCCCTTGATTTGAAGAATGTATCTAAAGAAATCATAACGTTCATGTATGTGAAAGGCCTGCTGCATGTGAGATCTCTGCTACAGGCAAGTATTTTGTGTACAAGCATGTGGGGCAATGGTATTGTTTGTCTCGAGGGTTCGTATTCATAAGGCTGTACATTACAAGAAAGATAGGTACAATTGCTATGGGTTTATTATCGTTGAATATACAAGCGTCTATTTAAACCTATGTATAATCCTGAGAATTACCACAGCTATCATCCAGTATCAGCATACGAAAAAGGAAGCGTTGACGAAAGAACAAAAGCTTCCCGATACAATGATGGTGTGGATGATCCAATCTCACTTTTCCACCCTTCAAATTTCTATCCTTCCTTTCATTCCAGAAACCAACCAGTGGATCACAGTGAGTCAGTGGGTATCTTTGTGTCATTCTATTCTTGGTTGCTGCCGTCGTAAGCATCTTTATTCATGATTGCTGTGTGTGCCTTGACTCTCATTCTTCAAGATATAAGCCCTCTCATCCATGGTAGTCCTCTGCAGCATCCACGTATCATGGCCGATCCTTCCTGGTGACGAGGTACCAAGTACCAACACGAAATTCAGAATCACCTATCACTGTCTTTGATTGCATCCACCCATCCATCCATAGCCATTGCAAGTCCCAAAATGTTGATAGAAAGAACTCCAGTGATCGTTTCCATTCATTCAACTGTTGGTCAGTCACTTGCTTGGTCATTTTCTCTCGCAGTTCAACGAAGTGGAGAATGCTTGTAACGTGAAGTGAGGTTGATGGCTGATATGGCATCACCCTTAGGGATACCGTATGTATTAGATCATGTTGCTATGCGTAAATAAAACTGGGTCTATACAACGGCTATCTGTTGTCCATGTGGAAATGGCTGCAAGACAAGTTGCTGCAAGTATCTTGAGACAATGGAGTAGAGAGTTTGATGATAGCAACAGATGCTACGTTCGGCTGAAACAGAGAAGCGTGCAAGAGCGTGTGTTGTAGTAGAGTGACAAGGCTGTGAACGCTGCTTGATACAATGGCGCAGAGACATTGCTAATAGCAACTGCTGGAATGAATGTTGTTACGTTTGATTGTCGTAAAGGAGCGTGCAAGAGAGTGGTGTGTAGTGTCAAGAGACGCGTGTGTTGTAGTAGGCAGTGTCCACGCCATGGACTTGCCATTCAGTCAAAGACAATCGGATCAAGGCAGTTGCAGGATCGACACGATGGGGTGAAGCAGCACAATCGTTTGCAGGCTGTAGTTGTAGTTGATTGCATCAACAGTTGAGAATGGGAAGAAGGGGGAAATAAAGTGGGAGTGGAAGAGGTGGAAATTAAATCTGTCAGGCAGTCAGACATATCCATATACACTGATATCAATGCATAACATTGGGATTGCCTCTCTCGAACCTCAAACTTTCACACAGTATGCTCTAGGACATGCTGAACAACTTTGTCTTAATAAAGAACCCTTGCTTCATTTGAAAATTTCGAAAGGGAGAGCATAATGTGGGATTGACTATGACGGATGAAAAGTGGGAAAGCGCCGGATTTATGAAAAAGTCAATTAGTATGTATTTTATTGGGATTCCCCATCTCGCACTTGAAACTTGGTCAGACGGTACTCTCGCACATGCTGATCAACTTCATTCATTTAAAAACCGCATGATTCATTATGAATATTTTGAATGCCGGCCAGCCCAAATGTAGGAGCGACGAAGAGAAAAGCAGTGTCGGCGCTCCTATTCCCCGAGTTTGCCCACCTCGAACCTGAAACTTTCACACAACACCCTTTCGACCACGCCGAGCAATTTCGTTCTCATAAAGAACCCAGAGTTAATTATGAAAACCTTGATGTGGGAGAGACGACGAATGGATGGTAAAATGAATTATACTTCATAGTGTGGACCCCATCATTGTGTTCACATCTTTCCCTTTTATTTCGAGAGCCGATCAAAAAAAGAAATAAATGAATGAATGTGAATATCTATACTACTTTATCATCTTTTCTCTCGAGAGCTCGCTCAGGTACTCAACCGACGAGAATCTTCTTTCATATGTCACATGATCAACAAGACAATCCTCCTGCTTGGGCGATGGCCCTCATCGAACGGCTCCAAGCTTTGGAATCTCAACAGCAACAGCAACATCAACAACAACCTGGCTCTAATGCAGATGAATCCATGGAAGAATCAATCAATGATCCTTTCATATCCACTCGTTCACCAGAAACGGATCTCCATCTCTATCCTGAATTCAAGGCTGCATTACCAGGTGTTGACCAAGACTTCTTTCGACGTCCATTACCAGAAGCAGAACGCAGACGCTTTTTGGCAGATTGTCCTCGCAATTTGGCAAGAGAATATTTACCTCCTGTCCTCAATGATATTCCGGTTAGCCGTGAAACCAAACGGGTGGACAGCCAATTGGCAGACATCCAATTCCGCCTTTCTGGAATCACACGACCATTGGATTTATTCCTGCATCGGACTCTTCAACAGGGTCCCCCATCACGTGAAGCTGTCATTGAGTTCATCAATGTCGTACACGAATTATTGGTTGACACCGCATCTCATATCAGTCAACAGCGAGTCAACAACATGTATCGGCATACTCAAGGCAAAGGTCAAGCACCCCGTGTGGCTCCTACAGCATCAGTTTCTCCTTTATTGGACCCCAAAGCATTGGTGGACCATGTTTCTTTGGCAAAAGCGGTTTACCAAACCAGCAATCGTAATGGA